>CM062297.1:61242247-61842247 GCA_031216915.1 Pictodentalium vernedei
TAATCGTGCGTGACAGCCCTAGTCCTGTTTGCAGCATCCATGTCCAGAAGCTGATATTCTCCATTCAAACTAAACTGGATGGCAAAAGGCCATAAAATAATATTTTGCTGTGGTGTATGTTTTTAAGGATGTACCACACCAAAAAATTATTTTATGGGCTCACCAACAAAGTTTGGACAAATCACTACTGAATATGGTGTACATTTTGCCATTTTAAGATTTGGTATTCCACCTGTTCAATAAACATTCACATGTAACTGAAAAGTACTAGAAAATGTTTGTCATTCAGTCCTGGAAAAGTACTTGAAATTTTTATGTTTAGTGCTGTATAAGTTTGGAAGTTTAATTTACTCTGGCAAATTGTGTGCAAACCATGGAATATTCAATAAAAATGTAGTCATCAATTAATGTTTTACTTTGATGTGTAGAGTTGTGCATCCCTGCAGGTGTCAGATGACATCATTTGTATATTAGGTAGTTGATTTAGTACCAGAGGCAATTTTTAAACTGGTTTGAAAATGTTTTGTAAAAAAAAAAGTAACCTTACCTAACCTGCAGTTGCCCTAAAAGTATCAGGCGTTTGCCTTAAAAACTGCAAAAAATTTTTAAACGCCCATACTTACCTTGGATTTGCCCTGCAGATACCATTCCCTTACCTTGAAAATTGCCAAGTGCCATGGAAAAACTCATAATTCTTTATTACTTCTTCAAAAGTAGAGCATATGTTTATTCCTCAGAGGAATAACACTGTTCACTTAATTTCATTGCAAAAGATAAGAACAGGTGCTTCAGGCAACCAACCTTTGGGGTAAGTCATATCCTAGGTGCCTTGTTAGTTGTTTCTAGGTATTGCTTAGCTGCTGTTATAGGCAACCAAGACTTAAGTAGAAGCAACTGCAAAGCCACAGATGTTTACTATAAAAAGTTTAGGAAATAAAAGTTAAGCATTATTTCATTTCTGTGTAATCCATGGGTATACCAAGTTCATTAGGGGCTTGTCAATAAAGGGAGGGCATTTGGGGGTTTATTAGCTCCCAAGCCTGAAACAACAACAAAAAACAAGAAGAATGTTACTAAGGTAACACATGCCGCCCCCCCCCCCCCCCCTGCATATGCGACGGAAACTATTTTCTGCGACACACCTTCTCACTGTCCTTAACATTTGTAAAAAGTTTAACAATTGTACTATGATTCGTTTCTGAAGGTACAAACCCAGCTATGGTGTGTGACACATCCTCCTATGGTCCTTTATAATTGTGTGAAGTTTGATGACTGTGGCACTAACAGTTTTCGAGTTATTGGCTTGGATACACTGACACACACACGGACAGACACATGCACACTTCAATCACTATATGCCACCCGACTTAAGTCAGGGGGCATAAAAACAACAAATATTTGGAAACACACAGGTAGCAGTTGGAAAATACTCCCTTGAGGTGATGGAGGGGAAAATGATTTTATTTGGTAAAAGAGTGTGATGTTTGGTGGAGGGGGTTGAACAGTTCTTTTTTCAGAGGCAATCGGCGCTCCCCTCCCTCATCAGAAAAACCAAGCAAGACCCTCAATCCATGCCCCTGAGTTCCTTGGATTTCCATTGTCAATGGCCATGGAAAACCATGGAAAGCCAGTCTTCTTGCATGGTATGTATTTCCAGGGTCACCTCTTTAAATTTTCCATGGAATCCATGGACCCAAACCATGGAATTTGTCCGAATACTCCATGGTAAAAATCCATGGACGAGCAGGGAATTTTATGATCAGCTTTTTCCATGGATGTAGTCAGAACTACCATGGACAAGCATGGAATTTTAGGTTCAGCATTTTCCATGGATGTTGTCTGAAGTTCCATGGACAGAAACCATGGAATTTGTCTGAATACTCCGTGGAGAAAATCCATGGAAAAGCCTGGAATCTTATATTCAGTCTTTTCCATGGAACTGACTGGACTTCCATGGACAGAAACCATGGAATTTGTCCGAATACTCCGTGGAGAAAATCCATGGAAAACCATGGAATCTTATATTCAGTCTTTTCCATGGAAGTGACTAGACTTCCATGGACAGAAACCATGGAATTTGTCCGAATACTCCGTGGTAAAAGTCCTTGGAAAACCATGGAATATAAGTCACAAACTTTTTCATGGAAACTATCTGAACTTTCCATGGTTTTCATTTTTCCTTGGTCAAAGAGGACCACGGAAAGTTGTCCGAATACTCCGTGGAGTTAATTTCCAAGGAATTCCATGCAATTTTCCGTGCAATCCATGGACATTTTAAATGCAGGGAACCCCGTATTATATGTGATGTACCCCATGGTACTAAACATTCATACAAAAAATTATTCAAATCAGAGCTTTCATATGGAAGTTCTGTACAAAAAACAGATTTCTGCATCATCGGTACAAAATGGCGGCTGGCAGCCATCTTGAATTTCGGACCGCACCCAAAAACACTCGTTCTCGTCCCATGGTCATAACAAAGGTACCCAAGAAGTTTCGTAAAGATCGGTTCATAAATACGACTCTAGCCCGAGCCATAGCCAATTGTTGACATACGGACAGATGGACAGATGGACGGACAGACAACGGACGACGGGCCATGACAATAGCTCAAATTTGACTTCGTCAAAGTTGAGCTAAAAATGGAACTCACGCGAAAGGAACGTGCTTGTATCAAACCCCCGATACAAAAATCGGTATCAGGGGGTCGGATACACGACAGTTGCAGAGTTAATACAGACAAAATACATGTTGATTGTAAGATAAAAATCATTATCTATAGCAATTTTGTGATTTGTTCTAAACACACCCTAATCTTTCAAGGAATATTTCAGGATTTTGCGATCTCAGACCATGTGCCATTAACATGCTATCATTAGGAGGTCCTGATGACAATAGATAAATCATCTGAGCTGTGATTGCTAGTCAGGTCTAGTTGACTAGAAATCAGTGCTAAGCCACTGGACATATGCAGGTTGTAGTCTACTAGGAATTCAGGCCAATTCCCCAGAAAATCAGTCATTACTCGCATGAAAATGAACCTTTCAACTGCTATTAACCCTTTACCAATGCAGACGATATCAAAATGTATTATTTGAAAAAGTATTATTTTTCAAAACAATTTCAACAAAACCATATCATGTGACCCCTCATTGGAACGAGCTCGATGAGCTCGTTCCAAAGAGGGGTCACATGATATGGTTATGTTGAAATTTTTTTGAAAAATAATACTTTTTCAGATGCTAAATTTGCATATTATGCGGGCTGATGTGGGCGATTCGTTGGGTAAAGGGTTAAGCCCTAACAAGGCCTTATAAGTTGCAGATGAGGAAAATATGGAAGATCAGATAATTTGGGAATTAAAGGGTTGGCTTGGTTTCGGTTTTTCGATATCCCCATGATATCAGTATCGGTTCGTTTTTAACAGTATATTGCCCATCTCTGCTGCTGATGCTGAAATATCAACAATAATCTTTCTTGTCACAAATAAAATAAACATTAATAATAAAGTAAACAACAATTAATAAGAAACAACAACGATAATAGACTTGACAATAAAATGGATAAAAATCAATTCAAGCACTAGCAGTAGTATCATTTATTTAGGCCTAAAAGAATAAAAAAATCTGTTTCCCGCATGGTCCTTTTGGCTGCCGCATGCTCTCTTTTTATAACAAATGTAAACTTAAAAAAAATAAAAATTAAATGGTTTATGTCTGATATTTTACCCAAGTTAATAAAACTGATAGATTTGCCCCTTGAGTGCAAGGCGGCTTTGCAATGCTTTAGCATTGCAAAGCCCTCTTGCTCTCAACGGACGAAATACACCACCACCCATTCTATTCTGTAGATTATGAGGCCTAAAACATAAACCAAGAACATGAACTTTTGATGGCAAAGAAATAATTACAGAATAAAAAATAAAATAAACAAGAGGCCCCACTGGGCCTGAAGCGCTCATCTTGTACAGAACACAATTTAAACAGAGTCCAAGAATGAGTCTACATTAAGCAAGCCATCTCCATAGGCTACACTGTCAATCCTTGAGTCCCTCAGGAGTGACAAAAATAATCTAGGCATCATGCCTTTTCTTCGGTTGATCATAAGTAAAATGTAGAGCTCCCCTATGAAGCTCCTTGATACAACCTATGTGGATTAATCTTAGTACCTCTAGAGGGTACTGAATACAAAATTTTTAATTCTTCAGCAAAATGGCCAATTCCGGCTCCCATAGAGAGCCCAAATATTAACCCAGGCTCTTGATTTGAACACAGTTAAATCTGACTTCCCTAGAGATGTTGTGTACCGAATATGAAAGCATTCTGACTGTCGGATCTGAAGAAGAGAAATTGTAAAGAAATTTCTTCGAATTGCACTAAGTTCAAATTTGGGCTACCATAGAGAGCCCAAATACTGACCTATGGATCCGATTTGAACAAACTTGAATCTGACCCCCCTAGAGATGTTGTATACCAAATGTGAAAGCATTCTGACAAGTGAATCTGAAGAAGAAGATTTTTGAAGAAATTCCCTCATATTGTACTAAGTTAAATTTCATGTTCCCATATGGAGCCCAAATATTAACCTAGCCACACAAATTGAACAACCTGGAATCTGACCCCCCTAGAGATGTTGTATACCAAATATAAAAGCATTCTGACTGGTGGATCTGAAGAAGATTTTTAAAGAAATTTTCTCATATTGCACAAAGTAAAAATTTGGGCTACCATAGTGAGCCCAAATATATACCTAGGGATCTGATTTGAACAAACTTGAATCTGACCCCCATAGAGATGTTGCATACCAAATATCAAAGCATTCTGACTGATGGATCTGAAGAAGAAGATTTTTTTAAATTACCCTCCATATTGAACAAAGATAAAATTTGGGCTTCCATAGGAAGCCCAAATATTAACCTAGGGACTTGTTTTGAACAATCTAGAATCTGACCCTCATAACAATGATGTATACCAAATATTAAAAGATTCTGACTGGTGGTTCTGAAGAAGAAGATTTTTAAAGAATATTCCCCATATTACCCTATGTTAAAACTTCGGGCTCCTGTAGAGAGCCCAAATATAAACCAATGAGCTTTATTTCAACAAACTTTTATCTGACCCCCCTATGAATGCTGTATACCAAATATCAAAAGATTCTGATGATTGGTTCTGGAGAAAAGATTTTTTAAAATTTTTGCAAATATGCTGACTCAGCATTTTTTCGATGCCCATTACAGAACACCCTCACATAACCGATGGCAATTTTTTTTACCATTCAAATCTACTGGTCATAAGGATACTTCATACCAAATAAAAGCTCTCTGTTCCGTGGGGTTTGGGAAATATGGGCGTTTGAAAATATTTCTATTTTTAGCTCCCAGGGTTCCCATGGGGATGTGGGAATTTTTTTTTTTTTGCATGGGTCAAGTACTTATGACCCAATACTACCACAAACCAAATTTGGTTCATACCGGACCATCGGTTCAGAAAATAGAAATTTTGGGCGGGGCCAAAAATCTTACCCCTCCTATTACAAAGCCAAATATTACTTCACGAGCTTCGTTTGAACAAAGTTGATTCTGCACCTCATATGGAAGCTCCATAGCAAATATCAAGTCATTGTACACACTGGTTCTTGAGAAGAAGATTTTAAAAATATTTTGGAGCATTTTCCCCCACTCCCTCCCTATGGGGCTGGGCATGCTGAGTTGAACAAAAATGAAATGCCCCTTTGGGACCATCACTCACACAAACTTTCACTTGAATTGGCCCAGTGGCTTTGGAGGAGAAGACCAAAACATGGTGTTGACGGACGACGGACGGCAAGCAATGAGATTAGCTCAGCTTGACTTTGTCAAGATGAGCTAAAAACTGCTCGCCTGCATGAAATGTTACAAAAAATGGCCTGAGAAACAGAAGATCTACTTTGTGTGGCCTTATTATTTATTTTTTAGTGTTTAAGGTCACATATTTCTGCGCAATGGGTAATCATGACAGCAACATGAAGATAAAATCAAGTCTAGTCAATCATTTATACCCATGTTACCATCTTAGCACTTTACCCAACGCAGACGATATCAAAATTTATTATTTTCATTTTTGTTTTTTCAAATTTAAAAAAAAAAATGAACAAAACCATATCATGTGACCACTCATTGGAACGAGCTCACTGAGCTCGTTCCCATGAGAGGTCACATGATCTAGTTTTGTTGAAATCTTTTGAAACATATAATATTTTTCAACTCCTTAATTTTTTAATAACACGGAAGTTTACGGCCAATTCGTTAGGTAAAGGGTTAGAGGACTTCCACAACAAGCATTAGTGACAGGTCCTATTTTACCAGTAAAACAGTGCTTGTTTACCACAGTAAACAAGCACTGCTTCACTTCCCAGGGTTCCCACTGGGGAATAGTATCATTTATTACTGTGAAATGTGTTAATATTTCATACAATAACAATATAATCTTTTCTTTTCTTCTTCTATACTATATTTCAGAATGTCTGTCTATCTCTCTGTCTGTCTCTTTCTCTGTCTGCTGTAGAAATGAATATGGGGCTATCCCGAGTGACCAAAATGGGTCTACTAGGGGTACTTTTTTATGGCGGAGGTCCTCGTCAGATTTAAAAAAGTGTGCGGGGTGGGGTGGGGACAGGGAGGGGCACCGAAGGTTGTGACCAATTTTTTTTTCACCGATATAGGTCTTCAAAGGGGTCTACTTGGGGTAACTTTTTATCAGGAAGCTAATGGTGGTGTTTAAAAAAGTGGCGGGGGTGGGGCAAAATTGATGAATTTTTCCAATATAGGTCCTCAAAGGGGTCAACTAGGGGTAACTTTTTACCAGGGATCTAATGGTGGGGGGGGGGGGGTAAAAAGTGACAGGATTGAAGGCCCCGCCTAGAGTGTGCCGCCCATAGGGCAGGCTGGGTCGAAAAATATGCGCCCCCTATTTTTGGGGGGTACTTTTCATATGACCCCTACATTTTCCCAAGCAACACTGGGCAACCCTGCTAGTTAAAGATATAACAGCACCTTGAAAGTGTGATATTTATTATTTATTTATTTAATGGTGTTTAAGGTCACATGTGTTTGCACAATGGCTAATCGTGACCCCAACATGAGAATAAACTGAAGACCAGAGGTGAGCATCAATAAGCCATGTTGCCCATTTTAGAGAGGGTTTGCACCTCCCAAGCATTGGTGACTGGGTCCTATTTTACCAGTAAAACAGAGCCTGTTTACCACAGTGAACAGGCTGAAAGTGTGATTAAATCTCAATAAAACAAAAACATACAAATATGCACCCAAGCTGTGAGGTCTACATATCACATATACATAAAATACATAAATGTGTGCTCAGGGTTGACTTAAGGTGCACACAGACTTGGACTGGCATGATTAAGTGAGAAGTCGACTAAATGTTAGAAACATCCATACATCAATTTCAAAATAAAGGATTACAGTTGAACCTGTCTTGAGAGACCGCCCCTTGGGCCACACAAAAGTGGTCTCTCGAGACAGGTGGTCTCTCATAACAGGTTTCAGGTTTTCTCAAGTCAGTGAATAACCAACCACAAAAATCAGAAATGGAGAAGAATGGATTTTTGTAATTACTTTGTAGGTGTTCTTTTTTTATGAAGTTTTTGTAACAAATTGAAATGGACTGTTATAAAAATAAATTAGTGTTGAAAATCTTCATTGAAGATTTTCAACACAAATTTTATTTTTATAATCCTATCTGTCACATTTCAGGTATGTATGAAATTGTTTCTTCAGCAACAATCCTAATCTTTTCACAGGAGTCTTATAAAAACATCTCAATCTTTAATGAGTTATGTAACTGAATAGCAATTGAAACCCAATTAAGAGCTTTTAATTATGTTAGTATAACCACAATGGATTTTCCAATTCCAGAACAGGTAAAAAGTTTTTGTCATGATTTCAGTCTTCAAAGGAGCAGTCTCTCAAGACAGGTCCATTATGGCATAAAAATAGAAGTTGGTACCAGGTCACAGTGGTCTCTCAACTCCATTCGCATCTCTGAACTCAGAGTGCGAGCATCCTAATTAGAATCTCAGTTATGGAAACACTGGAACTACCAGCGCAACTGAAGAAAACGATAGCAGCTCTGGGAGTCTCTTGCCCTGTCACCTGGACTATCCAGGAGACAGGCAAGAGTGTCCATCTGTCTCTTGAGTTCAAGATCGAGGAAGATAAGAAATCACCACCCTACTCGGGGAGAGGTAGTACCTTTGATGAGAGGATCCCCTCTCACACTGGTCCTCACCCGAGTAGGTCAGGAGACCCTGAAAAGAGAAAGAGAAGAAAGAAGAGCACGTCCACCAAGCGGAGGGATTCCCGGCGCTTGGAGGCATTCTTGGAGATGAAGAGAAAGGTGAGGAAAAGAAAGAGCCAGAGGCGGCCACCACTTCCCCTCCCACTCCCACAGACAGCCCCATCCAAATGCTGGCTTCCCAGTCTGATGTGGAAGAGACTGTGGAGATTGAGGTGGAAATGGAAGCTGCCCTCTCACCTCTTCCTGATCCCCACTCGCCTCTTCCTTCTAATTCAGAATGCCAGGACATGGACGGCAGGATAGAGAACATCTTACGGGAACACGAAATACAAGGGGACCTTCACAGGCAAGAGATGGACAGGCAATACCAAGTATTCCTCCAAAAAGTCGAAGAAGCCAAAAAACTAATAGACGCCAGAAATCTACAACAACAAAAGACTCAGCAATCAGCCACAACCACTCCAGACTCGGCTAGGACCAGACCCTACAAAATTCAGCGACCACCATCAGGCAGCCCACCAACAACACCAACTACCACTGTCTCTCCTTCCAAACCTCCACCTCTGAAAAAGAAGCAGAAAAGACACAAGCACCGCTAACAAACCACAACTTCTCCTCCTTTACCACGGTTTGACACTTTCACTTTCAAATTCTACAGCTAATTTGGGTTGGTGGTGGGATGCCCACTGGTTACCATAATCCAACATTGCTGTTAATGATTACTGGATTGAGTGGGTTCCATGTGGGCTTTCTTCCACGAATAAAACTGACAGTCGTGTTTTCTCCTAATTGTGGACAGCGATGTTAAACCCCAACCAACCACAGGGTAATTCATTGCATGTTCACTATTCCTGTCATTCTGCTCGGAAATCACGCTGAATTGATCAGAGAGCTGACGTATTTCCTTATTGACGATGTATTTGCCCAGAATCACTCAGAATGCATATTTATACATCTTAAATTAAAAAAATTCTCGGACCCCCACCAACGAGACGGGGAGGTACCCCCTCTCGTTCTCACTCCCACTCGCCTCTTCGCGGTTTCTGATGACGCTTTGCGTCATAGGAATATACGACTTATTTGCTCAGAATCAACCAGAATGCATGTTTTTACATCTTAAATTCGAAAATTTTCCCGGGGGAGGCCCGCGAACCCCCCACCAACGAGACGGAGCATACCCCCCTCTCGTGTTCACCCCCACTCGCTGCTCGGATGACGCGTCGCGTCATGGGAATATAGGTCCTACCCCCCCTCTCCCCCCCCCCCCTCAAATAAAATTAGCTTACTACGTCCCTGGATTAGAATTATGAACGTATCACTGAATGTATAACATGCGCCTGCTTATGCTGATGTGCAAATGTTTTGAGCAATTCAAAAGCTACCAGAATGCTTCCTTTGATTGCCCTTTTCAAAAAATTTTCTTGGGGAGTAACCCCCCCCTTCCCTCCCCCCCCCCTCAAAAAGCCCGTGCCTTCAGCACTCGCGCCAGATGCCTTCAGCATCTGGATACCCCATACCCATTTAGTATCAGCCAGTTCACCCAAATTAGCAATATCAGCCCCCCCCCCCCCCCCCCACCCTCCCAATATAAATTTCGTTCCGACGGGCCTGGGCCTTAATGGCATATTTTTCAGTTGTATACATTGCATCATAAAATACTGAATACAGTTAAAAGTAGAAGTATTGTCATGAACTGTGCGCTTATCTAGGCTTAATTGCGCATAGGAATTGCACGCAGTTGTCATATCGAATGGCATCCAAAGCACGGCAGATTCTCCTGGTTACTCATAGCAAACACAGGCAATGCTTCTGCCAATGGACCTCCGGGTTACCCGGAGGTCCATTGACTGAAACATTGCTTGTGCACAGGCCATATGTACAGAATTCAATAGCATATCTATGGTCATAACACGTAGATTAATCCGCAGATCAACGTGCTAATTGCGCGCTTTTCATGACAGGACTTCTAGTTTTAACTGTAGTAATAAGGTTTTCACTTAATAAATAACCATCCTAACCTAGGCTCTTGAGGAGAGCTGCGTGACTCACAAATGTCCACTACTCATCAGATTTCCAAAATGGTCAGTGATTGATCTCTTACATGAAATGTCTAGCCTTGGAACTCTACTGCTCTTCGGCATGAATGATTACACAATTAGGTACATTTTTTGAACAGAACATTTTCACACATGTATTAAATGGGTTATCTACCCGTTTTTTCAAATTTAAAGGTACAGTGGAACCCTCTTAATTGAATAGCCACTTTGCCAAAGAAAATTTTTCAATTAACAGGAGTATTCAATTAACAGGGATTGGGTCACTTTCCTGTATTCTAGAGATAAACTTAGCATTTATTCTATTACATCTTGTTTGACAGAGCTCCATGACTCTGTCAAACAAGATATAATAGATTAAATGCTGTATTGGATGTACTGAAGCCAAATAGGTCTATAAACAAAGGAAAACTGGGGAGAGTCAGGGTAATTTCTCAACAGGTTACAAGATTTTTTATTCAATTAACAGAAGTTTACTCTATAACCTATATTCAATAAACAGGTCAAATTTGTATTGAAGGTATGGTAAATGGTTTTGTGTTGGGAAATTATTCTCAATTAACAGGATTATTCAGTTAAGAGATATCCAATTAAGTGGGCTCCACTGTATTAATCCCCTTTCCCCATGCAGGCACAGATGTCACTTTCATATTGCTTTGAAAGTTGCCACCAGTGTATTGCTCCTTGAAATCACAAAAGGTAGGCTGCATTTATTTTAACCTTGCTTTTACCTTATTCTTCGTTGCCTGTACAGGCAGCCATTAATGATACAGAAACACTGTTTGGTCATCTTCAGTAGCGTACATATATACAAGGCCCTACAAAGTAGATCTTCTGTTTTTCAAATCATTTTTTTTTTTTAAATTGCATGTGGGTGAGCAGTTTTTTATTTTATTTTTTATATTTATTTCTTTGCCATCAAAAATTTGTGTTCTTGGTTTGTTTTTTGTTTTAGGCCTCATAATCTACAGAATAGCATGAGTGGTGGTGTATTTCATCCCTTGAGTGGAAGAGGGCTTTCAATGCTAAAACATTGCAAAGCCTTGTTGCATTCGAGGGACAAATGTATCACTTTCGTTAACTTGGGTAAAAAATATCAGACATAAACCATTTAAATTTTGTTTTTTTATGTTTGCATTGGTTATAAAAAGAGCACGCAGCAGCGAAAAAGGACCATGCAGGAGGGCCTGAGAAACAGATTTTAACTTTTTTAGGCCTAAAGTAACAATTATCATGAAAATTAATCTGCAGCTTTAAAGGTTAAGTACATTTTGTCAGCCTGAGGCTGATGGGGCCCTGAGATCAGCCCATAATTGTTTTCACAAGATATATCAGGAGGGGCTGAGATAGTGTCTTCACCTCTTCTTCTATCAATACTATAGGGGAGCGCGGTGGCTCAGTAGGTAGAGGTGCAGGCTGCAAGCTGAGAGGTCCTCGGTTCAAATCCCACCTGCGGCAACCGCGTTGTGTCCTTGGGCAAGACACTTCATCTCCATTGCCTACGTGGGGGCACGATGACGCCGTGTACTAAGGCGTACTGCACGTCAATGGTACGTGTGTACTAAGGCGTACTGCACGTCAATGGTACGCATGTCTTCAACCAATCTAACCCTGCCTGTGCTGCAGTGCGGAGTTACGATGTTGGGGAGCAGGCAGCTGCTCGTTGTTGCTCGGTGGTTCTCTCCGGGTACTCCGGCTTCCTCCACCCATAAAACTGTCGCGGTCATGATTAGCCATTATGCATAAATAATATGTGACCTTAAACATCAATAAATAAATAAATACTATAAAACTTTTACAATTGTATTTTCTAGAATTATATGTTTTACCTATTAATATACATGTAACTGACTAAAATGAATCATTAGCATTTCAAAAGATTTGGCAAATTGCCAGGTCTTTGAAAATGCTGATGGTTCATTTTAACCCATTTAAAGTTATAACTAGAAAATACAATTCTAGAAAATACAATTGTAAAAGTTTTATAGTGTTGGCACCAGGTCTACTGGAAAGGAAACATGATGTTTGAGTGTTGAAGAATGCCCACCCTTCTGAAACTACTTTTAATTTGGTTTATTGAATATTTCACTAGGCTTGCCGCGATTATGAAATTCCATAGTCGATTAATCAGAGCCCAAAATGGACGAATAGTCGACTTTTTTACCACGTTTTTTTAACAAAGGGTCGACTAAAATGAGATGGCTGAATGGTCCTAAAGGTAGGTATAACTGGGCGAGTGGCCGTGTACATTTCAAATAACATGGTGACATAGTCAACGATCCATTATTCCCACCTTATAAGGCTTGGTGAACGTCGGAATGAACGTTTTGTTGACCATATTCTGTTAAGTTGGCCGATCGTCTGCCATACCGTTAAAGAGTAATACACCCTGACGAAATTCAGATGAAACATAACAGTGAGCAGTCAGAAGGAACTAGGCCTGATCCGAGGGAGAGGGATTTTACAACTTACAAGGACTATTCTGGTGGACCTCACGATAATTTATCAGTGGTGGGAAATGTGATTTTCAGATTTCCAACATGAAAGAGTGACCCAAGGGAGCTAACTCTAGTTTTGTGATGCAAAATACTGAAATTTCATCAAACACAGCGAGTTTCATTTCGTGTTGTTCAAAATAAAAGATTTATGAGCAAAGAATGGTTGTTGGAAACGATGTTGTTTAAAATACGGACATGTTGTTGACATGACGAGAGCAGTAATACTTGAAAATAACTTTCATATTTCCCCCTCCCCCCCCCCCCCCCCCCCCAAATCATATAAGTGGGAGGTAATTACCGCAAACATTTCCGAATCGGACTTAGAAAGACGACGATTTATTTGAGGAGGGGGGGGGGGCTGAGGCCGCCTCCTTTACCTCCATATGGTCTACCACTGTCGTTTATACATCCAGAAAAGTTCCCAACATGTATATACAGCGTGATCACATGCTGGTAAGGCTGTGGTGTCATTATACATGTGGGGGTAAAAAAAGTAAAAAAAGTCGACTTTCAAATTTAAAGTCGATCAATCGGCACGACTGAAGATCAGTCAACTTTTTGCATAATCACGGCAAGCCTATATTTCACCTTTTTGATTGAATTGCTCCAACAGACGTGTTTACTTGAGTGTAGACTGACAATATATTTCCATGTTTGTATGAAGGTACTATATCTTTAACTTTAAGAGTGGAAAGATTCAATTCAAAATTCGATTTGAAAACCTCTTCTTGATTCAATTTGGGATTTGATTCAAACCCAAATTTGAGATCTGAAGGGCCCTACAGTACAGTTGCCATGGTCAGCTCATAATCCATGCATGGACAGTGATATCCACGTATGCATTTACCAGGTAATACAAATCATAATCAGCAAAATTTTAATTTATGAAGCACTGTAGCTGGGTTGTACCCAGTTTTTCATTAAGTAAATTTATGATTATTCCTATAATTAGTGTTTGAAATCTAATATTATTGCATCCGTGAAATGATTACCCACCTGTGGAAAGTGACCAGTCTTCAGTGACTGCACTGTATCCTGCAAGAATAACCTGTTACCATTAAGTTAAAAGAAAATAGGCCCAAGTAGGCCCCAATGTTATTACAAAATGTAAGTTATGTTATCGAGATTCCCAAACCTCAGCAAAAATAAAACTGAAGAAATATTTAAAACATTAGAGGAGATTTACCTGTCTGAAATGTAATTAACTGTGATAAAAAAGTATTATTGCATAAAACTTTTGCACATAATTACTAAAGCTCATGCACTGATACTACAGTAAAAGAGAGACCACCTGTCTTGAGAGACTACATCTACCAGGCACCGATTGGTTTTACTCTATAATGGACCTGCTATGAGAGACCACCTGTCTTGAGAGACCACTGTGACCTGGTAGCAACTTGTATTTTTATACCACAATAGACCTGTCTTAAGAGACCGCCCCTTTGAAGACTGAAACCATGACAAAAACTTTTTACCTGTTCTGGAATTGGAAAATCCATTGTGGTTATACTAACATAATTAAAAGTATTAAAAGCTCTTAATTGGGTTTCATTTGCTAACTCATTACAGATTGAGATGTTTTTATAAGACCCCTGTGAAAGATTAGGATTATTACTGAATAAACAATTTTATACATACCTGAAATGTGACAGATAGGAATAAAAATAAATTTGTGTTGAAAATCTTTTTGTAACAAACTGAAATGGACTGTTATAAAAATTATAAAAATAAATTTTATACATACCTGAAATGTGACAGATAGGAATAAAAATAAATTTGTGTTGAAAATCTTTTTGTAACAAATTGAAATGGACTGCTATAAAAATTATAAAAATACTTTTATAATTTTTATAACAGTCCATTTCAATTTGTTACAAAAACTTCATAAAAAAGGGCAACTACAAAGTAATTAGAAAATCCATTCTTCTCCATTTCTGAATTTTGTGGTTGGTTATTCACTGACTTGAGAAAACTTGAAACCTGTTATGAGAGACCATCTGTCTTGAGAGACCACTTTTGTGAGGCCCAAAGGGCGGTCTCTCAAGACAGGTTTAACTGTATTGTGAAATCAGATACTGGAAGTTTCCTGAATTGTTGATGTATTCTCTGTCAAGGCTTGCATTAACCCTTTCCCCAATGCAGACGATATCAAAATTTATTATTTTAAATATCATTTTTTTGAAATTTTTCAAAAAATGTCAACAAAACCATATCATGTAACCCCTCATTGGAACGAGCTCGACAAGCTCGTTCCAAAGAGGGGTCACATGATATGATTTTGTTGAAAATTTTAAAAAAATAGTATTTAGTCCCAAATAAGCTCTCAGTACCTGTGGGTATTTACTCCACCATCTTCTGATGAACTGAATATTTCTGATGTCAATTTATTTATTTATTTATAGGGGTTTAATGACACTTTCGACAGCCAGGGTCACCTCGTGTAGGACAGTTTTATGGGTGGAGGAAGCCGGAGTACCCATAGAGCATCACGAGCAACAGTGAGCAACTGCCAGACTCCTCAACTTACTAACTTCACACAAGCAGGGTTAGCATTGGCTGAAAACAAGAGTACCATCAACAAGCAGCACACCTTAGCCCACAACGCCACCATGCCCCCATGGACAAATGGGATTAAGTGCCTTTCCCAAGGACACAATGCGGTTGCCGCAGGTAGGATTCGAACCAAGGACCTCTAGGCTTGCAGCCTGCATCTCTACCTACTAACCCACCATGCTCCCTTGATTTCAACTGAGTAAAAAGCTATTCAGCATTCATAAATATCTTGTGTGGTTGTGTAAAAGCATGCTGTAAGGGAATATAATGACCTGTCATAGCATAATACTGTTTTAGGGAGTGGGGTGTTGTTTCTGAACTCACTGATGGTTGCCAATATAAGACTTTTAGTACTGCATTGAAAGACGGCGGTTGAATTTTTATCTTATTCTATTCTCTCACTCAGTCAATTAAGTTTTCTATCTACAGTCGCCATTTTGTCTAGACTGGAAGACATCCATTGAATTTTTATTCTTTTCAGCTATAAAATGGTCCTATCACTATAAGTTTTTCTGTAGATATATATATATACTACTCAAAGTTTGTTAAGCACCACATATTTAACACATCATTGTGAAATATTCTTGTGACACATTTGCGATATTTTTGGTGGATATGATTGAGGAATGTATTGAGATGGTCCCCAGTGTTTACATTAGCTCTCTTGACAGGCAGACTTTTCGTGACAGTCATGGAAAGCATGTACCCCTTGATTTTCATGATGTTTTCGTGTACTGTCTACATGTACATGAGATGTGTAGGGAATTCAGTCTTCATTTCAACACAAACCCTTGAGATTTAATGATTGAATATGGCGAATGCAAATGTAAGAAGACATTTGTCTGAAGCAGAAATGTGGCGGGCTGTTGGGATTGTGGAGCAAGGGGCAACACATCGTCAGGTTGGTAAAGCCCTTGGTGTGAACCATACGCTGATCACCAGAGCCTGAGCAAGATTTGAGCAGTATGGCACACCAGTAAGACAGCATGGTGGTGGCAGAGACAGTGCAACATCTGCAGCTGAAGACAGGTTTTTGATCATCCAGGCCTGTAGGAACCGCTTTGCTACAGCAACCCAGCTTCGCAGTGACCTTCAGAATGCATCCGGGATAAATGTTTCAATGCAGACTATCCGGGCAAGGTTGCACGAAGGTGGTCTCCGATTGAGAAGACCATGTATTCGCATTCCGCTGTCCCAGAACCACCGCCAGACACGATATGATTGAGCCATGGACCATGGTGGATGAACCAGAGAAGATTGGCGACCTGTCCTTTTTACAGATGAGTCAAGGTACTGCCTAGACTACACAGATAGGCGTTCTAGGGTATGGAGAAGACAAGAAGATCAGGAGAGAGATTCCATGCAGCCAACATTGCTGAGCATGACCGCTGTGGTGGAGGGACAATAATGGTCAGGGGCAGCATCAGCTGGGATGGACATACAGGGCTATGTGTCCTTGACCGTGGTACATTGACTGCACAGCGGTATATTGATGAGATCCTGGATGCCCACGTCATATTGTATGCGGGTGCAGTGGGTGATAGATTCATTCTGATGGATGATAATGCCTGTCCTCATGTTGCCCATGCTGTCTGGGTATACCAACAGAGGGAGGGGATTGAGCGTATGGACTGGCCAGCATGATCCCATGACCTCAATCCAATCGAACATGTCTGGAATGAGTTGCAGCTTGCAATTTCAGTCCGTCCAGTCCAGCCAAGGGAAAACCAGGAGCTTGGTGCCATGCTGGTCCAAGAATGGAACAACATCCCACAAAGGACCATCAGGAACCTGATTGGGAGCATGAGAAGGCGTTTCAAGCTGTAATTAACAGTGATGGGTCTCATACTCGATACTGAACCCATACCAGTTCGCTCTGTCAACTTTTCGGGCAAATTTGAAAAATTTCCTCTTTTAACAATAATATCTATTTTCCATGGTTATCGTATTCAAAAGCTAAAAAATAATGTCAAACACAAACAAAATCTTAATTTCTGTACTTAAATCATTAAAGATATAATTAAATAAAAAATTTATACATTTTTCATAACAATATTTCAACTGAAACGTAAAACAGGTAGTTGGATAAACTTGGTGCTTAGCAAACTTTGAGTAGTATATAAGGCCCCTATACACCCCCCAGCACCTTTATTTTCCCATTCCCAACTTTACTTTTTTTCTGGTCATCTACAGTCATCTTTCAGTACAATCCAGTTATTAATAGTGCACATGGTCTGGAGGCATTACTTTTAGTGATAACATGTCACTAAAACGTGTAGTTCCACTCCGAGATGGAAAAATGATTAACCAAACTTAGCATTTTATTTTATGTTCACACCCACCAACCTGGTCTCAGACTGGTGCACACTTTTTACTGAAGTCAGAACAATAAAATACAAGCAAAGCTGTATACAGAATATGGGGTTAAAATGGGTAGCTAGACAGATTCAGAACATCGTGAAAAAGACCAGTCACATAATTATGCTAGAGAATATCAATTGCATATTTGGTAGTTTCTTTGATATGCAACCCCGTTTATTTTTTTGGCACGCAACCCAGTTTATTTATTTGGCAGTTTTGAATATTTTTATTGTGTAAATACGCTGCTTATCTGGAGCTATGACATCTTACTTTTTTCGAACATGTATTTCACAGTGGTAATTCTTAAAACAAGCTACTGAAAAGTCCTAGTTAAAATTATTTAAAATTAATTTAAAAAAACAATATTAAAATTATTTAAAATTAATTTAAAAAAACAATAACAGTTCTCAGTTAAAATGAATATAATCTCTTCCTTCTTCTAAATTCAGAGATGCTAAATTCTTCTCAAACTGACCATCCGTCAAATCCTGAAAAGAAACAATTGAATGCAGAGATTACTGCACATGATATTCCATTGATCTTTAGAGCTGGGCAGTTTTTCAGTTTGCCAGTTCAGTCCCAAACCACAGATAACCAAACCACAAGACCCACCAAAAACCGACCAAATCGTTATTACTGTGTTTGCACATAAACTGATAAAACTACCTTTCTGGGAGAGAATGGAACTAATGGCCCCCTATGGATTCTTGTCACTTAGTCTATCTGGCAAAGTGGCAAATTCATTGTGTTCTCGTCACATTTTCTCCCTTATTGACTTATAGTCAAACTTTAGGCCACACAAAGTAGATGTTCTGTTTCTCAGGCCAAATTTTGTAAAATTACATGCGGGCGGGCGGGCGGGGCGGGCGGTTTTTTACTTTATATTTTATTTTTGTAATTATTTCTTTGCCATCAGAAGTTCATATTCTTGATGTATTTTATGTTTTAGGCCTCATAATCAACAGAATAGCAAGGCTGGTGGTGTATTTCGTCCCTTGGGTGCTACAAGGCTTTGCAATGCTAAAGCATTGCAAAGCCTTGTTGCACTCAAGGGACAAATTTATCAATTTTATTAACTTGTGTAAAATATCAGACACAAATCTTTTAATTTTTATTTTTCAAGTTTGCATTGGTCATAAAAAGAGAGCATGCGGCAGCCAAAAGGACCATGCAGGAGGGCCTGAGAAACAGATTTTTAATTTTATTAAGTCTTATTTATTTATTTATTTCTTGGTGTTTTAAGGTCACATATTTATGCACAATGGCTAATCATGACCGTGACAGTTTTACGGGTGGAGGAAGCCGAGTACCCGGAGAGACCCACCAAGCAACGACGAGCAGCTGCCAGCCCCCCCAACATCGTAACTCCGCACTGCAGCACAGACAGGGTTAGACTGGTTGAAGACATGCGTACCATCGACGTGCAGTATGCCTTAGTACACAGCATTATCATGCCCCCACGTGGGCAATGGAGATGAAGTGTCTTGCCCAAGGACACAACACAGTACAAACTTTATTCATTTACCACCCTAATTTTGGTGTTTTTTCTGTCTAAGCTATGTTTTTTACACAAAAAATGAGAAAATTAGTTAGGCCATAAAAAAAAGAACCTCTGTTTCTCAGGCCCGCACGCATGCTCATTTTTGGTGCGCATGCAACCTTTTTATGACCCCCAAAAATCTTTTTAAAAACAATTGAGATATGGCCATAAAAAAAAGAACGTCTGTTTCTCAGGCCCGCACGCATGGTCATTTTTGGTGCGCATGCAACCTTTTTATGACACCACAAAAATCTTCAAAAAAAATTTGAGATATTGTGCTCATTTCGGTAAATCGATATCGATGCGTTTGCAAATTTTAAATTAACACACTTCATGCTTTTTCTACATCATACCTTAATAAAGTGGGTGGGTTTTAGCAATATTCACGACAGAAAGTGTTTATTTCTGTAAAAGGTAAGTCATAATGACAGCAAGAAGGAAGGTGTCTTTCAGTCTGACAACAAACAGGCACAAAGGGGAATGTTCGATTCACACCACGTTTGATTCGCACCAGCCCTCAGAAAGTCTGCAAAGTCAGGTGCTATGTTGAATGGAACACAGTCTCCTGGCATTTATTTTTAGTAACATTTGTGTTGTAAATGGCCGTCATTGGGAATTTGTATACTGTTATTTGAAACCGTTATGAGTTTCCCAGTTAATTTAAATAAATGCATTTGAGATGCAGGATAATTGGATAACTAATAGTAACCGTTGCTTGATATAAAAGTAACAGTCATAGTTGAAAATAAATTGCATATAGGCAGGTATGTGCGCAACACGCAAACATTCGTTATGTATTTCATTTTCAGATTTAAAAAAAATATGATTTATGGATGAACTGCCTGTTCAAATGGGTTTTGATAATTTTGAATATAATGGGGAAAAATTGCGATTCACGATTTTATTAGGCAGGTTGTGAAAGGATTTTTTTGGGGGGTAAAATAAATCTCTGAAAATTGGCACTTCGACATTTGCTTTGTCCCAGAGACGTTTCAATCCGATACGTTTCACCCACGAGGCGTTTCGTGACTTTTGTCCTGTGTTATAATTTTCATGTTTCACTGAAAAAACAAACATTCAAACCCCACTTCATTTACGACCCAACACCCCTGTGGTGAATAACCAATATATTTGCGAAATTTTGCGTGGTCCACCAGGCGTTTGGGTGGGGGTCAAATTACCACAAACAACCTCTCGGGGAGAAAATAAAAAGAAAAAAAAAACCCGCCCGCCCGCCCGCCCGCATGCTTTTTTGGAAAAAATGGCCTGAGAAACAGACAATCAACTTTGTATGGCCTATTGTGCTCATTTCGGTAAATCGGTAGTACCGAACGCTTGCATTAGCGAAATCTAAATTAACACATTCCAAGCTTATTCTTCATCATACATTAATAAAGTAGGTGGATTTTAGCAATATTCACGACAGAAAATGTTTTATTCTGCAAGAGGTAAGTCATAACGACAGCCAGAACGACAGTGTCTTTCACTGTTTTAGACTGACAATAAATAGTCACAAAAGGGAATCGTCGATTCGCATCAACCCCAAAGTCGCTTCACACCATCCCATAAAATGGTGCAATTCAACTTTTGAGATGGTGCGAATTGACTTTGGCATGGTGCGAATCGATTTTGGAGGTTGTGCCAGTCGATTGTTTTTGTAATAATATATTCTCAGGGGCGAACTCGTTTGGGGCGATTGACAGGTTTCGACAAACTTTTGTTTCCAGGTTGTGTTTTTTACTAAACAATTTCAGCACTGAGTTGCTTGGAAACGCGAATGTGCAGGTCAAGGTTGACAGCCATTTGATGTTTCAACATTTATATTTTAACCCTGTCATTTCTTTTAATAATAATCAAATCAGTTTGAATGCCTTTACTTCCTGTAAATCAAGAAAAGAAAGAAAATGCCCTGTCTTATTTCTGTTCAAATGAAGTTTGCTCTGACTGTTGTGTTAGATTGGTGCATTGTGGACGACTTTAATCCAAATGGTACACTCAACGAACTGTTTCAGGGTTTGTGCATGGGACAGGTGGGGCATGGGGAATTGAAACCTGGTCTTGTGGAGTACAGTTTGTCACACGTGGAATGTTTTGTGAGCAAAAGTAGAGAGCCTGATAAATTCCAAAGTGTATTTCTTCAAGCAACCATGAGAGACATGGCAGAGGAGTTTGGGAAAGTATTCAGCTTTACATCTAATACTATTTTTGCAGTATTCTGTATATTTGAGACCCTGAAACATAAGGCAAATATTCTATAAAAGCCTCTGTGGAAAAATAAAAAATGAAAAAAAAAAACTGCCCGCCTGCATGCTTTTTTGAAAAAAAATGGCATGAGAAACAGACAATCAACTTTGCATGGCCTTATTCAAGAATTTTGTTTGTAAGTGTATTTCCTGTATTTAAAAGAAAGCTTGAGAATTTACTCTATTCTATCTTGAAGCTTTGTCAAATGAAAAAATACATTAAATGCCAGCATTGGATGTGTTGAGGCCAAATACAGTAAAACCTGTCTTGAGAGACCACTGTCTTGAGAGACCACCTGTCTTGAGAGACCACATCTACCAGGCACCGATTGGTTTTACTCTATATTGGACCTGCTATGAATGGGAGACCACCTGTCTTGAGAGACCACCTGTCATGAGAGACCACTGTGACCTGGTACCAACTTGTATTTTTATGCCATAATAGACCTGTCTTGAGAGACTGCCCATTTGAAGGCTGAAACCATGACAAAAACTTTCTACTTGTTCTGGAATTGGAAAATCCATTGTGGTTATACTAACATAATTAAAAGTATTAAAAGCTCTTAATTGGGTTTCAATTGCTAACTCATCTAGATTGAGAAGATTTTATAAGACCCTTGTGAAAAGATTAGGATTATTGCTGAATAAACAATTTCATACATACCTGAAATGTGACAGATAGGAATAAAAATAAATTTGTGTTGAAAATCATTTTGTAACAAATTGAAATGGACTGTTATAAAAATTATAAAAATAAATTAGTGTTGAAAATCTTCAATCAAGATTTTCAACACTAATTTATTTTTATAATTTTTATAACAGTCCATTTCAATTTGTTACAAAAACTTCATAAAAAAGAGCAACTACAAAGTAATTACAAAAATACATTCTTCTCCATTTCAGAATTTTGTGGTTGGTTATTCACTGACTTGAGGAAACCTGTTATGAGGGACCACCTGTCCTGAGATACCACTTTTGTGTTGCCCAAAGGGCGGTCTCTCAACACAGGTTCTACTGTAGGACAAAAAGCAGAGGGAATTAGGTGACTGTCAGGACAATTTCTCAACATATTATAAGATTTCTTAATCAATTATCAGGGGTTTACTATAACCTATATATGATTATCAAGTCAAATTTGTACTGAATGTTTGGTAAATGGTTTTGTGTTTAGAAGTTTCATTCACTTAACAGGGTCATTTAATTAAAACATATCCAATTTAGTAGGCTCCACTGTATTAATATGTTTTTTTTCTTTTCCAGCATCTGCAAATATTAATTTTTTTTTCCTTTTTGTTCTTTTAAGTGGAGTTTAATGACTTTTGATAGTCAGGGTCACCTTGCAATGGACAGTTTTATGGGTGGAGGAAGAAGGTATACCCAAAGAGAACCACTGAGCAGTCAGACTCCCCAACATACTAACTCCACACAAGCAGGGTTAACATTGGTTGAAGACAAGTGCACCATTATCGTGCAGTACGCCTTAGTACACAGCATCACCGCCCCCCCCCCCCCCCCCCACACATGGGCAATCGGGAAGAAGTGCCTTACTCAGGGACACAATGCAGCTACCCCTGGTTGGATCAAACCATGGACCTTTTGGTTTAAAGTCCAATGCCATAACCACTGAGCCACTGTGCTCCCACAAATATCAATGAAAAAAGTCAACGAAACAAAAGTAACATACAAAGTTACAAATACAAATGATAAAAATATATAGAGAGTAATCGCTTGACTGGACTGGTTATGTGAAATAATTCATGAGAGGTGACAGACATACAGATGGACATATGGATGGATGAATGGACAGATGGAAGGATGGATGGACAGATGATTGGACAGACAGATGGATGCACAGACAGATGGATGGACCGACAGATAGGTAGAATCCAATATACAGCCTAATCTCTTCGAGAGTAGGGGTATAAAAAACAATGGTTCTGATTCTCATGAACTCCTGCTGGGAGAATCAATTTCCATCCCAAGGTAATTTAGAATTTTGAGAGTACCGTGGAACCCTGTTAACTGAATAACCAGTGAAAATTATTTAATTAACAGGAGAATCCAATTAACAGGGAGCTGGGGAAACTTCCTGTATTGTAGAGACAACCTGAGCATTTACTCTATTATATCTTGTTTGATAGAGCTCATGGGCTGTCAAATAAGATATAATAGATTAATGCCTGTATTGGATGTAGTGAGGCCAAATAGGTCTATAAGGTAATTTATTACACATCCATTAAACTTTAAACCTTGTATTTAATGGAACTGCCACTATGACATAAATATTTCTCTATTTAACTGGTAATGTACAAGCCATAACTTTTTTCCCGCACCATTTAGACTAGTTCCTTTCCTGTTGAGTCATTAGTTATGCAAAATACCCATCGATATAAACACACATCGCGTTCTGTCTATTTATTGAATTAACAGAAGTTTAAACTTTCACCTAAAGGCACAAAATGGTACTGAAGGTATGGTTAATGGTTTTGTGTTTGAAAAGTATATTCAATTAACTGTGTCATTCAATTAAGAGGTTTTTACTGTACTGTTAAAACCTTATGAGTACAAGCAGTACATATTCCATTAGGAGATAAATGTCTCTTGTTGAGTTAGTTCCCAAATTAATGTCTAACGAAACAAGAGACGTTTATCTCCAATGTAATTCCTGTCATTGTTAGAAGTGAATAAATTCTCCAAACCCGTTTTATATGAAGAAAAATCGCGACATCGACGCCGTAGCTGCGACGGGTGGTGCAATCTCACAAAATTCTAAGTTCGTCAAGGGCCATAACTTCAAGAAAAATATTTGGAACAACACATGCATTGAACAGGGGCTAGACATCAATAAGATACTTACATGCCAAATATAAAGTCATTCCATCAAGTATTTCAAAAATTATTGAGTTTTGAAACTCGTTGGTCATAGACAGACCGACAGACCGACCGACAGACAGACAGACAGACAGACACAGACCGACCGACCGACCGACTGACAGACAGACAGACAGACCGACAGACCGACATTGCCACTAATAAATAAACAATAATAAAAAAAATGTCATTTTCGATCTTGGTCTACTTGCCATGATCTAATTTACAGGGTGTGTTTAATTCGTGACTCGGATGACGTAAGAGTTCTATATTCTGCAAGTAGCATGGATACAGACATGTTCTAATTGACCTGCTTCTGGCAATTAGAGCATGGTAAAAGTGAATTTACCTGAGATTAGAGCAAATAGTCGACCAACTCTCAGCCAATCAAATTACGGGTTCAGAAAAAATAGGCCGATGAAATCGTCAGATGTGTACCCATACGCGCAACTAGTAGAAAGCTGTATGACGGAGGGCCACCACGGATGCCGACATTATGTACACCATACAAGGTATGGGTACATATAGAAATGGATTGGAGGAGTGTCTAATTTGATGAATAAAGGGTTAATATCTCCGGATCAAATTATCAGATTTATATAAAAAACTATACAGCACAGCACATCAGTAACCTGAACACAATTATAAAGTAACTTGACAATCCAAGTAATATTTTTTAAGTTATCGAATGACAAAGGGATTGGAGAAATTTTCAATTTGAAGGATAAAGGGTTAATATCTCAAGATTAAATTATCAGATTTACACCAAAAACTGTACAGCTTGGCACATCAGTAACCTGAACACAAATATAAAGTAACTTGACAATACAAGCAATATTTTTCAAGTTATCGATTGCCAAAGGGATTGGAGGAGTTTTCAATTTGAAGGATAAAGGGTTAATATCTCAGGATCAAAATAACAGATTTACACCAAAAACTGTACAGCTCGGCACATCAGTAACCTAAACACAAATATAAAGTAACTTGACAATCCAAGTAATATTTTTCAAGTTATCGAATGCCAAAGGGATTGGAGGAATTTTCAATTTGAAGGATAAAGGGTTAATATCTCAGGATCAAATCATCAGATTTACACCAAAAACTATACAGCTCGGCACATCAGTAGCCTGAACACAAATATAAAGTAACTAGACAATCCAAGAAATATTTTTCAAGTTATCAAATGCCAAAGGGATTGGAGGAATTTTCAATTTGAAGGATAAAGGGTTAATATCTCAGGATCAAATTATCCGATTTACACCAAAAACTATACAGCTCGGCACATCAGTAACCTAAACACAAATATAAAGTAACCTGACAATCCAAGTTATCGAATGCCAAAGGGATTGGGGAAATTTTCAATTTGAAAGATAAAGGGTTAATATCTCGGGATCAAAATAACAGATTTACACCAAAAACTATACAGCTTGGCACATCAGTAACCTGAACACAAATATAAAGTAACTAAACAATCCAAGCAATATTTTTCAAGTTATCGAATGCCAAAGGGATTGGAGAAATTTTCAATTTGAAAGATAAAGGGTTAATATCTCGGGATCAAAATAACAGATTTACACCAAAAACTATACAGCTCGGCACATCAGTAACTGAACACAAATATAAAGTAACTTGACAATCCAAGCAATATTTTTCAAGTTATCGAATGCCAAAGGGATTGGAGGAATTTTCAATTTGAGGGATAAAGGGTTAAGATCTCAGGATCAAATTATCCAATTTACACAAAAAACTATACAGCTCGGCACATCAGTAACCTGAACACAAATATAAAGTAACTTGACAATCCAAGCAATATTTTTCAAGTTATTGAATGCCAAAGAAAATGGATACGGACGCCGGACGGACAGACGGATGGATGGACGGACGGACAGACGGACAGACAAAGGATGGATGAACGGCGGATGGTCACCCCGGATGCCGGCATTATGTGTACCATACATAGTATGGGCACACATAAAAATGAGGTCAAATTTAACTGATGAATTACAATGTTATACAGTCTTTGGTCCTGTCCCGTTTGGACTATTGCAACTCTCTCTATTTCGGCCTTCCTCTGAAATCAATGTACCTGCTTCAACGTATTCAAAACACAGCAGCTAAGATCATTACCGGTGCGAAAAAATATGACCACATTACACCAATCCTGAAATCTCTGCATTGGCTGCCAGTTGAGTCTCGCATGAAGTATAAGGTATTGTCAGTGACACACAACATCTTACATAGCGACAAAGCACCAATCTACCTTAAGCAGGTCATCAAAGTACACACACCGTCGAGGAATCTCAGATCAGCTTTTGAGAATCTCCTTGTCGTACCGCGAATTCGATCAACAGCAGGGAAGAGATCGTTCACGTTCGCAGCTCCCTCACTCTGGAACGCCCTCCCTCAGAACCTTAGAAAAACCCTAAATGCAGATCACTTCAAGAAAGCTCTGAAAACCCATCTCTTTCAAGCAGCCTTTGGCCGCTGATTATACCATTGTTACCGTCACCTATGTTTTCAGCGCTTTTGAGCAGCGTTTCGCTGGGAAAAGCGCTATATAAATAAATTATTATTATTATTATTAATGTTCTTATTACCTCAGAATTACATTTTATTACCCACCGATTCAAGCTACAGTAACTCTAATTATTATGGGTTGTGAGATTAAATAATAGACTTGATACAGATTAATTTAGTGGCGGCCAAACTTCCACCTTTAGGAAATCATTCTCCATCATAATATAAGTCTACATTAACATGACACATAAATTTAGCTATTTATCCTCAAATTTCTTTATCCTTTGATAGTATTCCATTGCAATTTTGCTACTGACACACTAATCATGACCATTTCAGCACCGACTTCTTGTTGTTTGTATACTCTGTTTCTAAATGATTTTTATCTCAACTCGAGAAAATTAGCCCATATCAGATGGGTTGAGTGAATATGAACCCAATTGGGTTGTTCATATTCACTCAACCCAGTTGATTAACTTGATTTGGGTCGATTTTTAACCCAACTGATTTTAGAGTGTGTTGCAAAACCATTTCAACTCATTGTTTTTGTCTCCCAATAAGTTGGTAAAAGTTTTTAGAATTTGACCGCAAAAAATTTGCATTTGGCAAAAGTTTGGGCTAGAGAATTTTTAAGCAGAGGATGAAGATTGGTGCTGAATATCTGTAAACAAAGGTAACAATGTTGTTGCTTACCTGCTTGACACATATAACAAATGGTGGCTTAGCATCTCTAAAATGCAAAATCGGAATTTTGGGTTTAAATGAACTCTACAAAACATGAAAAAATATTTGTAAACAGTATCAATGAACATCTTAAATAAAACTAAATACTCTCTTACCTTTTAGGGGCTATTAATTACTCAAGAACCATGTGATGAATACAGTTATTTAGAAATCTAATGCAGGCAATTCTTTTGCTTGCCTACTGCTTGTGCAATTTAAACTCTGAATCCACTGATCATTTTTAAATATTTTTCATCAAATCTAGTCATGGCTGCTGTGAAGCAGCCATGACTAGATTTGATGATAAATATATGATTATTTGACTCAACAAATGACTGGTCAAAAAGTCAATACAAATAACAGGGGAAATTTAGTTAAATGTGCTCCGATTTTCAGTCATGGAATTCTGACGCAAGCGATTTTTAGCTTGCCTTAACTGCTAATGCAATTTAATCCGGCATAAGCCTTTTTTTGCTCACCTACTTTCAGCTATTTTTGATGGTGACGGACCATGGAACGTGCGTACAGAATATGCTGGGTACATGTGTGTAGTGGCCACTACATGTACCAGTCCTCCTGAACTTCTTGATCGATCTGACGACACTGGGGTGGAGGGGATAGTAAAAAATGAATACAGGTTCATTCATTAACATTTTATTAGACCATTTAAAATTGATTGGCTTGAATGCACTCGAAGGAGAAATTACCCAACCCAACTAAGTCTTTAGAAGATCTTTGTGAAGCAAAAAAGTGAAAAAGATTTCAGGAGAGCAATTTGCTCGCCTAAGTAGGTTCCAGGTGAGCGATTTATTGCCACCCTGGATTTTTCAGAAATCCAAGCCTGAATTTTATTTATTTTGGCGGTAAAAGATTTTCTGTCTTAGGCGTGAATATCCTCCAGCAGCATGTAAGGAGTTAAACACATGTCTGCATTTGCTGTGTGGCTAGTTACTTTAACAGTTCACTTCTATGAAGGGTAAAAAGTCACATTAAGCCTGCCTTTCATCTTTACTCCTCAAAGAAGTTAATTTTACTATATCTGATCTGTCTGGGGCAAGTGAAACTGTTAATTACTCCTGTTGGGCCATCAATAAACTGCTTTGCCTCCAAATCATGCTGTTATACAGTTAAAACTAGAAGTCCTGTCATGAAAAGCGCACAAATAGCACGTTGATCTGCACGTTAATCAAAGCGTTATGACCATAGTAAGGATATCAAATTCTGCACATATAGCCTGCACACAAGCAATGTTTCTGCCAATGGACCTCCGGGTAACCCGGAGGTCCATTGACAGAAACATTTCCTCTGTTTGCTATGAGTAACCAGGAGAACCTGCTGTGCTTTCGATGCCATTCGATATGACAACTGCGTGCAATTCCTACGCGCAATTAAGCCTAGATAAACACACAATTCGTGACAGGACTTCTAGTTTTAACTGTATTATCTATAATAATATTATTTCAGTTTTGCATACAGTAGTATCTGTTCTTACAAGAACTGTTTGAATTTTCACAAACCCCTCCACCCCAGTATTGGACAATTGAGCAGGTTCAACAACAGTTTACTGGCATTGATTGCCTTGAATGCATTTATTGGAGAACACAGGATGTTTGTGAAGCAAACCTACCAAAAATAGTTCAGGCAAGCGATTTGATTGCCTAAGAGAGTTTTTTCCACCCTGGATTTTACAAAAAGCTAAGCCAGGTTATTCTGTGTATGCATGGCAAATAATGCTGGTTTTCATTACAACCTCCCTAATGGGTAAACCTGATTTATTTATTTATTTGTTGGTGTTTAAAGTCACATATTTCTGCACAATGGCTACTCATGACCGCAATATAAAGTCAAGTCCAGTCAATCATTTCATGTTGCCCATTTTAGAAGACTTCTGCAGGGTTTCCGCCATACAGACATGGGATCCCATCAACGGCCCTAATCCCATTGTTGACTTTCCCCTACCCAAAAGGTCCTTGTAGGGCTCTCATCACAGACACTCTTAAGGCGCGCATCAAAGGTAGAGAATTATAGGGAAAAAAGAACAGCAAAAAATCAACCAGATTCAATTTTTTAACAAGTTGCAATAACCTTGACTATGGAACGACAGGATCTGGTGATAGGTTAGATGGCATATGTGCAGGATTTGGGTTGGGTTCCATTGGCCCACATTAGTAAATTATGTGTACACTCTGAGGTCAGCCATTTTAACATGCACAAGGCACAGCTCCTCCACTTGAGCATCTCAGATGTGCATTTTAGACAGATGAGATCATGAGGCCGGTAATGGTGAACCTAAGGATTCGACGGGGCGACCATGGTCGCCCCGTCGGATCCTTGGATTCCCCATTACCGGCCTCAACATTTTTTCCTAGCGGAATGCCTGACTTCTGACCACCATTGGTATTGCACTGGTTACCTGATCCTATTTTACCAGTAAAACAGAACTTGTTTACCACACTAAACTAGCACTGCTCCACCTAACGTGGGTCCAACAAGGATCGTAAACCTGATTTGTCCCGATGGCTCAGAAAAAGAAAAAAAATCAGATTACATTCTAAAATATTCTAAGTTTAGATTAATAGCTGTAGGTTTCACATATAGACAATGCAAATTTCATTTGGAGAGGTATATACAAAGTAATTCTGTAAAGAATCTTTACCAGATTGGGCTATGTTTGGTACAAACATATATGTCTGCCCCTATTTTAAGTACATCGAGATGCTGTCAATTATTCATTAAAATTTAAAGAACTTTGATAACACATACATTTATCAACAATTTGCTGTTAGACTTTAACACCCATAATGGTTAATCAAAACCAGTCAGCGAGGTTTTAGCCAATCAGAGAGAGGAATTTCTTCAGCCAAAAAAAACCCAGAATATGTTCAGCTGAATAAATGTCATAACACAGAAGTCTTTGAAATAGGAGGGACGGTAAGCACTGCTTACGAAACTCCCATCCATCAAAGTCTGACATCTGGTAAATCAGCCATTTAAACCAATCACTGACGGTCACTTTCAAAACACCCCCTAACATGTGCGCTCTAATCTGAATTTAGCAAGGTACCCACACAATTTAAGGAACTAAATTCAAGAACTTTCAAGAGCCTTTTGGGGTTAGATCAAGGATTTGCATGGATCACACAGCAAGAAATTCAAGGAACACAAAAAATATGGTACATGTATGGTACCTGCTGACAACCAAAATAATATTTCTCTCATATTTTGTCCCATGAGTGAAACAAGGTACCACCTGCAATACTCTAGCATTGCAGATGGTACCTTGATCAACACATAGGACGATTCATTCTTGATTGGTGCTTCTAAAGTTGATCTGAAAAGGCTTTAGAGTACTGGCAAACCACACACATTTTCAAGTAAATGGATTTCAGGCCTTTCAAGGTCTCGAAAAATAAATTTTTGAACTGAAGGACTTTCAAGGTGTGGCTACCCTGTGTAGGTATAACCTAGATATTGTTCAGTTATGAATACGCACCAAAAGCAATTTCTTTCTGAGCAATCATTCAAAAGTTACTGGGTACAATGAAAAATTTCCAAAAATGTCATCAAGAGATACTGATATCACAAAACCTGGACAAAAAGTCAGAAAAAGTGAAAACTGGACATGACTGAGGTATTGTTTAGTTATAAATGTGCAGCGGTCGAGGTGTAAGGGCCATTTACCAACCAGTGTGGTTGGTCCAGATCTCTTAGTCTCGCGATAAATCGGTCGCTTTGTGTGACCAGTCCTCAGCAGTTGGTGAAGCATGGTGGATGTTTCGACTGCCCTGGGGTGAGATTCACGGTAGATGAATCTCAAAAGAACATGAGAGTACTGTAGCAGTTGAGGTATAAAGGCCATTTACCAACCACCCTGGTTGGACCGGATCTCTTTGTCTCGTGGTAAATTGGTCATTTTGTGTGCTAGAGGTCGATGGTTCGAGCCTTGGCTCCCACGCTTCTCTCTAGATCTGTTACAAATGCATGCCCGAATCTTTTGATTCTAAATAGGTATTCAAATGTTATTGAATGGAAGCAAATGTTTCTGAAAATTTCTCAATCCACTTTGGTTTTAAAGTCTTAAAAAGGTCAGAAATGGTTCAAAGTTGCATTTGGCCTAAATATTATGTAGCAAAAAAAAGTTTAATTGTTTCTGAACAGCAATTTCAAGCAGAAACAAAATTTAATGCAAAGAGTGATTGGTGGATGGACAAACACCTGCAGACAAGTTAAAAACATAATGCCACCGCCTTCGGACTCTGTTGTTATGGGAGGGGGTGGGGTAGTCTTTCCAATCAACTGGCCCACTTTCCACAACTGGCAAGTACTCCTTCAAGCTTGGCTAGGCTCAACTTAAAAAATGGAATCGATCCACCCACCACCTTAATGGCCCAATTCTGAATTGCAATCTGCCCAATTTCCAAGTCAAAAGTGGTTACATTCCATGGTTCACTGATCTAAAAACAGAACTGGAGTTCTCGTTGACCAAACATTTGGGTTGCTACCTTCCCCACTATGATTCCCTAGTGGCATATCATTCAATTAAGTTGTGTATAGCACCAAACAGAGTGCATTTATGAAAAGAACATCAGCTTTGAGGCATTGGAAACACTGCCACAGGAGAGGATATAATAAATTTCCAAATATATAGAGGATATCTATGCTATTTTTGTGAATACAGTAGAACCTGTCTTGAGAGACCGCCCTTTGGGCCACACAAAAGTGGTCTCTCAAAACAGGTGGTCTCTCATAACAAGTTTCAGGTTTTCTCAAGTCAGTGAATAACCAACCACAAAAGTCAGAAATGGAGAAGAATGGATTTTTGTAATTACTTTGTAGTTGTTCTTTTTTATGAAGTTTTTGTAACAAATTGAAATGGACTTTTATAAAAATATATATTGAAGATTTTCAACACTAATTTATTTTTATAATTTTTGTGTAGGCCTACGTTATGTCGGAAAATCCCGTTTATGTACCTATAATTGGTGAAAAAAAGTGGGAGGGCAAGTTCCATATAAAAGACAGATGGTCTCCCATACCAGGTCCATTATAGAGTAAAACCAATCGGTGCCTCGCAGATGTGGTCTCTCAAGACAGGTGGTCTCTCAAGACAGTGGTCTCTCAAGACAGGTTTTACTGTATCGGGAATTATCTCATGAGTGTGGACCTCAAAGTTTTATTTATCACGAGCTATTGACTCATGAAAAATAAAACTTTCTGGCCTGCACTCATGAGATAATTCCTGATATTCACTAAAATAGTGTATTAATTTATTTATTTATTTATTGGGTTTAACAACACTTTCGCCAGTCAGTGTCACCTCATGTCGGAGAGTTTTACGGGTGGAGGAAACCTAAGTACCTGGAGAGAACCACCGAGCAATGGTGAGCAACTGTCAGACTCCCCAATGTACTAACACCACATAAGCAGGGTTAGCACTGGTTGAAGACAAGTACACCATCGACATGCAGTGCGCCTTAGTTCAAAATGCCACCATGCCCCCATGTGGGCAATTGGGATTAAGTGTCTTACCCAAAGACACAATGTGGTTGCCACAGGTGGGGTTTGAAACCGAGGACCTCTTGGCTTGCTGCCTGCATCTCTACATACTGATCCACCACACTCCCACTAAAATAGTGTAGATTTTCTTTTTATTATATGCTGCTTGACATTTTACTGCGCAATATTCAACCCAATTCGCCAATTCGACTGCAAACATGCCTGTTTCTAAACAATAACAAAGATCAGCTGATCGTTCTTTCAAGTCTGGACTAGCCAAATCACCCAAACAAAAAAATATTTCCACATTCCCACGATAATTTAACCAACTAATTGTTCAACTCAAAGATGAAATTTAATAATTATAATACGTACTACAAATGAGAATATTCTCATATATCTGATTAATGTTAATTTTTAGAACATTTTAAATGTCAATTTACAAAACAAAGAATTTGGAATTGAATGCGCCGACCCATCCAAAAAATAAAACTTCCTGTGCAAATCGATCAGCAGGGTTTTTCGGTAAAGTTACGCAGCTCAAGGCTCAATATCACTCTCAAAATCACTTTCTATACATCTAATTATTTTACTTTATTTTATATTATTATACATCTAATATTTCAGCCATAGAATCACCAGAACAGCTTGGAATAGCATGAACTTCTGGTACTGCTGGTTAAGCCGGCACTGAATCACTTGTAACAGCATTGAAGGCAAAGTGATGTGTCAAAGCGTAACGTCATTTAAAAAGCTACTGTGGGTTATTCCCCATTATCCATCAAGTCAATGGGTATCGAGAAATATCTTTTAGATAATTTGCGATAATTCACACGCCAGTATATAATAAAGCTTCATAATTATAATAATAATAATAATAATATATACACTAAAATATCGCACGTATCACAATTTTGAAAGAGTTCCAAGGCACTTTACAAAAATATTAGTAGGAATAAAAATTTAAGTATACAGTCCTTCCCCCATGTGTTCTTCAAAAATATTTTTCAAAAAGTAATGTTTTCAATTTGGATTTGAAGGAGTTAATGGAAGGGGCAGACTTGACGGATTCAGGTAAGCTGTTAAAAAGTTTAGGACCACTAATGCTGTAACAACGGCCTCCGTATGTTGACAAAGTATACGATTTTTCCTTCAAAAGGGTCTGACCTGCTGAACGAAGGAGGCGTTTGGGACTGTAAGTTTCAACTAGCTTGGAAATATACTCTGGAGCTTGATTCAGGCATGATTTGTAAGTGAAAAGGAGAATTTTAAACTCTATTCTAGCCTTAATGGGGAGCCAGTGTAATGTTTTTAATTTGTGAGAAATGTGGTCCCTTTTCTTTGTTAAAGTAATGATGCAAGCTGCCGTATTTTGTATGACTTGTAATCTGTTAATCTGTTTACTGGTAATACCATAGAGGAGTGAGTTGCAGTAATCGAGTCGTGATGATATAAATGCATGCACAAGACATTCTGAGGCATTTTTCGTTAAGATTTTCCTCGCTCGACCAATTTTTCGAATATGTAAATTAGCTGACTGACAGATTTTTGAAATATGAGGCGCCATGGTCAAATGATTGTCAAAATAAATGCCAAGGTTCCTAACAGTTGTAAATGGTTTTATTACCTTGTCGCCTACTTTAACCCTTTACCTAACATGAAAAGCAGACGACACTTGCAAAAAAAATTCTTGAATAACTAAATTTTTTCATTTTTTGTCTCAAAAACATAGGTTATGACCCCTCGTTGGAACAAGCTCGACGAGCTTGTTCTAACGAGGGGTCATAACCTATGTTTTTGAGACCAAAAATGAAAATATTTTGAAAATTAATTGGCGATTTTTGAGAATAGCGCTGGCCGGTTTTGGCCGTTACGTTGGGTAAAGGGTTAAGGCAGGGTAGTGTATCTGGGGCGGGTTTATACCTAGATGTAAACACTATGAGTTCTGTTTTCTCGTCATTCAATTTTAATTTGTTTACCAGCATAAATTTCCTAATGTCAATGATACAACGATCCAAAATTTGAAATTTAGTTTCTATGTCCAAACTATCTGTCGGGTCAATGTCTGTGTAGACCTGTGAATCGTCGGCATAGAAGTGATAATTTATACCATGGGAGCGTATAATTTCCCCCAGGGGCTGCATGTAAAGTGTGAATAGAATGGGGCCTAGGACCAATCCTTGAGGTACCCCGAATCTGAGTGGCACAAGTTCCAACCGAGTGCCACCAATGGTAACACATTGATATGTATGACTGGAACCATCTCAGTGCTGACTCACCAATACCTAATTGAGCGAGCCTATCGGATAGAATCGTATGGTCAATGGTGTCGAATGCAGCTGAGAGATCTAACAAAATTAACACAACTGCTTTTCGATGGTCAATGTATTGAAGAATATCATTTTGGACACTAAGTAGAGCTGACTCAGTAGAGTGTCCAGGACGATATGCTGACTGCTTAGGTTCCATTAGTTGGTGGTCATCTAAAAACACCCTTAGCTGTTGAGCTATTACCTTCTCAATAACTTTGGATATAAATGGCAGGTTAGAAACAGGTCGATAATTTTTCAGTTCACAAGGATCTAATGAAGCTTTTTTGAGAAGAGGTGTAACTAGAGCTGTCTTGAGACATGGGGGGCACATAACCATTTGATACGGACTCATTAACAATTTTTGTGATGGAATCAATGAGAGCAGGAAGACATGATTTTAACAACGAAGTGGGTATTGGGTCCAGCGCACAACTCTTGCTTGGCAAAGTCATGATGATTTTTTCAACAGTACCCTTCGGCACTGTTTCAAATTTCAACAGACTTCCAGACATATTGGATGATGTGCTGGGAGAGGAATTCACGCTTATAGCTTGCGTTTCATCAAGTAGGTTCCTTATTTTCTCAATTTTAGAAACAAAAAAGTCCGAGAATTTGTGAGCAATTGTAGCATTTGAGAGCTCAACTGAGAATTTAGGTTTATGCCTTGTTTCCATAGACTGTAAAATTTTAAAAAGTTGCTTTTGGTCAGATTTGCAAGCTTCAACTTTACTACATAGAAACTGTTTCTTATCAGTCCATGTCCTAAGATGAGAGCAAGCACAGTTGCTCTTATCAGCGCTTGTATTTTGCTTTTACTGGACACTAGAAACCGCACCCGTAAAAATTATCACAAAGTTCAAACCGAAAGGTGGGTGGGGGAGGGAGTGTAAATTATAATCAGTATATATAAATTCAACTGAGGATAACTTGATGAGAGATTTATTCATAGATATCAGATCAGAATGTTACTTTGTCAATAGTGACCACAATGTTGTTTGCTCAATACTACTGTACTACCAGTAGTCAGTACCAGTGGACCTATTCACCATAAGAATGACCTTCGATTTGTTATTTTTAACTCGTGGTAAAGTACCAACGATTGTGAATAAAAAAAATCAAACAAAAAATTCATTATTTATAGCACTGTGTGAGCTTGATGGGTCTTGTTTGTATGTCTTATTTTCACTACATTTTTATTCTGTATGAATTTACTCACATTCAAATCTTATATGTTGTTTCTGTGTGTGCTTAAATTATTTAACCAACAACCTCATCCAAAAGGCCCAAAACAGAGGAAAGAAATGAAAACACACCAATGTTCATGTCAATAAAAAGTACACAAATGAATATTCAAAACTAATTTACTGAGTTTGTAAGAGATCATATGTCTTTCTGACCTCAGGTAATTAATTTTTATGATGCAAGGTCATAAATGAGAATTGTGGGATATTGTTGACATTGCACTTCAAAGAAAATAACCATGTGGTTCTTTATTTGTTTTGGATGTTCAACAAACAATAAAACCCAATTTTATTCCACAAAAGTTATACAATGTTTTATTGATTTGAATACGTAAGTCTCAACTGTTTATTTGTAAAAAATAAGAAAATAAATTATTGAATTATTTGAACACTAATAACCACAACAGAACTGCATTCATCTGCCAACTTCGTTTTATGTTATTCCTCCCGATAAACCTTTTGAGCTTCATTTTGGGGGCATAAAGGTACGAAAATAAAAAAAAAATAGGCTGGGCATATTTTTTATTATGGCCGAAGAGAAAACATTTGGTTTAACTTTCTAAACTGAAGGAATGCATGCTCTGCCTCTGCATTGGGCTGGTTTGGGGTTCCAGCGATTTAAACGTCCCCAGAGATATTAAAAAATCTTTGATTTATTATTTCCCTAAATCTAATTGAAGGCTATCATAATTAAACATCACCGATGCTGCTAATACAATGTATTATATTTTCTTTGATATTTTTTTATCCCAATACCATGCAACTCCAGGCTGGGGGGGGGGGGGGGGGGGGGGGGGGGGGGGAGGTAAGAGTATTTTGAATGTGTTAATTTTTAATTTTAATGTAATTAGCAAAAGGTTAATTGAAAATTTTCGGGAGTAATTTGCACTCGTCTTCGGAAAGATGAGAGTGAAAAATTGCACCCGTCATTTTTCATTCAGGACATGGACTGAATCATCACATCACCTTGCACACAAGAAAACAAAGAAGCAAAAGATGGTTTACTTACAAATGATTCTTCATAAATATAAAATTTCTTTGCTATTTTCTTAACATCAACATCACAAAAAGCCACAACCTGTGGGGAAAAAAATTATGTAATTCATTGATGAAATTTCTTGCCATCTTCTAATCAAATGAGAATAATGACAAAAAGTATATACTGTTGAGAGTACAAAAGGGCCACAAGTTCAGTTCTCTCCCAGTAAGGTATTTTGATCAGTTTATGCACAAACATAGTAAAACCATTTGGCCGTTTTTTGCTAGATTTTACAGTTCAATTTTCCAGGGTACCACAAAAAATGGAACCGAACTGGAACACTGAAAAAAAACCAGTTCTATTTTCTGAAGAAAAAATTATAAAATCTGAATACCATTTTTGTATATAGCACTTTTGGAATATGGCCATTACGTTACATAGAGCATTACAAGTGTAAAACAATTATTCCAACTGTAACCTTAAAAGTAAACTGAAATGGTTTGACATCATGGCTTATTTTACAATAATCTTAAGTTTGCTTAAAATGTGAGAAGGCCAAGGAAAAAAATGAAATGGTTCTGGTTTCCCTACTGACCCTATTTTTCAGGCCTGTCCCGAGTCTTTTTGGGGCTTTTTCGAGGTGGGTGGGGTGGGGGGGGGGGGTGGTAGTAACTATAAGGCTTGTCATTATAAGAAAATCCAATCTATTGATATTTGTTCAAGTTATCATGCTAATGAGCTGAAAACAAGCAAAAATTAACTGATTTAGGGACATAACTCCACTCAGTATGGGTGAACTGTAATAGTTTTCAAAACTCATTTAAGATGTTGGTAAGAAACTCTTACATATATCATATACTGACCAAATACATTGATATTTGTTCAAGTTATCATGCAAAAAAGCTGACACTAGGTAAAAATCAGCTAATTAAGGACCATAACTTCACTCAGTATGGCCGAACCACATTGGCTTACAAACTCAAGCAAGACATTGTTAAGAAAGTCTCACGTACCAAATATTGACAAAATCCATTACTTTTGTTCAAAATATTGCACTAATGAGCTGAAAACAGACACAAATTAACTAGTTAAGGGCCATGACTCTGCTCAGTATGGCTGAACCAAATCAATTTTTGAACTCATTAAAGACATTGTTAAGAAAGTCTTGCATACCAAATATTCACTAAATCCATTGATATTTGCGCAAGTTATGGCACTAATGAGCCAAAAACTGGCAAGAATTATCTAATTAAAGGCCATAAACTTCACTCAGTATGGCCAAAATGTACCAGTCTTCGAAGTCATTCAATACATTATTAAAAAAGTTAACACATACCAAATATTAACCAAATTTTTTACTGAAATTCTAACATCCTTGGTGGAAAATTTGTGATTGGTATATTTCTTAAAAAATTAGAGACACATCCATGTACAGTATTTATTTATTATTTATTGGTGTTTAAGGTCACATACTTATGCACAATGGCTAATCATGAACGTGACAGTTTTACGGGTGGAGGAAGCCAGAGTACCTGGAGAGAACCACCGAGCAACGAAGAGCAGCTGCCAGCTCCCCATCATCGTAACTCCGCACTGCAGCACTGGCAGGGTTAGATTGGTTGAAGACATGTGCACCATCGACGTGCAGTACGCCTTAGTACACGGTGTCATTGTGCCCCCATGTGGACAATCAGGGTTAAGTGCCTTGCCCAAGGACACAACACAGGAATCTGAATCGATCGCTCAGACGGTCACCCATCTGAGGACTAACTGGGCTCGACGTTCCTTAACTTCGGTGATCTGATGAGAACCGGTTACCACAATGCCACCATGCACCCTTACATACATGTATAGTACTCTCATCACAAAAGCAGTCATTTTGCGGCACCATATTGTGATATGATCATGATACACTTAAACTAAGGCCTAAAAAAATAAAAAATCTGTTTCTCGGGCCCTCCCGCATGGTCCTTTTGGCTGCCGCATGCTCTCTTTTTATAACCAGTTTAAACTTTAAAAAAATTAAAATTAAATGGTTTATGTCAGATATTTTACCCAAGTTAAAACAATTGATGAATTTGTCCCTTGAGTGCAAGAAGGCTTTGCAATGCTAAAGCATTGCAAAGCCTTCTTGCACTCAAGGGATGAAATACACCACCACCCATGCTATTCTGTAAATTATGAGGCCTAAAACTTGAACCAAGAACATGAACTTTTGATGGCAAAGAAGTAATTACTGAAATAAAAAATAAAATAAAAAACCACTCGCCCGCATGCAATTTCACAAATAATGGCCGGAGAAACAGAAGATCTACTTTGTGTGGCCTAATGGATCAGTATTTTCTAAATAAAACACTGTACAATGAAGATCACATCAAGAAAGACAAATGAAAATAGGATTCCAGATTCAGCATTCTTGCATTTTCTTTTTGACAGATGATATTCTACATTATCTATTGACTGCAGTGCATTCTTAAATCTGATTGGTTGATAGCTATGTGATATGGATACGTGATATGGAAATGTCTTATGATATTTTCAACAAACCACTGAGAAATTTCCCATATCATGTAGGCATGGTCATTCAGGAAAGATATGTGATGCAGATTTAATTTTGGAACAAAAATTAATTTCTGGGTTATCACCTCACTCTGAACTCTGAAGTGTTACACAGATGACAACAATTCTGAACTCGGAAGAGTTACACAGTTTTCTGATGATGAAATTGTGGTGAAAAAGAAATGTCAATAAAAATGAAAGTGTCAATGACACTGTAGCTCAACTTGACAAACTTGAACTTGGTACCGTAAGTTATAAGTGAAATGGTAAAATTGAAGATCATTGGTACCAATGTTATTTGGTGAAATTTAAACATAACAGCATTGTGTGGGCACAACATCAGAGTAATCCATGCATTTTTAAATGTAAACTGTAAGGCTGGCTAAAGGAAGAATGTTGATACACAAATGCAGTAAGTTCAGAGGTTATTGTAAACGACAACTTTTTTTCACAGAAATGAATGCTAATCAATACCTCTTATCTAGATGTCTCACCTAATGAGCACACCAGGTTCAAAAACAATCCTAAGATAAATGTGCCCTGTAGGCCATGTCAAAGAAGAATGTTGATGCACAAATGCAATAAATCCAGAGATTGTTGCTAACAGCAACAGTTTTTGATGGAAATGAAAAGAAAATCGATAGCTCCTATCTTTGTCACCCTGCATAAGAATACATAGCTTCAAAACAACCTGATAATTAATGAGCCCACTGAGGCATGCCAAAGGAAGATGCTAATGCACAAATGCACAAATTTGAAGGTCATTGCTTGCAGCAATGTTTTTTTCTCTCTTTTTTATGGAAATTCATAAATATACCCTGCAGAGAGTGCAAAAGGGACAAGTTTCTGCACAAATGCAGTAAGTTCAAAGGCTGGTGATAATGACAATAATTTTTTATGGAAATGAAACAAAATCAATAGCTCATATCTAGAGGTCACCCCGAACACATATATCAAGTTTCAAAGTGATCTGATCATAAATGTGCCCTGAAGGGTGTGCCAAAGGGAAATATTGAAGTCTGACTAAACTAAGTTCAGAGGTCATTGCCAGAGGCAACATTTTTTGACAGAAGTGGAAGAAAATCGATAACTCCCATATAGATATCACCTCACACAAGCACACCAGGTTCCCCAGCGATCCAATCATAAATGTGCCCTGCAGGGCGTGTCAAAGGGAAATATTGATGCATAACTGCACTACGTTTTTACTAAGTTCATCGAAGGTCGTTGCCAGTGGCAAAATTTTTTGACAGAAAGTGAAGAAAATCGATAGCTCCCATCTAGAGGCAACCTCAAACAAACATATCAAGTTTCAAACCATTCTGATCATAAATGTGCCCTGTAGGGCATGCCAAAGGAATATATTGATGCCTGACTAAACTAAGTTCAAAGGTCGTTGCCAGCTGCAACATTTTTTGACGGAAATGGAAGAAAATCGATAGCTCCAATCTAGAGGTCACCCCAAACAAGCATGCCAGGTTTCAAAGCAATCCGATCATAAATGTGCCCTGTAGGATGTGCCAAAGGGAATCATTCAGGTCTGACTAAACTAAGTTCTAAGAACGTTGCCAGCGGCAACATTTTTTGACAGAAATGGCAGAAAATCGATGGCACCCATCTAGAGGTCACTCCAAACAAGCATACTAAGTTTCAAAGCCATTCGATAATAAAAGTGGCCTGCAGGGTGTGCCAAAGGGAAATCTTGATGCACAACTGCACTAAGTTCATCAAAGGTCGTTGCCAGTGGCAACATTTCTTGGCGGATATCGAAGAAAATCGATAGCTGCCATCTAGAAGTAACCTCAAACAAACATACCAAGTTTCAAACCGATCCGATCAAAAATGTGCCCTGTACGGCGTGCCAAAGGAATATATTGATGCCTGACTAAACTAATTAATAAGTTGAAAGGTCATTGCCTGCGGCAACATTTTTTGACAGAAAAGGAAGAAAATCGATAGCTACCATCTAGATGTCATGCCAAAAAAGCAAGCCAGGTTTCAAAGCAAAAGGGTAATATTGAGGTCTGACTAAACTAAGTTTTAAGAACGTTGCCAGTGGCAACATTTTTTGACGGAAATTGAAGAAAATCGATAGCTCCCATCTAGAGGTCACCCCAAACAAGCATACCAAGTTTCAAAGTGATCTGATCATAAATGCGACCTATGAGGTGAGCCAAAGGAAATTGTGGATGTACATACGCCTGGACGTACATACGTACGTATGCTGACGGATGAGAAGTGATGGCAATAGCTCAGCTTGACTTTGTCAAGTTGAGCTAAAAATTGTCCCCCATGTCTGTTCAAGTTCTATGTGTTTTTACCTGCACTCATTCAGCTGTATCTCATTCAGTCTTTGGTAGACAGAAACCCATACTATGTGAACAGACACAGGTTAACCCTTTACCCAACGTAATGGCCAAAACTGGCCAGCGCTATTCACAAAAATTGCCAGCTAATTTTCATTATTTTTTCATTTTTTGTCTCAAAAACATAGGTTCTGACCTCTCACTGGAATGAGCTCGACAAGCTCGTTCCAATGAGGGGTCATAACCTATGTTTTTGAGACAAAAAATGAAGAAAATTAGCTACCAAAGAAGTTTGTTTGCAAGTGTCGTCTGCTTTTCATGTTAGGTAAAGGATTAATGGTTTGCAAGACTATTTTCATGCAAATTTCTGGAAAAAATTAAATAATAATCTTGAGGATACATTACCTGTGAGGGTTTGATTTTTAAGATTTGGCTTGTTTTCAAGAAAAACCTTGGTTTCAGTCGGGCTTTTCTATGTGGTAAGAACAAGAACATATAGTAATCAACACTTCAGGCTCCTTAGCTTAATAAAAAAAACGCAAAAGTTTGTACGATACTACTCATAACAAAAACCCTTGTGTGTGTAACAGGAGCAGAGATAAGTGTGGGAGCCGGGGTTCAAACCATCGACCTCTAGTACACAAAGCAACCGATTTATCATGAGACTAAGAGATCTGGACCAATCAGGCTGGTTGGTAAATGGCCTTTATACCTCGACCTCTACACCATCTGTAAATATCTCCATTGGGTTCAGTCTAACTTTCCTTTAATTATTCTTAGGGGTTCTAGAGCATCAGTTGCTAAGAATATTGTGACAGAAAAAACTCATAAATTAAGGTTACAAATGAATAAAGTTTATCTATTGATGTTGTGTTCTCATTGTCACATTTTCTCCGTTATTAACTCATCCTATGGACAAGTCAATAAGGGAGAAAAAGTTACAATGAGAACACGACTTCTTCACCCCTTTGCTCGATAGGCTAAGAGACGAGAGTCCATAGGGGCCACTCATCCATTTTTCCATGTAAGGTAGTTTCATCAGTTTATGCACCAAAGCAATAAAACTGTTTGGTTGGTTTTTGCAGTGTCTTGAGATTTGTTTTTTGGGTTTGCCTAGCTCTACATACAATCAACACTTTTCCACTATTTTTCATTCCTGCTAAAGTGTAATAGATCAGAATTATTTATTTATTTATTGGTGTTTAAGGTCACATACTTATGCACAATGGCTCATCATGACCGTGACAGTTTATGGGTGGAGGAAGCCGGAGAACCCGGAGAGAACCACCGAGCAACGACGAGCAGCAGCCAGCTCCACAACATCGTAACTGTGCACTGCAGCACAGGCAGGGTTAGATTGGTTGAAGACATGTGCACCATCAACATGCAGTACGCCTTAGTACACAGCGTCATCGTGCCCCCATGTGGACAATCAGGGTTATGTGCCTTGCCCAAGGACACAACGCGGAAGTCTGAATCGATCGCTCAGATGGTCACCCATCCGAGGATTAACCGGGCTCGACGTTGCTTAACTTCGGTGATCAGACGAGAACCAATAGATCAGAAATTGTGAAACCTAGTTTCTCAAAATGTGACTGTTTTAGAAAAACAGTAACGAAGGTAGAAAATTACACTTACCTTCAATTTATTGCAGTCATTGAGATACCTGTAAAATTTTCTGCCCTGTTTTCCTGCATTCCATATTGTGAACTCAGACCAGCTGTTGATCATGTTATGTTGCAGAAATCTAATCCGTAAATTCCAAATTGTTTCCCTGAAAAAAGAAGATAACTCTTCACATAACCTTTGTTGCTTTTTGGTTTGTTTACTGGGGCTTAACAACACTTTCAACAGCCAAGGTCATATCATGTTGGACAGTTTTACAGGTGGAGGAAGCTGAAGTACCTGGAGAGAACTACCAAGCAACTGTCAGCCTCTGCAACTTTCTAATCTGGCAGAGTTAGAAGCAGTAGAAGGCAAGTGTCATCGAAGCATCTTAGTACACAGTGTCACCATGGGCAATCAGTATTAACCCTTTACCCAACGCAGACGGTATCAAAATTTATTATTTTAAATATCATTTTTTTTTAATTTTTCAAAACATTTCAACAAAACCATATCATGTGATCTCTCGTTGGAACGAGCTCGATGAGCTCGTTCCAACGAGGGGTCACATGATATGGCTTTGTTGAAATCTTTTGAAAAATAATATTTTTTCACCTGCTGAATTTGCATATTACACGGGCGGATGTGTACGATTTGTTGGGTAAAGGGTTAAATGTCTTGCCCACAGCCATAATGCAGCTGGTGCAGGTGAGGATAAAAATGTGGCCCATTAAATTTTAAGTCTAATGCTCTAACCAAAATATTTGAAGCTCAGTTTCGGGATCACTAGATTTTGTACAGTACAGCCACCACGGACTGGTCACTTTCCACGGGTCGGCAATATTTCCACAGACACAGTAATATTAGATTTCAAATAGTATTAGATTTCAAACACTAATTATAGGAATAATCATCAAAAATTTAATTAATGAAGAAGGGGTACAACCCGGTGCTTCATTAATTAATATTTTGCTGCTGCTGATTTTTATTACCTGATAAACGCATACGTGAACATCACTACACATGCATTGACTATGACCATTCCACACCAAACATACTGTAGTAATACTGGAACAAACTCACTGCATAGCCATAAAAACGTCCAGTCGGGGGGGGGGGGGGGGGGGGGGGGGGGGCAGGGGAAGGGGGGGGGGGGGGTTAAGTTTCAAAGAGGGATTGTATGAGAATCAAAACATTTTTGTGTGCCTAATCAGGGTTTATATTTCATTTAAATTTGGATAATCCAATTGGATTCTCGCAAAAATGGTTGCAAGAATCCATAGCTGTTACGAGTATCCCAGGATACCTTGAGGCCACCATGGTTGAACCCCTGTTGCATACTGATAACCCTTTACCAAACACAGCTTTTTAATTTTTAAAACATAAACTGAATTTGATAATTGAAAAAAAAATAAACACTATTTACCAATAAAACCTTACAAATATAGATGCCATTGGTACCGGCTAATATTGATAGCCATATTTGTACAATTTTATTGACAAATTGTCAGGATCTTTCAGATCATACTAGCCTTGGAGTGGTTAACTTGCTGCTGCTATGTTAGGTAAAGGGTTAATTTGCATGGACTTCTTTTCATGCAAATCCTAGCAAAGGTGCTGCAAGAATCTACATGATTCTTGCCTGTTTCGTTACGTGAATCTTTGCGTTAATTGATTCTTGTATTCTCAGTGAAATATAAACTCTGGTAAGGCAACATAAAGTAGATGTTCTGTTTCTCAGGCCAAGTCTTGTAAAATTGCATGCGGGAGGGCGGTTTTTTATTTATATTTTATTTTTGTAATTATTTCTTTGCCATCAGAAGTTCATATTCTTGGTTTATTTTATGTTTTAGGCCTCATAATTTACAGAATAGTAAGGGTGGTGGTGTATTTCGTCCCTTGGGTGCCACAAGGCTTTGCAATGCTAAAGCATTGCAAAGCCTTGCTGCACTCGAGGGTTAAATTTATCAATTTTATTAACTTGTGTAAAATATCACACATAAACCATTTAATTTTTCTTTTTTCAAGTTTGCATTGATCATAAAAAGAGAGCATGCAGCAGCGAAAAGGACCATGCGGGAGGGCCTGAGAAACAGATTTTTAATTTTATTAAGCCTAATGAATATTCATGATGAATAATGCTCTTTAGTACTCACTCACTAACACTGAATGTAGTGCAGTCTTCATGGTATCGATACATAAGTAAGTCTAAATCAACTCTCATCAAACATCCACCAAGTTCAAGATGTTTATAAAAGAAAAGTAAATCTTCTGGTGTACCCTGAAAATATGAAATTTTTACTGCATGAATAACTGTTTTAACTCTTTACCTAATGGCCAGTGTTGGTCACAAACACTTCCAATTGAAATTTTATTATTTTTTCCAATTTTGCATCCAAAAACAAAAATATTTAGTTTGGCCTTACAAAGTAGATCTTCCATTTTCAGACCATTTTTTTGGTAAAATTGTATGTGAGCAGGCAGTTTTTCATTTTATTTTTGTAATTATTTCTTTGCCATCAAAAGTTCATGTTCTTGGTTTGTTTTATGTTTTAGGCTTTATTATCTACAGAATAGCATGGGTGGTGGAGTATTCTGTCCGTTGAGTGCAAGAAGGCTTTGCAAAGCCTTCTTGCACTTTGGGGACAAATTTGTTTTTAAATTACTTGGGTGAAGTATCAGACATAAACCATTTAATTTTTATTTTGCATTGGTTGTAAAAAGAAAGCATGTGGCAGCCAAAAGGACCATGAGGAAGGGTGTGAGAAACAGATTTTTAATTTTTTTTTTGCATAAGCCAAGAAAGTTTTGTAAGTGTCATCTGTTAGCCATTTTGGTACAGAATTTATATTAATAACCATCAACTGGTTGAGTGCTAGAAGCCACTATCAGGGCTCTCAGAAAAATGAGGGAACCAGGGGCCCGGTTGATTCACTCTCGGTACAGCACAAATTGTAACAAAGTTATGACGTCACTTGTACCAGTGAATCAACCAGGACAGCTCAGTTGTAAGCGAAAGTAAACAAAAAATGATGCAGTCGCATTGAAACATCGTCTGTCTGTCAGACATTTTGTCGAATGCCGTCACGGCACAAATCTTGCACCACCTTGCTCAAGTTGCGAGGAGGTGTAAATTTGTGCCGGTCCGCACAGTCCCGTCACATGTTCTGTTCGTGGTTGATTGTGGGGAATCCCTGTTCCGTCACAGTTTGTGCTGTGCCGAGAGTGAATCAACCGGGCCCGAGGAAAAGTCAATATTTTCCTTCTTAATGTTTCATATTCAGTCAAATGCAAATAATATTTTATTTATATAAATTTGTTCTATTACAAATCATTGGAGAGTGCCTGTCGGCACTCTCCAATAATTTGTAATAAAGCAAATTTTGAATAAATTCAGACCACCAAAAATAATCTAGCCCTCGACCAGTTGAACACATTTTTTTAACCCTTGAGCACTGGTCTTTTTTCAGAATTACCACAACAGCAGAGCTGATTAATCTAATGTCTTAGAAGAGATTTCTAGTCAAGACTTGTCTGACTGTAAAGGCAGCCACTACTTGATGAGAATCCACTGCCATGGTAATTAACCCTTTACCCAACTCACATGACATCAAATTTATTTTAATTATTGTGTTTTCAACTTTTACCCATGTAATGTGACCCCTCACTGGAACGAGATTGACAGGCCCGTTCTAAAGAGGGAGTGATAAGATATGGGTTTGTTGGAATTTGTTTAAAACAATCTTTTTTTCAACTGACCAGTTTGTAAATTGCACAGACAGATGCATTCAATTTGTTAGGTAGAGGGTTAAACTATTGTCAAATTAGACTATTCTAGAGGCTTGGGCACAGAGTGCAGTTGGTCATTAGCCACTCAGTAGGCGGACATTCTATCATACCCTCACTGACAAGTATGATAAAACTTTAACTCTTAACCTGCTGAGTATTTTAAAAGTATTTTCTATCAAATCTAGTCATGGCTGCTGTGAAGCAGCCAAGATGGAAAATTCAATGCAATTTAATTTAACCCTTTACCCAATGCAGACGATATCAAAATTAATTATTTTAAATATATTTTTTTTTAATTTTTCAAAAAATTTCAACAAAACCATATCATGTGACCCCTCATTGGAACGAACTCAATGAGCTCGTTCCAATGCGGCGTCACATGATATGGTTTTGTTGAAATATTTTGAAAAATTTAATTTTTTCAACTGCTCAATTTGCATATTACGCGGATGCGGGCCATTCATTAGGTAAAGGGTTAAGAACTCACTAAACAAAAAGTTGATACAATTTACATGAGAAAATTTGGTTAAAAGTTACCAAATATTTCTTGTTTTAGTGGCAAGGCATATTCTTTCACGGGCAGGAATATCCTCCAGCAGCATGTAAGGAGTAAAAAGCAAAGAGCAAATCCGCATTTATTATGTAATTTGTTTTCAGTGTATCTTCTTTATCACAGCTAAAACTGTGCTCATGTTCCAATTTTTTTCTCTTATTTTTCTAACTTTAATTGTATGGTGTGTTTGGAGGCTTGGGGTGTGGGGCGTGGGGGGAATAATTGTTTAAAAGTTAGTTTACACAAACTTTTTCTAGCCTAATTTTTATCAGCTAATTGGAGGAAATTGTGAATATGTTCCATCAACATTACCAATATTTATTTAATTTATTTTTTTAGTATGAACTTGGTAACTGATAGTTGGGGTGGGGGAGGAGAATTACAGTTTTTATCTTGTATAAAAAAAAGAAGCTTTGCCACGTAAAAATCTTATTTTGAATTTCTCAAACTTAACATATCTGATATCCCCACAGAGTCATATCTGTTTAATTGCCTATAGACACTATCTATTTATAACAAAGTAAAACAACAAATTGAATAAAACTGCAAATACTGGTAAGCAAAGAAAAAAAATCAAAAGCAAAGAGCAAATATGCTTTTCATGTAACACTGGGTACACCTCATGACAGTGCAGGTACAGCAAATTTGTTGAATCCAGTAGCTGTTGTGCAAGCAAATACAGATAACAGTGGTAGAAATGTATCTACAGTAAAACCTGTCTTGAGAGACCACTGTCTTGAGAGACCACCTGTCTTGAGAGACCACATCTACCAGGCACCGATTGGTTTTACTCTATAATGGACCTGCTATGGGAGACCACCTGTCTTGAGAGACCACTGTGACCTGGTACCAACTTGTATTCTTATGCCATAATAGACCTGTCTTGAGAGACCGCCCCTTTGAAGACTGAAACCATGACAAAAACTTTCTACCTGTTCTGGAATTGGAAAATCCATTGTGGTTATACTAACATAATTAAAAGTATTAAAAGCTCTTAATTGGGTTTCAATTGCTAACTCATTACAGATTGAGATGTTTTTATAAGACCCCTGTGAAAGATTAGGATTATTGCTGAATAAACAATTTCATACATTCTGGAAATATGACAGATAGGAATAAAAATAAATTTGTGTTGAAAATCTTTTTGTAACAATTCGAAATGGACTGTCATAAAAATTATAAAAATAAATTAGTGTTGAAAATCTTCAATAAAAATTATAAAAATAAATTAGTGTTGAAAATCTTCAATGAAGATTTTCAACACTAATTTATTTTTATAATTTTTATAACAGTCCATTTCAATTTGTCACAAAAACTTCATAAAAAAGGGCAACTACAAAGTAATTACAAAAATCCATTCATCTCCATTTCTGAATTTTGTGGTTGGTTATTCACTGACTTGAGAAAACCTGAAACCTGTTATGAGAGACCACCTGTCTTAAGAAACCACTTTTGTGTGGCCCAAAGGGCGGTCTCTCAAGACAGGTTCTACTGTACTGTGTGATTTTTAAAAAAAAGACACAGTCAGCACAAATGAATGAGGAGTTTACTCTCACATAAGCTGTCTAAAAGATAATTTTATGGCTTCTAGTCCTCATAGTACTTTTGCACTTCAAAAATGGTTCAACAGTTTTGAGTGAAAAACTATTGATGAACAGGAAATGCCAGTTAAATATTTATTTAAAAAAAATTCTCCATTGACCGGTTATTACAGTGTATTGTAAGAAAATCTTGAACCTGTGGTATAAGTTTTTTTGATCATGAGGGAGAGGATTGTTTGGTTGATAATAAATAAAATATTTTGAGGATAAAATTTAAAACTTTGACTACAAATGAAAGTGTAAATGACACTGTAGCTCAACTTGTCAAGACATGTACATGTATAGTATGTGACACAGCAATGACAAACATCTAGGTAATGACCTAATAACAAAGGTACATATGAAGTATTGTAACGGTCTGTACATAAATACTGACCGTAGCCTGTAACAAATGTATAAGTAAAGTATTGTAAAGGTGGATGACAGTCAGATGCTAAACTAGAAAAGAAATCTTTGAGTCCCAGAGTAGGTCTGACTGAACCCCAAAATATTTGTTCTCATAGCACAGTGATAACAGAGGCACCCCAAAACACATTCATTCCTGTCCCAAGGTGAAAACAAAGGTACCCAAGAAGTTTTGTGAAGATCAGTTCATAAATACGAGCTGTATAGAAGTTGTGACAAAAAACTGATTGGACCTAATTTCGGTACAAAATGGCCACTGGCAGCCATCTTGAATTTTGCACCGCACTCAGAAAACTCGTTCTCATCCCAAGGTGATAACAAAGGTATCCAAGAAGTTTTGTGAAAATCGGTTGATAAATACAGCCTCTAGCCCGAGCCGTATTGACATGTGCACTTACAGTGTATAAGTAGCACTAAATAAATCAAAATTCATCTAATTTCCATAATTTCTGCATGAGAAAAAAACCCATACTGTATGTGATGTATTCCATTTTACTAAACATTCATACAAAAATTTATTCAAATCAGAACTTTCATACAGAAGTTCTGTACAAAAGACTGATTGCACTAATTTTGGTACAAAATGGCTGTGGTGGCCATCTTGAATTTTGGACCACACCCAAAAACACTCGTTCTCATCCCATGGTGATAACAAAGGTACCCAAGAAGTTTCATAAAGATCGGTTCATAAATACGGCCTCTAGCCTGAGCCGTATAGAAGTTGTGTACAAAAAACTGATTAGACCTAATTTCGGTACAAAATGGCCACTGGCAGCCATCTTGAATTTTGGACCGCACTCAGAAACACTCGTTCTCGTCCCAAGGTGATAACAGAGGTACCCAAGAAGTTTCGTGAAGATCGGTTGATAAATACAGCCTGTAGCCCAAGCCGTATTGACATGTGTACTTACTGTGTGCAAGTAGCACTGAAAAAATCAAAGTTCATCTAATTTGCATAATTTCTGCACAAGAAAAAAAACCTGTATTATATGTGATGTATCCCATGGTACTAAGCATTCACACAAAAAAAAAAATTTCAAATCAGTGCTTTCATATGAAAGTTCTGTGCAAAAATCTGATTGCACCTAATTTTGTACAAAATGGCTGCCATCGGCCATCTTGAATTTCAGACTGGACCCAAAAACACTCGTTCTCGTTCCACGGTGATACCAAAGGTACCCAAGAAGTTTCGTAAAGATCAGTTCATAAATACGGCCTCTAGCCCGAGCCGTATTGGCATTTGCACTTACAGTGCTGAAAGTAACTCTAAATACATCAAAGTTAGTCTAATTTGCATAATTTACGTACGAGAAAAAAACCTGTATTATATGTGATGTATCCCATGGTACTAAACATTCATACAAAAAATTATTCAAATCAGCGCTTTCTTATGGAAGTTTTGCACAAAAATCTGATTTCACCTAAGTCTGTACAAAATGGCCGCCAGCGGCCAACTTGAATTGCAGATCGGACCCAAAAACACTCGTTCTCATCCTACGGTCATAACAAAGGTACCCAAGAAGTTTTGTAAAGATCGGTTCATAAAAACGGCCTCTAGCCCGAGCCGTATTGAATTGTTAACGGACAGACGGCTGACTGGCCATGGCATAAGCTCAAATTTGGCTTCGCCAAAGTTGAGCTAAAAATCCATCCTGTTGTATTTTAGTAGCACTTTTCCCATGCTATACTTTAACCCTTTACCTAAAGAATCGACGACATCTGCACGTATAACTGAGCTATCGAAAAAAATTATTTAAGAAAATATTCCAACAAAAGCATATTGTGCGAACCCTCATTGGAATGAGCTTTGTCACGCTTGTTCCAATGGCAGGTCATATGATAAGGTTTTTGTTGAATTTTTCTTTAAAATTAAAAAAAAACATTACAAGCAATCTCCGCCAACATGTTTGATATATGGAGATTTAATACCTGGATGACATTTTTTAAACACCGAGCCATAGCCGAGGTGATTAAATGAGACATCTATGTATTAAATCTCCATATACCATACATGTTGACAGAGATAACGTCTTTGTCCCGTTTGAAACATAATAGAAACAGAGTGGAATCAAATTTGTGGACGCGTTTCGCACACTACGCAATCAGTTGGACTAAACATGTGAATAATTGTTTTGTTTTTACAAACACAAAAGACAGCAGATAGAGTTACATCCCTTTGGAAACAAAACATATCGGCTATTTTGTTATTAGATTTGATCTTATTTCATTTTTCTCAAGTTGTTTGATTTAATTATTCGGCTATTTATTTTATAACAGCATAATATGATCAAAGTGTTGGAAATCTGATGATATTTGTGACTATTTTCAGGTTTTTTGGTTTGAATTTTATATTGAGGCGAGCAAAAGCCTCGATGAAAAATTTACCCCCGATGTTTCGCGTGCGCTTATACCCTGAATGTTGCACAGTCTCATATACCTTGGATGCTGGGTGCACCCTTTGCATAGCTATTTGTCCAAGGCATTCTGACCAATCAAAGACAGAATTTATCGGGATATAGGGACGAAATTGAAATAACAAATTTTGTTCTCACGTGTGTTGGGTAAAGGGTTAACATCTGATGCATTCAGTCCTCATCTGCATTTTCAGCATTGTGTCATTGGGCAAAACACGTAATCACGATCAGCTAAGTGGGAGCATGTGGCATCCTGCACTAAATCAAGCAGCATGCTGATGGTACACGTGCCTCCAAACACTGATAACCCTGGTTATGATAGGTTAGTGAGTTTGAGAGTCTGACAGTTACTTATGCTGCCGCTTGATGGTTCTCTCCAGTCACATCAGCTTCTTTCACCAGTAAAACTGCCTAACATATGACACAGGCTCATTAAGTGTCAGTATATTCCAATAAATAAAGAAAAAAAAACAAAATTTGACATTATTTAAATTCTACATTAGGCCTAAAAAAATAAAAATCTGTTTCTCAAGCCCTCCCGCATGGTCCTTTTGGCTGCCGCATGCTCTCTTTTTATAACCTATCCAAACTTAAAAAAATCAAAATCGAATGGTTTATGTCTGGTATTTTACCCAAGTTAATAAAATTGTCCCTTCTGTGCAAGAAGGCTTTGCAATGCTTTAGCATTGCAAAGCCTTCTTGCACTGAAGGGATGTAATACACCACCACCCATGCTATTATGTAGATTATGGGGCCTAAAACATAAAACAAACCAAGAACATGAACTTTTTAATGGCAAAGAAATAATTACAAAAATAAAAAATAAAATAAAAAAACACCCACATGCATGCAATTTTACAAAAAATGGCCCCAGAAACAGAGGATCTACTTTGTGAGGCCTTATTGTTATTATAAGTATCTTGTTTCTCATTTCATATTATAAAAAAAACCATACTTATTTAATTTTCAGTTTAGTGCCATTTCAGGTTATCAGAACAAAATGTAGAATGAGGTTATTATTAAATAGAGAATAACCACTTGACTGGACTTGTTGTGTGAAATAATTCATGAGAGGTGAGGGACGTTGTACAAACACGAGTGCTCGAATTCGCACAAGCGTTTTACAATATAGCCCCTCGCCTCGAATGAATTATTTCAAATAACCAGTCCAATCAAGCGATTACTCTGTTTATTACTTTTCATTATTAACAATAATTATATTACTTTACCCATTACCCCTAACGTAACGGCCAAAAACAGCCAGCGCTATTCTCAAAACTCGCCAATTAATTTTCATTATTTTTTCATTTTTTGTTTCTAAAACATAGGTTATGACACCTCAATGGAATGAGCTCATCGAGCTCATTCCAATGAGGGGTCATAACCTATGCTTTTGAGACAAAAAATGAAAATAATAGTTATTCAAGAATTATTTTGCAAGTGTCGTCTGCTTTTCATGTTAGGTAAAGGGTTAAAAAAAAAGCAAAACTAAAAAAAACAATGAAGTCCCCATTACATCCACGGCAAACTGTCTTCGTTTGCATGCACGGATACATGACACAATTGATGATAGCATAATTCACTTGTGAAGTTATCATTTAAAATCCAACCCGGAAATCCCAGTAAATCACACTTTGGAAAGTAATAATAATTATTGATTAATATCCTTGTGGGAAATGGCATAATATATCCTTTTCCACAAGATGCATATTTTATCATTTTGCCCTTACTGCTTCCTTGCATGTGTAGGTTATCTCAGATAGAAGAACTTCCAATGGCCAGGGTTAAAAACAGAACAGCCCACAACAAAATATAGCAATCTGGCAATGAAAGTGTCAATGACACTGTAGCTTAACTTGATTGTGTGTTGTGTTTGATGAAAAGGATAAGTTCAATGTTTATGAAAGGATTATGAAATACGACAAGAATTGTGATAATTGAGAATATGTTAATTTCTGTTCCCTGTATGCTATGTTTTCAGTAAAAATAATTTGAGGTGTAAACTGTACTAAAGATGTGAGGGGTGCGTTAATGTGGCTCTCAAAGTTAATGTATGTCAACCAAAGTTACCAAGTTACAGTGAAATTATTCCAAAACGAGTCATCCTATCAAGTTACAATGAAATCCCTTCATAAATATGGCCTGTAGACTGTGCTAAAGGTTTTCGGGCTTCAGGCCTGTGTAGCAATCATGGTTGACCGATCACAACCAAAAGGGGATGTCCTCATCTAGACATTATACTGAGTCATCCTACACAGCTACAATGAAATCCCTTCATAAATACCACCTGTAGCCCATGCTAAAGGTTTTCAGTTTTTGGGCTCCGGCAGCTGTCATGGCAGAATGATCGTGACCAAAAAGGGACATTCTCATCTAGACATTATCTTGAGTCATCTTACCAAGTTACAATAAAATCCCTTCATAAATACGACCTGTAGACTGTGCTAAATGGTTTCAGGCTTCGGGCCCCTGTAGCTGTCACAGTTGACCGATAATGACCAAAGTAGGATGTTCTGAACTAGACATTATATGTAGTCATCTTACCAAGTTACAACGAAATCCCTCCATAAATACCACCTGTAGACTATGCTAAAGGTTTTTTTTGTTTTTGGCTTGGGCAGTCATCACGGTTGACAGATCGCGACCAATTGGGGAAGTTCTCATCTAGACATCATACTGAGTCATCCAACCAAGTTACAATGAAATACTCTGTATTAAATATGACCTGTAGACTATGCTATTTTTGTGTTTCGGGCTTGGGCAGCCATCAAGGTTGACAGATCATGACCAAAAGGGGATGTTCTGATCTAGATATTATACAGAGTCATCCTACCAAGTTAACATGAAGTCCCTTCATAAATACGACCTGTAGACTGTGCTAAAGTTTTTCAGGTTTTGGGTCGGGCAGCCATCACGGTTGACCAATCGCAACCAAAAGTGGACGTTCTCATCTAGACATGGCCTCAAACCTGCACATGGAATTTCGTGATGATTGGACAAGAACTATGGGGTGTAGCCTGTGCTAAAGGAAAATGTGAACAGACTCACAGACTAACAGAGACTAACAGACTCACAGACTTCTGCATGCGTGATGGCAATAGCTTATCTTGACTTTGTCCATTTAAGCTAAAAATGAGGTAATAATCTGACATTCCAATGGCTGAGGAAGAAACATGAATGGAATGATGTATTCTGCTGGCCCTATGAAGGAGGGGACCCATTTGCGGAACCAATAATAAAGAAAATGCATTATTATTTTTGGAAAAAAAACAAAATGAGGCAAATAATGCAAATCATGGCCTAATAAATTTAAATCTCTTGTTATGGTAATTCAGGAATATGAAGATAATTTATTCATCTACAAATACCTGAGAAAAAAACTCACTTTTCCACCTTCGTTAAATCCACCAACAGCATCAAATACAGATCTGGACAAAAACCATGTAGGCATTATCACCGTTGGACCATGCGATGTAGCTGCCTACAAACAAAACTATTCATTTCAAACACAAATTTTACAAAGAAAAAAGTGCTGTGGAGTCCACTAAATTGGATATCTATTAAATGAATAATCTTATTAACTGAATAAAACTTTCAAACACATAAATATTAATTAAAAATAGAATATGTGAACATTTTTGGAATTCACAAAAAACAAAATTTCCACAATCCATATCAAGGAGAGGCCAAAAGCTGAGTTTAAATGCATTTATTATGTATTGGTTTTTTGCCATTACTTTGGGTAAAGCATTGCTGTATATAGATGAGTTTTACATAAAGGCTCTACAGTGCACAGGGTTATTACTCAGTTAGTAATGAATTTTTTTCTATGTCCAGGTAGTACGACTTACCCTGTGTTATGCACAGGGTTAGTCACACTTTCTGGTTGTAAAAAGTTGGTAGCTGCCATATTACACGCTACATGAAAATGAACATTCACTCAGACTCATGCCTGAAAATAAGCAGTCTGACATTTGTAGAATGAGATCCCCAGAGGGTGAATTTGATGATGCTATCCCATACAGTGGGCCAATTTATCCTTTGGGTTCCTCTTTGTGTTTAGTTTTGAAACCCTTATTCAGATTGAGGTTCACAGGGGGTAAATTTAGTGATGCTACCCTGCTGTGCAGGGTAGCATCACTAAATTCACCCTCCTCTGAGGACCTCATTTTGCAGATGACAGTGTGCTTATTTTCTGGCTTGCTCAGACTGTGCAATATTTTGGGTTAGTTGCACACTACAGATGATTTTATTTATAATAAGAGGCTCAAAAGAGCATGTAATCGCTCATCTGGCAGAACTACATATCCCTCAATTATTCTAATCAAAATCAAAGAATGCAGCTGGCTGCCGTGCTCCTTCATCTGAGTGAAACAGAATGATGATTGTTTTCCGAGGACTTTCCATACATTATTTGTGCCAAGTTTGGTTCACACTGGCCTGGTAGTTTCAGATAAGAAGATGAAAATGTGATTTCCCATAGGGTCTCTCAAAGGGTTTCCATGGTAACTATGAGTCGCAATTGCAGCCATGTTTACAACCTGATCAACATTAAATGAGGAACGATGGTAGAGGGTGTCTCAGTCATCAAGCATGTGAAATTTCAAAACATTAGGCCTTGTAGTTTCAGGGGAGAAGATTATTGAAAATTGACCAATCAGAATCAAAGAATGCCTCGGGTGGTCATGTTTTTCATCAAACAGGAACAAAATGAGGAATGTTTGTAAACAACCTCCAATTCCTGCCAAGTTTGGTTCACATCGGCTCAGTAGTTCCAGAGAGGATGAAAATGAGATTTCCCATGGAGTTTCCATAATAACTATGAGCCTCAATTGCAACCATGTTTGCAAGCCGATCAACATTAAATTAGGAGTGTCGGTAGAGGGTGTCCCACTCATCAATCATGTGAAGTTCCCAAACATTTGGCCTTGTAGTTTCAGAGAAGAAGATTTTTAAAACTCGACCAATCAGATTCAAAGAATGGCTCTGAAGGCCACGTTTTTCATATGATGGGAACAAAATAAGGACTGTTGGCAGAGGACCTCCCATAGACCATTCCTGCTGAGTTTGGTTCACACTGGCTCATCAGTTCCAGAGAAGAAGATTAAAATGTGAAAGTTTATGGAAAACAACAAACGCCAAGTGATGGCAATAGCTCATGTGGCCCTTTGGGCCAGGTGAGCTAACTAGAAAGAAAAGAATGACTAACCCTATGTATTGCACATAGCTGGTAATCTAACAAACATTGACTTAACCATAGACATTGAACAGGATTAGTTTGTAGGCTACCAGGGCTCACACTACATAAAAATATGCACTGACTAAGGCTTTAGTGTAAGTTGGTAACATGCTACATAGGGTGCAGAATTCAAGGAATTAATGTAAATACTTATACTGGACTGTGGAAATATTTTTAAAGTTAATTCCCAAACTGAAAACATATTCTATTTTCAATTAATAGCTTGTTATGACCAGGGCCGAAGCTACAGGGCCCCCCTCCCCCAGCCCCCCCCCCCATCTCCCCCACAATTTTTGTCCAAAAATCAAGATAGTTGGAAAATTTTCAGGCAAAAATTTCAACAATTGGAAATCGAAGCACTGTTGTGACGGTGGTTTTTGTTTTTTTTCCGAATATGGTATCATATTTCTGGGAAATTTCCAACCGCTGTCTCCCAAAGACAGAATTCTGATCGAACAGCGCAAGATTTTTTGACTACTCACTCAGCGGCTCCGAGGTTAATTCCACAACCAAGCCTGGTTCGTGTTACACATATTGTTCTCTTCTATTTGCAATGCACTCACAGAGTGCATGATGTATTAGGACTCAAAATGTGCCCCCTGTGAGGCTGTGTCCTGGAATTTTTAAAGTTACTACCAAAACTGCGCACATTTGTCTTTGGCTCTGTACTCTCATGAAAGAACAATATAGCCAGACTAGCAATTCTGATTTGTATTTGGTATTGTTGAATAAATATCTCACACATATTGTGACATATAGGCTGAGTTAGTTAGCTAACTCTTTACTCATACGTTGTAAGCATAATGACTGGTTGTTAGTCATTGAGTTTATTTCAAGATTAGCGTGCTCATATTTGAGATGATTAATAAATTATTGGATGCATACTGACTTTTTGCGCATGTACATTCATGTAATTGACACAATGCCTAATGAAGGCAGATAGGGCCTACTTACAGACTACAGTACTACAAGAAATTGTTATTTTGAGCTGTCTTTAAACCTCAAATTATATATATATAGATATTCAGCTGCAGTCATTTAAACTGCTTGGAAATATTCTTAGAATGCCCTAAAACCTATCAGTACAGTCACCTGGAGTCAACATTTTGAGAAAAACGCCCTACTGGGAGGTGGGGGGGGGGGGGAGGGGGGGCAGGACAAGGGATTGAGGGGAGGGTACCAATTTAAGTATCCATCCCTAGTTAGAATTTTCACTGCCCACTGAAAACCTCCTAGCTATGTTCCTGGTTATGACCATTTACAATATCTTCAGGACAAATTTGATGTGTTAATTACATATAGGTCATTGACTGAACTCCTGTTAAATGAATAAAAAAATCTTAAGACAAATTCACACAGTTGTCATTTGGACTTGATTGTGCTTCACAGCCTGATATTTGTCATTTGGACTTGGTGGTGGTGCATAACACAACATTTTACCTTTGTATGAAACTTCAAAAAAATCCACATGGCCATTACAGAGTTACAACTGAGACAAATTTTTTCTCTATGGTTTGTCATAATCGTTAGACCTTGTAACAGGGGTGGGGTGAACGACTCCCGGGTCCCAGAGGCTAGAACCCTGGCCGAAATCTCCCTGTTGTTCTTCAGATTCGTGAGGATCTGGGTCAACTAGCAAACCATGGATAAAATATAACTCAACTCTAGAGGTCGAATAACCATTAAGTTATGTGTTGTGGTCTGGATGAATTCATAATAAAATAGAAAAACAGTTTATACGTGGTTTATTAAGAAGCCAAAAATAGTATGATATGAAATGGACATGAATATGAATGACGGATCAAAAACCACGGGCCCACTACACTTTCAACCAAAAGGGGTTTAACTTCCACCCAACATGTGTATTGACTTGAATGGTTCCCACAGAACTCGGACCTGGAAAGAATCAGTGTCAGAAATGGTGATTCTCACCAGGGCCGAGTTGAATGGGTCCGAAAATGACGGTACCCATTACGGTTAACCTTTTTTACAGGTTACAAAGTGTCCCCATAACTAACCTCAACAGGCAGTTGTGCTGGCGCAGCTGAATTAGAGCTTTAATGCCAAAACGTGGGCGGTGAATTATGAGCGAGACCGCTCTTATATAGGATAATTTCACGGGGAAAGATTTCGAATACTGGAATCTGATTGATCCCTCGCTTTCACATCGACAAATGAAACAACAGCACAATGCACTACGGCATGAACCAATTAGGTACATCGATTCATTTTAAACAGGGAAATGACTTGAAGCCAACAAAAATAGAATTACACTTCTGTTATGAGCAGACGAATTATAACAGAGTAATTTAGAACTTCTATTGCATATTATATTTCAACCGCTGTTACCAAATGCGTTACAGACCTTGACATTTGCCATTCAGACCTGGAGATGCTACACAACACACCTTCCTAGTGTCCTTTACACTTATGAGAAGTAGGATAAGAATTTACACAGCCATTATCAAGGTATGATTGGACACAATTTTTTGCACAGAGACAGAATTTTTGTTAAAAAACAGAAACGTGTGCGAGAATTCTGTACTGGGCACTGCACGGGGCTAGCCGTTGTCAACCATGAGCTCATTGTCGATATTGCTTGGGAACTTTAAATTTGCTTCAGAAATGGTAGTGCCAAGTGAAACTGGAATTAGCATGGATGGTGGCATGGGTACAGTTGCTTTTTATGTTAAGTTTGTGGAAATTACACTCAGTCTTTATTTTCAAAATTATTTATGTAACAATTTGTATCTCCGCTATATTTTTTGTGAGACAACTAAGATGACTGATACCAAACAAAATTCCAGTGAAAAGATTCAGAGGAAAACGAATCAGGCAGATAATTTTGAAATGAAACAAATACTAGGGCTGCACGGTATATCGATAAACCAATATATACCGGTATTCAAACCATTATTGATTGAATACCGGTGTAATTACAAAAATATCGGTTTATCGTCATTATTTATTTACCCACAATTTCATTTTCAAGATGCCTTGAGTTTTTTAACTGTGTATAATATTAATCCTTTATCCAAGGAATCGTCTGTTGGTGCCTTTGTGCCCTCATAATATACAATTCAGCAGTTGAAAAAATAATTTTCAAAAATTTCAACAAAACTATATCATGTGACCCCTCATTGGAACGAGCTCAATGAGCTCGTTCCAATGAGGGGTCACATGATATAGTTTTGTTGAAATCTTTGGGGAAAATCTGATAAATTAATTTTGAAAATAATAAATTTTGATATCGTCTGCATTGGGTGAAGGTTTTTCGAATGGCATCGTCAATGTATGCTAATTTGTTCCGACTGTGATGCCTTGAGTCCCGATTGTGGTTCTTGTGTTCATATATTAAAACAGTTTTCGATATACCGGTATACCACAGTATTTTTTTGAATACCGATACCAGTATTCAGTTTTGAATATCGTGCAACCCTAACAAATATCAACTTAAGATTCGAAATCAAATCGAGATCTTTCAAATACCGCTGGCATTTCTGCTAATCCCTTAAATTTGAAAATTCCTCGGCGGGAACCCCCCTCCTCCAAAGTGGTTTAGTGGTAATCTACTTCTCCTGTAATATGAACTCCAACTGGTGAATTCCAGTAACACGAATCGGCACAGACCAATGATATGAATGTTTTTCATGTTTATTTATTTATTAAGGTTTAATGACACTTTAACAGCCAAGGTCATATTGTGTCAGTGGCAGTTTTAATGGGTGGAGGAAGCCGGAGTACCTGGAGAGATCCACTGTGCAATGACGAGCAGCAGCCAGCTCCCCAACATCGTAACTTCGCACTGTAGCACAGGCAGGGTTAGATTGGCTGAAGACATGTGCAGTACACCTTAGTACACGGCATCATCGTGCCCCCATGTGGACAATCAGGGTTAATGTTTTTCATGTTAGCAAGATGATTGTGCAGGCCCAGGCCTGAAAATAAGCTGTCTGACATTTGCAAAATGAGGTCCCCAGAGGGTGAATTTAATGATGCTATCCCATACAGTGGGCCAATTTTCTCTCTGGGTACTTCTTTCTGTTTAGTTTTGAGTCCCTGATTCAGAATGAGTTTCACAGAGGGTAAATTTAGTGATGCTACCCTGCTATGCAGGGTAGCATCACTAAATTCACCCTCTGTGGACCTCATTTTTCAGATGACAGTCTGCTTATTTTCTGGCTTGTGCAGGCCAAACTTGATAGGGAAGATTTGTCCTCCATTTAAAAGCATGTGATGAGCAACGACCTTGTTACGAATGATATGCATGAATGTTGATCTTGTACATGGGTGTAGCAAGGGTTTCCTATTGAGGGGGGTGGCATAATTTTGTAGGGTGATATATGCCACAAGCATATCCAAAGGCTGTAGGCAAGCGCTCATGAAAAATAAACATCTGTCTCGGTCACTCATGAGATAATTTTCGGTATCTACTCAAAAACACTAGATATCCTCTATATATTTGCCTGAAGATAATTCTGATGTGTGAAAGAGTAACTACTGTGTAGGGGCGCGGTGGCGTCGCGGTAACTGGTTCTTGTCAGATCACCAAAGTTAAGCAACGTCGAGCGCGGTTAGTAGTTGGATGGGTGACCATTTCAGCGACTGATTTGCGCTCCCGCGTTGTGACCTTGGGCAAGGCACTTCACCCCGCTTGCCTACATGGGGGCACGATGACGCTGTGTACTAAGGCGTACTGCACGTCGATGGTGCGCATGTCTTCAACCAGTCTAACCCTGTCTGTGCCGCGGTGCAGAGTTCAGAGTTACGATGTTGGGGAGCAGACAGCTGCTCGTCATTGCTCGGTGGTTCTCTCCGGGTACTCCGGCTTCCTCCACCCGTAAAACTGTCACCGACATGATATGACCCTGGCTGTTAATGTGTCGTTAAACCCTAATAAAAAAGAAAAAAAGCAAAAAAAAAAAACTACTGTGTACATGTTCTACAATAAAATCCTGTTACAACAATTAAAATGCTTTATTTAGTCTCCAATAAAATATTATGTCAAATGCTGAAATCTTCAAAAACTAAACTGGAATTTTTTTTCTTCTTCAAGTCTCACTAAAATGTGACTTCATGAGGAGACCTTACAGACCTAGGGAATTCCCTGGGATTCACCTAAGTATGTTGAAAGAATGTTTTGATTTAACAGCTCCAACGAATGGTGGATACTTGTAAATAAATATTGGGCATTTGATTTGACGGTGATTAGTCCTGTAAACCCTACTTCTGGTGAACCATATAACTGGCTATTGTGACCAGAAAACTAACAACGTCATCTTTATTAATTAAATATACTTGAACTGAATTAGGTATGCCTAAAGTACATTTGTAACTGACTTAAAAAAAATGTTATATTATGCAGTTATTACACTTTATTATATAAAGCAGAGTAATTTTCATGTTGGATACCCATTAGTTGAAAATGTGCTCGTGTTGCAGCAACCTACAGCAACTTTCTCACATTTTTTATATTTATTTTTTCTTTCCCTTGCACAGATTTGATTTGGGGGTGGGGGTCAATTGTTTTTGTGCAATATTTTTCCAGTGTATTCTTCATCACAGTGGTCTATTAACTGAAACTATACTCATGTTCCAGTTTTTTCCCTCATTTTTCTATCTTGAATTTTATGGTGTGTTTGGGGTCTGGTGGGGGATAATTGTTTGGAATTTCTTTTACGCAAACTTTTTCCAGCCTAATTTATATCAGCTAATTAGTGGAAACTGTGCATATGTTCCCGAAACATTACCACCATTTATTAACCCTTTTAACTCGTAAGACCAATCTTTTCTACTGATGCATAATTTCGGCCCATTTTTATCTTTACAAGAGGTTGATACACAGGGCAGTGATGATAAAATAATATCTGCTGTCTGCAGCCAGACAGCTGAAGATTGCAATTATTATTTTATCTTCCCTGTGTATTGATATTGGACTGACCCACCCCACTGTAAGTGTACACAAAGGTGATACCATTCCAGGAAACAATGGTTCAGTGGGTTAAATTTCCTTTTTTTAAGAGGAATTTCATAACTGATGGTTGGGGTGGGGAGGGGGGGGGGGGGAATTACAGTTTCTATCTTGAATGAAAAAACAAGCTTTGCCACATGAAAGTCTCACTATTTTGAGTTTTTCAAACTTAACATGTCTGATATCCTCGCAGACTCCTTATCTGTTTAAATGCCTGTAAACACTATCCAGTAATTTGTAACAATGTAAAACAAAACATTGAATAAGGCCATACAAAGTAGATCTTCTGTTTCTCAGGCCATTATTTGTAAAATTGCATGTGGGCGAGCATTTTTTTTATTTCAGTAATTATTCCTTTCCAGACGGCCGTAAAGAGCTTGGAAATCCTGCAGAACGATGCAGGCCGATGGATAACGGGGTCGAGTAATGCCGCAGCGCTAGAAGCAATCAGGGGTGAGCTTGGGTGGATGAGGATCAAGGACAGGATAGACCTGTTGAAGCTTGGTTATCTTAATTATTTGGTAAATCTCCCCGACAGCCGATGGTGTAAAGCAATGTTCCTGAGAATTTTCAACTCAAATATCAAAACGGGGTGGATGGTCCAAGTGAGGGAGCTAGTAGAGAACTACTCATTGGAGATCTCGGACCTGGACGTTGGGGCAAACAAGGGTAAAAAAATCGTCAGAGAAAGGGTCATGGAGGATTGTAACCGTAATTGGTGAGAGGGGGTCAAATCAAAGAGGTCTTTGGGTGGCCTGCGTGATAAAGAGAAGCCAGGTTTTGAAGAGTACCTTGATGGCACCTTTGGGGGGTCACTGTTGTTCAAGCTGAGGTCGCGATCCCTGGAGCTGAGGAGAAAAATTGGGAAAGACGGTGAAAGAGAGTGCCAGATGTGTAACTTGGACATGGTGGAGACCCTGGAACACTTTCTTCTAGAATGCCAAAAGTATCAGCCTAAAAGAATGAGATTCACTGGGAGTATAATGGGGAAGTGGGATGGGAGAATGAAGGACATGTGGTTAGGGGGAGACTCAAAGGAGAGGGTTAATATGCTAATCAGAGAGATTGGGAAGAATAGGACAAGGGATATCATCAAGCAGTTCGTTTCCCCGAGTGTTGGGAGGAGAGGAGAAGCGTGGGAATAGGGAGGCAGTTGGGAGTACAGGGGTAACCATGGCCTTCTCGTCCGAGAACCGCGACAAAGCAGCAGCTGGCCAAAGTGTTATTATTATTATTATTATTATATTATCCATCAAAAGTTCATGTTCATGGTTTATGTTTTCAGCCTCATAATCTACAGAATAGCATGGGTGGAGGTGTATTTCGTCCCTTGAGAGCAAGAAGGCTTTGCAATGCTAAAGCATTGCAAAGCCTTCTTGCACTCAAGGGACAAATTTATCAATTTTTTTAACTTGGGTAAAATATCAGACATAAACCATTTAATTTTTTATTTTTTTAAAGTTTGCATTGGTTATAAAAAGAGAGCATGCGTAAGCCAAAAGACCATGCGGGAGGGCCTGAGAAACAGATTTTATTTTTTTTTAGGCTTAAAACTGCAAATACCTGAGTGTACAACTGTTCTTCAGTAAGATTGTTGGCCCATTTAGTATATCTATCAGTTGATCCATGAGGCTCTCTATGGAACAAAGATCCAATTATCTATGGAAAATATTCAATTATTTTATATTAGATACAGTTCAAGATAAGAAATAATTTACAAACAGAAAGGTTCTTAACAGGATATTAATTGTTTACAGGCCAGAAGATCTCAAAGTTTTCCATCATGGTGGGGTAAAAGTTAAAATTTTCCAACAGTGTTCTGGGTTGTTGACCACTGGTATGAACCTGAAACCTAACTTAATGCACTTCTTTTACTATTATTATTTTAAAGAAGTACATTTGTTTCACGAAAGTAATTCTTTAAAATAATAATAATACGCAAAATGTTGCCTTTTGCAAGACTACCGCTTGTCATATACCTATAACAAGTGATTTCATACAAATGGTATTTGAAACTATTTTTTTTTTGCATAATGAAATGGTCAACTCTTTTTTCAAACTGGCAGCTTTCTGAGAAAATGTTGACATTTGAATGACCAACAATTTTCCAAATGGACAACACAAAATTGAGACATACAGTCATGGGGGTGGGGGCTACCCCCTCCCCCAGCTCCACCACCAGCTTCGGACATGTCTGTTTATTGAACGTCAAGTTTAGGCCCCCCCCCCCCCCCAAATGTTTTGGTTCTCAGGCAATCCCTCACTGAAACTGACTCTCCCCCCCCCCCATTCCATCACTGGGCATTTTTATTGGTTTGCATTATAGGAATAATCATCCAAAATGTTAATTAACCCTTTACCCACCGCAGACGATATCAAAATTTATTATTTTAGATATCATTTTTTTAAATTTTAAAAAAACTTTCAACAAAACCATATCATGTGACCCCTCGTTAGAACGAGCTTGTTGAGCTCGTTCCAATGAGGGGTTCACATGATATGGTTTTGTTGAAATTTTTTGAAAAATAATATTTTTTCAAATGCTGAATATGCATATTACGCGGGTGGATGTGGCCGATTCGTTGGGTAAAGGGTTAATTAAAATTTTGGTGATGATGATTGTTATTACCTGCTAAAAGCATACGTGGGCATCACTGCCTACACATGGACTATGACCAATCCACGGCGCCTGTTCTGTATAAACAGATGGCATTCAGAGAATGTCAGGGTAATTTTTCCCTAGATCATAGGATTTTATTTAATTAAGAGGATGTCACTCTCTAACCTACATGCAGTTAACATTTTACCTAATGAAGAGGCCATATCCACCCACGCAACTTACGAATTGAGAAGTTGAAAAAAATATATTTTTAACAAAAAGTTCAACAAAGCCACATCATGTGACCCCTCATAGGAATGAGCTCATTGAGTTCATTCCAATGAAGGGTCACATGATATGGTTTTGTTGAGCTTCTTGTTTGAAAAGTTTTAAAAAACAGTAATTAAAATAATAAACTGTGTGTTTGGTAAAGGGTTATCTGGTTGAATGGGAGAGCGGTGACTCAGTAGGTAGAGGTGCAGGCTGCAAGCCGAGAGGTCCTCGGTTCGAATCCCACCTGCAGCACCGTGTTTTGTCCTTGGGCAAGACACTTCATCTCCATTGCCCGCGTGGAGGCACGGTGGCATTGTGTACTAAGGCGTACTGCACGTCGATGGTGCACTTGTCTTCAACCAATGCTAACCCTGCTTGTGTGGAGTTTATATGTTGGGGAGCTGACAGTTGCTCACCATTGCTCAGTGGTTCTCTCCGGGTACTCCGGCTTCCTCCACCCGTAAAACTGTCATGGTCATGATTAGATATGTGACCTTAAACACCAATAAATAAATGAATAAATAATAAATCTGGTTGAATTTGTATTCCAAGTGGTAAACAGTTTGGTATTTGAAAATTATATGCAATTCACAAAGTTAATCAATAAAGTAATATCCAATGACTGAGTGCTTGAAGCCGCTATCATGGCACTATAGAAAAGTGCTGAAAGCCACTTTAGTGGCTTCAACTTATATGCACTAGCACATTATTTCTTGAGTAGAAGAAAAAAGAAAAAATTTTGTTCAAAATTGTTACAATTTATTGGAGAGTGCCAAGAGGCACTCTCCAATAAAAGGGAATAAAACAATTATTTATGAATAATATCTTACTAAACTAAGGCTCCTCTTGCTGGTAACATGGTGTCTTTGAAAAATATACTCCTATTACAAATCACTTTTGAAAAAATATTTAGCACTCAACCAGTTAAGTGGAACTTACAGAATTTGGATTGTCCTGTGCCATAGAATACTGCTCATGCAATCGGCATTCTGACATAACATCATCCTATTTAAACAAAAAAATAAAATTAAATTTCTGCAGTAAAATTTGTTTCTTTTTATACCTACCACACCGACACAACATGCTGAACTACATCCTCATCTGTAATATGGAAAGTGTGACAATTTGGAAATCTATTAGGTCTAGCTAGCCCTAGAAAGACTTTAAAAATGTAAAAGGACAAACAATTAGCCAAACCATACTGACCAGGGGCCAAAAGTGCATGGTCCATGCATGCATTTACCAGGTAATAAAAATCAACAGTAGCAGCAAAATTTTAATTAATGAAGCACTGGGTGTAACCTGCCCGGTGCTTCATTAATTAAGTTTTGGATGATTATTCCTACACTTAGTGTTCAGAATCTAATATTATTGGGTCTGTGGAAATATTGCCCACTCATGGAAAGTGACCAGTCCATGGCAGCCGTACTCTAAGAAAGGAACAGGTGTCTAACAAGGGCTTCAGAAAGTGTGGGCTACTGCCCCCAAACCGTATGCATGTTTGAAGTAACCTTAAAGGTATTGTGGGACAGAAAAATTTTCTAAGTCAAAAGAGTGAAATAGAAAAATGTTCCAAGTCAAAAGAGTGAAAGAGGGCCACAACTTTGGGAAAAAATATTGGACGGCACCCAATCCTTGTGCATATCCCTTCCCCCTAGGCTGGTCTATCAGCATACCACAGGAGATCCAAATCAGACAGACGGCTTTGAAATAACAATGCAAAATGTTTGTATGGACAGACGGACAGACAGATGGACAGAGAGACAGATGAATGGATGGATGGATGGACAGATGAATGGATGGATGGATGGATGGATGGATGGATGGATGGATGGATGGATGGATGGATGGATGGATGGATGGATGGATGGATGGATATGGATGGCTGGATGGATGGATGGATGGATGGATGGATGGACAGATGGATGGGCAGATGGACAGAGAGACAGACAGACATACAGGTGGATGGACAGATGGACAGACGGATGGATGGATGGATGGACAGATGGATGGATGGATGGATGGATGGATGGATGGATGGATGGATGGATGGATGGACGGATGGATGGATGGATGGATGGATGGATGGACAGATGGATGGATGGATGGATGGATGGATGGATGGATGGATGAATGGATGGATGGATGGATGGATGGATGGATGGATGGATGGATGGATGGATGGATGGATGGATGGATGGACGGACAGACGGATGGACGGATGGATGGATACAGATGGATGGATGGATGGATGGATGGATGGATGGATGGATGGATGGATGGATGGATGGATGGATGGTGGATGGATGGATGGCTTAACTAGATACTCCTTGAATCCTCATTCAGAGATTGGGGCATAATAAGATAAGAAGGTGGGGGAGAATCCCAATGCAAAACCTCTCCACACACAAGAGGGACTCCGACACAGAGTAAAGAGGGAAACCTATCAAAGTAACAAGCCTACCAAAATTTAATTTGCGTAACCCGAAAATAGGCCCTGCAAAAATGTTATTGTGTAACCAATTTTATTCTGCGTAACCTGTTTTTTAATAAGCAACTCATAAACTAGTGTTATGTGTACTGAGATGGGGATACATGAGTGTCTGAAAGATTCATTGGCCTTGTCCCCGGTACCCCTGGGCTTCTAGCCCAGGGGTACCAGGGACAAGGCCAATGAATCGTACTGAGACCATTGATACCTTAAATGCCTTTGATATGGTAGTATTCCATTCAACTGCATTATAAGCTTAACTCTGGAATTTTTCCAAAATTGTTGCGAGAGTGAAAAATAGGTTTCGCCATCACGAAGTTGCGCAACCTCTGCGTAACCTGTGAGATCGCTCCCGCAATTTTGGCACACATGAAGTAATAGTCTGTATGCAAACAGCAGATTTGTCCATTGGACATGTGACAGACAGTCGACCCATTCATCAGAATTTGAGAGTGAAGCAAAGGCCCATAAAAATGGAAAAATTCCCTGACTATGACTCATGTCACTTTGTGATGTCTTACAGAAAATAGAGAAGAAAAAGATCCAACTTCTCTCTAATACACCTGATTATTAAAAGACACACAGTTAGGTAGATTGCATTTTTTGCTTCACCACTTCCCATGCTAAAAACTGAGATATAAACCAATATACTAACTATTGACTGAAACTATTCGAATTGTTGACTTTGTAGCTCTTAAATAAAAATGCGGAAATTCTCAAAAGAAATAATAATTCCACGCTGGAAGGAGTCAATCCACTTGTAAATTAAAGCCTGCTCTACTTCTGTTTATATAATAATCAGGGGTATTCTATTGAATTTGACGATGTACCTAGCAACTGTGATCAAACAGAACAATACTCAATATGAAATAATGTGATCATATTGTGGAACAAATCATTTATTGAAGTTGAAAAGCTGAATAACTTTTCAAAGTTCGAAACAATAAGTTGAAACGAACAGTTGTGGCGGGAACAGTGTTTGTAGCGATGTAGCTTCAACTGTTATACAGTTGCAACTTCATCACTACAAACACAGTTTCAGCTATAAGTCAGTTACGTTTCTACTCAGAACTTCATAAACTTATGGTCGAAGTATATTTGAAAATATTCAAATTTCCGATTTTGAATTGAATTGAATAAAATATTGACTTTCGAATTGAATTTCAAATCAAATTTCGAATTTTCGCAGGAGCCTAGCTGGTAGCCCATATTTGAGCTTTGTTTTGAACTACAGGTCCCACACCTTAAAGACTTCATATTCAGTGTATGTGCTTCATATTATCTTTGAATTGAAATAATTTAGTCTGTATGGATTTGCCTTCTTACAATGTATGGGAGAGTGCCTGGCATGTAAACAAATTTTAATGGCCAAAAATAATTTAGCACTCTACCAGTTAATGAATCTGAATGTCTCCATATTGAAAACCAAAGACTAAATGGAGAGGTTAACCCTTTACCCAATGCAGACGATATCAAAATTTATTATTTTAAATATAATTTTTTTAAATTTTTCAAAAAATTTCAACAAAACCATATCATGTGAACCCTCGTTGGAACGAGCTTGACGAGCTCGTTCCAACGAGGGGTCACATGATATGGTTTTGTTGAAACTTTTTGAAAAATAATATTTTTTCAACTGCTGAATTAGCATATTATGCGGAAGGATGCGGCTGATTCGTTGGGTAAAGGGTTAAAAGACCAACTCAATCGCCAACTAGTCTGAGGTGTCCACTGTTTCTTCAGTATAAGAACAAAAGCAACTTCTATCACTTCCTAGTTCAAAAGAGTAGCTATTTCCATAATTTTGTAGCATAACAGAATTTGAACTGAATTCACTGAAAGGAAAGGATTGCAAGATGTAGGTGTTGAAAATGAAAGAGATGTGACATCCATTGATAACAAATGGTGGAATATCCAATGATCCTATGTAAAATGATTCCACAGGTCCAAAGGTAAGGCCCCACAAAATAGATCTTCTGTTTCTCAGGCCATTATTTGTAAAATTGCATGCGGGTGAGCATTTTTTTTATTTTAGTTATTATTTCTGTAATTATTTTTTTGACATCAAAAGTTCATATTCTTGGTTTATGTTTTAGGCCTCATAATCTACAGAATAGCATGGGTGGTGGTGTATTTCATCCATTGAGAGCAAGAAAGCTTTGCAATGCTAAAGCATTGCAAAGCCTTCTTGCACTCAAGGGACAAATTTATCAATTTTTTCAACATAGGTAAAATATCAGACATAAACCATTTACTGTTTATTTTTTTAAAGTTTACACTGGTTATAAAAACAGAGCATGCGGCAGCCAAAAGGACCATGCGGGAGGGTCTGAGAAACAGATTTTAATTTTTTTTGGCCTAAGCAATCTTTCTATCAACAGGAAGCAAATGAAGCTGGAAAAGGTGATTTTCCATCTAGACAAGCTCTGTACAAAGAGGCTTCATGTTATTTACCTCTGGGGCCTGACATCTTGCCCCCAAGACATCTCAGAGGATTAAGGCTTCATGCCAGGTGAACTCCAATTATATCTGCCAGCATAAAGAGAGCACCTAGTCATGGACTTGGCAAAACCTCATAAGGACCTGAAGGTTGGAGCAAAAGCAGGTCTTTATAGTGTCATATAGTGTCTTGTGAGCAAGGACGTTCACCCATCAAATAGTCACACCCAGGTAAAATAGGAGAGCCTCAAAATGGCTGTTGTTGCTAAAGCAAATATAGGTTCGTCTCCTTAACCCTTTACCCAACGAATGGGTTGCATCCTCCACATAGTTTTCAAATTTAGCAGTTCAAATATCTATATTTTTCAAAAAGTTTAAACAAAACCATATCATCAGACCCCTCATTGAAACAAGCTCATCAAGCTCTTTCAAATGAGAGGTCACATGATATGGTTTTGTTGATTTTTAATGAAAAGTTTTGAAAAACAAATAATTAAAATAATAAATAATGATATCCTGTGAATTGGGAAAAGGGTTAATCTGATCTTTGCATAAAAGTCCCAGGTGATTTAACCCTTTACCTAATGAATAGAGCTGTAGGTTTTTAAATTTCTTGTTCGGTTTCGGTTTTGGTTTTTCAGGTGGAGTAAAACCTCGGCTCGGTTCGGTTTTTGGTTTGTTCATGAGGCCAAGTAAAATTCAATGGTAGTGAAATTGAGTGAAACTCAATGAATGCCCGAAATAAGCTATAATACATGGAGAATCAGGAAGGCCAATATAATAATTACCTAAATATACAGAACTTTTATCGTGCTTGGCCATTTTTCGAGGTCTGACACCTACACCTACATGCAACTTGAGGAAAGCTGCAAACACAACTAAACTGAAATGTCGGAAATTCACAGAATGTAGCCTTCCCAGAGTAGTGAGAGTACCCAGACACTGCCAATGGCAGTGTCTGGGCACTCTCACTACTCTGGGATGGCTACATTCTGTGAATTTCTGCTGCAAGAGAGTATTTAATAAAAAACGAAAAAGCTTAGATTACGGGATGTCGACAGTTTCGGTTTTTTAAAAAAACTAAAAACCTCAGTTCGGTTTCGGTTAACCTACAGCTTTACTAACGAATCGCCCGCATCCACCACGCAATTTTCAAATTGAGCCGTTGAAAAAAAGAACTTTTTCAAAATATCTCAACAAAACAATATCATGTGACCCCCTCATTGGAACGAGCTCATCAAGCTCATTCCAATGAGGGGTCACATGATATGGTTTTGTTGAATCTTTTTTGAAAAATTTAAAAAAATAGTAATTAAAATAATAAATTTGGATATTGTCTGGGTTGGGTAAAGGGTTAACGGAAAACTGGATGGGCATGAATCTAGCTTATCATTGCTTGAGTGCTAGAATGTCCTATGCACTCAGGCGATGATATAATACATCTGTGAGCTGAGAGGTCCTCGGTTCGAGTCTCACCTCACCTGCGACAACGCGTTGTGTCCATGGGTAAAACACTTCACCCTCACTGCCCACGTGGGGGCACAGTGGCGCTGTGTACTAAGGCGTACTGCACGTCGATGGTGCACTTGTCTTCAACCAATGCTAACACTGCTTGTGTGGAGTTAGTATGTTGGGGAGCTGACAGTTGCTTGCCATTGCTCAGTGGTTCTCTCTGGGTACTCCGGCTTCCTCCACCCATAAAACTGTCATGGTCATGATTAGCCAATGTGCAGAAATATGTGACCTTAAAAACACCAATAAATAAATAAATAATACATCTGTGCAAAACCTGGAAAGATCCACCCAGGGATTCATCTGCCCTCTTTGGGAACGGGTCTTGAGCCCATGCAATTGGGAAAATTTGTGCCGTGAATTTGTTGAGGAGAAGAAACACGCAAAGAATAAGAAATGTTACCTTCATACTGAACTGAGAACATTAATAAGGAAGCTACTACTGGTACATGTAATACGTTTTATAACAAACAGTTGCATGAAATAATGATCAGTCTCTGTACTCTCTATCAAATAAATTGTTCTTAAACTATTAATGATGAAGATATTTATGTGATAAGGCCACACAAAGTAGACCTTCTGTTTCTCAGGGCATTATTTGTAAAATTGCATGCAGGCGAGCGGTTTTATTATTTTATATTTTATTTCAGTAATTACTTCTTTGCCATCAAAAGTTCAAGTTCTTGGTTCAAGTTTTAGGCCTCATAATCTACGGAATATGCATGGGTGGTGCTGTATTTCATCCCTTAAGTGCAAGAAGGCTTTGCAATGCTAAAGAATTTGCAAAGCCTTCATGCACTCAAGGGACAAATTCATCAATTGTTTTAACTTGGGTAGAATATCAGACATAAACCATTTAATTTTTTTGAAGCTTAAATTGGTTATAAAAAGAGAGCATGCGGCAGACAAAAGGACCATGCGAGAGGGCCTGAGAAACAGTTTTTTATTTTTTTAGGCCTAATCTACATTCTGTGGCTTTGCAGTTGTGTTTAGATAAGTCTTGGCTGCCTGTGTCGGCAGCCAAGACTTGCCAAGAAACAACTGCCAAGGTTCCTTGGATGTAACTTGCAAGTGTATCTAAAAACTACATGTAGAGGCACTTATTTTGTTGCAGTAAAAAGTGGCTAAAGACAAAATTAGATCTTCACGAATTAAAAGAATTAAATTTTTAGTTGAATGAGGAATGAGATTGGAAATTTTTTAGTTTGAATTGGGAAAAATCATGCCAAAATGCCATTGGTCCCATATTCGGCCCCTGTAGACACAAAAAGTAACCCCTGCCACCATATGATCTGGTGAGGCTTCAATAGACATACCTGAGGTTAACACTGCTGCCAAATAAGAGTAAAGTATAGAGCCATAGGGTAGCAGTGTTCCAATCCACCCTGAGGTGGGGGTTGTGTATTGCCTCTATCACTGTATTGTACATCTGTACCTGCTTGCAGCAGTATATGAAGCCACACTTGACAAATACAAAGCAAATAGACTATTCCTGGATTAGTCATTCATCCAAATGAGAGTGTCTTGTATTTGTGATGGCTGAAAAGGTTTCATTGATGATGTAGAAAGGTAGACAATCACTGAACATAAATCTACTATTGAAAAAGACCTGACAGGAATGGATATCCCATGTTGTCTAGCTTCCATAAGACAAGTAAAAAGAGTCTAGAGAATCCTGGTAAACTTAAGACTGTAATGGGAAACTCATCAGATTCAGCACAAATGGAAGCATGAGAGGAATAACTGGTGGAGACATAGCCAATGGCAGAGATGAAGGAACTCGGCTAGAGACCAGCGATAAACTGCTATGGTTGATATATTTCTCTATTACTTCTGTGTCATCTGGAGCAGAAGCACTGCTCAAATACAAAACTCTTTCGGAAGGCCATACTACTGAAAAGTGCACTTGAAATCACCTGGACACATTCATTACAGACTGAAACCCTGAAAATAATATGTGATAATTGGGAATATGCTCATTTCTGTTCCCTGTATGCTATGTTTTTGATAAAAATACTTTGTCAAGTTAAGCTAAAAATTGCTCCTCAAAGTTTATTATACTTTCTTTTTTGACTCAGTATAATATTAATAACTGAAAAATGATTTGTTTTGACAAAAACATCTATCAGACTCCCCAACGTACTAACGCCACATAAGCAGGGTTAGCATTGGTTGAAGACAGGTGCACCGTCGAGATGCAGTATTCCTTGGTACACAGCTGCCCCATGCCCCCACATGGGCAATCACGATTAAGTGCATTGACTCATATTAGAAGAACATTCGTGAAAATACATAGTTATCTATAAATATTGAATGATATGAAATGGTGAAATTTTCAATATATTTCACATCTTTCTTTAATTAATTTAATTTACAGAGGAAGCACAGAAACTTTTATTTTATTAAGTAATTTCTTGAAGGAAGATATAGTTGTTAAAAAGTGCTGATTCCATTCTCGTCAAACAAGTCATAAGAAAACAGTTGAAAATATCCCCAACATAGTTATGTATGTTACAGTATGTGAAGAGCAGATCACTACTGGAACAATCGCAGTGGAGATTCTACACAGAAAAAAAAACTGATTGTCTGTGAAAACACATAAGAACAGGCAAAGTTTCAGCCAATGGACTACCAGATTTAACCAAATTGGTTAACTGGCTAAAACTTTGCTTGTCCTTATGGATTATCACGAGAATATTATTAGTTATCCTTGTATTTTCCAGGGTTATGGAAATTTACACCAGTTTGGGAACTCATACACCCTGAGGCAAAGCCGAAGGGTGTATGAGTTCCCAAACTGGTGTAAATTCCCATACACATTGGAAAACACAAGGATAACGGATTGATTTCCAAGAATTTTGGTGTAGTTAATACTTTAACCTACATTGTGGGCAAAAACTTACAGAAAATTTGTACTTCGTAAGTTTCTTAATAAACAAAACCAGACAAATATGGATGTCATTGGAACTGGCTCAATGAGCCAGTTCCAATGACATCCATATTTGTAACATTTTATTGCACATAAATATTAAATTTCCTGTATTTTTATTTTTGTTCTAACATAACTGAGCAGAAGGTATAAATTAATAAAAATTTGTACTTTTTTTTAGCCATATAGCCTGCTATTGTATATTCTTGTTTTTACACCATGGTTAACCATAAAAAACACTGTGGATTGCGGGTTACACCGTACCTCTCAGCCAATCAAAATGCAGTATTTTGTTTCATTTGGAAATATTGACACTTATTGTCTGGGTAAGCAGTTCCAAACACTACTCTGTTAGAGTTGAGTGATTATCCACTCTCGACAGATTGTGGTGTACAGTCTATGGGGGGTATACTAATTATTTTGACACCCACACAGTGGATGTCCCCCCTTTAAGTAACTCCTATTGTGAAAGCATGACTTGATGATGCAGCTGAAATATTGGTCAGTTGGGAATTGAACCATCACAGTCCAGACAAATCTGGTTTACACATCCAATCAGTCATCTTTACACTAGAGCTGGCACGAAGATATTTCATGATTAAATTTTGAAGAGGAATAATATATTAAGGCACTACAAAGTAGATATTCTGTTGCTCAGGCCATTTTTTGTAAAATTGCATGGGGGTGGGCATTTTTTAAAAATTTTTTTTTTATTTTTGTAACTATTTCTTTGCCATCAAAAGTTCATGTTTTTGGATTGTTTTATCTTTTCGGCTTCATAATCTACAAAATAGCATGGGTAGTGGTGTACTTCATCCCTTGAGTGAAAGAAGGCTTTGCAATGCTAAAGCATTGCAAAAGCCTTGCTGCACTCAAGGGACATATTTATCAATTTTATTAACTTGGGTAACATATCAGACATAAACAATTTACTTTTTATTTTTTTTAAGTTTGCATTGGTTATAAAAAAGAGCATGCGGCAGCCAAAAGGACCATGCACGAGGGCCTGAGAAACAGATTTTTTTAACTTTTTAGGCCAAAAGTCGACTTTAATTATACTCTGTGGCCTCTAAAAAACAACTATACAGAAAACAGTAGTTTGGGTCATTAGTTCCTGAGGCCGGGCATTCTTTTGGCAGGTATGGACCCGAGGTGGTCAGGAGTCTAATAATAGCAGCACTGCGATTTAAGAAGGTAACTGCACGCCTTGGTAAACTAAGAAGGGCAATTATTTATACTCTTATACTTTCTAGAATGCCAAACCTGGCGTCATGACATCTAGAAAACAACTATATAGAAAACAGTATTTTGGGTCATCAGTTCCTCAGGCCAGCCATTCTTAGGGCATGCAGGCATGCTGCACACCTACTACTCTCCGAGGAAAATACAGAATCCTGACCAACTCAGGCCCAAACCTGAGCCTAGGCTCAGGTTTGGACCTGAGGTGGTCAAGAGTCTAATAACAGCAGCATTGAGATTTAAGAAGCCAATTGTACTCCTTGGCAAACTTAGATGGGCAATTATTTGTACTCCCATACTTTCTAGAATGCCAGACCTGGTGTCATGTGTTGTTCCTTTATACATGTTTCCCATATCAGTTACAATGTATTTTAATATTCTGCAGCCTCTCTACAACTTTTTTTATGAGCATGATGGAGAGGAGAGTAATAAATCATAATTCATCTGTAAAGGAGTAATGAAAACCCATAATTGTAGACTTTAAAATTGTAGTCGATTATTGGTGTTTCCGACGATTAGTCAATTTCTGACAGTCTGACTTCACCCCCCCCCCCCCCCCCCCCCCCTCCCGTCACCCACGAAATCTCTCAAAAACATCATGTTTATCAGTAACTCTGGTCAAAGCATTAAGATTTACCTTGTGGTGTATGTATCAGCATTTTCATTCAAAGATAAATATCTGAAATGATATAACGAGCAATCAATACTCACTGCATCAAGAAAACAGAGATATTTTCCAGAACACTTTGCAACACACTGATTTCTTGCATAACCAACTGAAAAGAAAATTACACTGCAATCAAGAAAAATTTCATATTTCCGATCTGTTAACCATCTGCGACTACGGTACGTAATATTACGTACAAATATTCCTGTGCGTTGTGACCACAGTATGTAATGTTACATACTCTGATTGTGTTTGACATCGCAAAAGCCTGATTCTACATGACGTTAAAACATCATGATAACTGTAATCAGAAAGGGTTATAATATGACATTGAATATTTTGTTGTCACAGTATGTTATGCCTGAATTTCCAGGGATTTAAACCATGCCTTTTGAGGGGCTGGTTTTCTGAGCCCTTCCCAATATAAGCATTAAACCCCCAACTGAACAATGTTTTGTCTAACCTACTACCAACCAGTAGTCTAATCCAATCAGAATCAAAAGTCAAATCCTGAACATATAGAGAGTAATCGTTTGACTGGACTGGTTACGTGAAATAATTCATAAGAGGTGAGGGATGTTGTACAAACATGAGTGCACGAATGCGCACGAGTGTTTTACAATATAGTCCCTTGACTCGAATGAATTATTTCATGTAACCAGTCCAGTCAAGCGATTACTCTTTTTATTATCTTTTCATTATTAACGATGATTATATTATTTAACCCTTTACCTAACAGAACAGCCAGCATTATTCTCAAAACTCACCAATTAATTTTCATTATTTTTTCATTTTTTCGTCTCTAAAACAAAGGTTATGACCCCTCATTGAAATGAGCTCGTTCCAATGAGGGGTCATAACCTATGTTTTTGATTCAAAATATGAAAATAATAGTTATTCAAGAATTTTTTTTGCAAGTGTAGTCTGCTTTTCATGTTAGGTAAAGGGTTGAAAAAAGCAACAAAAAAAAACCCAATGAAGTCCCCATTACACCCACGGCAAAACGTCTTCATTTGCACGCACGGATACATGACACAATTTTTTATTACATAATTCACTTGTGAAGTTATCGTTTATAATCAAACCCAGAAATCCCAGTAAATCACATTTTGGAAAGTAATAAAATGCATAGATACCTATGTACATGTAGGTGCCATAAAACTGTCAAGAAAATGTTTTCATGAGGCTTGAATTAGGCTGAATTTATTTATTTATCACTGTTTAACCCTTCTTTTTTTTTATTAGGGTTTAACGACACATTAACATGCAGGGTCATATCATGTCGGTGACAGTTTTACAGGTGGCGGAAGCCGGAGTACCAGGAATACTCGGAGTACCCGGAGAGAACCACCGAGCAACGACGAGCAGCTGTCAGCTCTCCGACAAAGTAACTCTGAACTCTGCACCGCAGCACAGGCAGGGTTAGATTGGTTGAAGACATGCGCACCTTCGACGTGCAGTATGCCTTAGTACACAGTGTCATCGTACCCCCATGTAGGCACTCAGGGTTAAGTGCCTTGCCCAAGGACACAACACAGGAGCGCGAATCAGTCGCTGAAATGGTCACCCATCCAACTACTAACCGCGCCCGACGTTGCTTAACTTCGGTGATCTGACGAGAAACGGTTACTGCGACGCCACCGCACCCCCCGTTTAACTCTTCAACTTAAAGGCCTGGAGATTTTAGACATGTTTGCTACACTTTGATAGTGACATTGCAGTTGTTTTCGGGCAAGTCTTGGCTGCCTATATAGGCAGCCAAGACGTGCCTAGAAACAACTGTCAAGATACTTAGAATCAAGTCTGGAAATAAGCAGACTGTCATCTGCAGAATGAGGTGTCCAGAGGGTGAAGTTGGTGATGCTGCTACCCTGCTGTAGAGTAGCATAGTGCAGTTGGGCTGTAGGTTAACCGAAACCGAACCGAGGTTTTTAGTTTTTTTTTAAAAACCGAAACCGAAACTGTCAACATCCCGTAATCTAAGGTTTTTCGTTTTTTATTAAATACGCTCTTGCAGCAGAAATTCACATAATGTAGCCATCCCAGAGTAGTGAGAGTACCCAGACACTGCCAATGGCAGTGTCTGGGTACTCTCACTACTCTGGGAAGGCTACATTCTGTGAATTTCCGACATTTCAGTTTAGTTGTGTTTGCAGCTTTCGTCAAGTTGCGTGTAGGTGTCAGACCTCGAAAAATGTCCAAGCACAATAAAAGTTCTGTATATTTAGGTAATTATTATATTGGCCTTCCTGATTCTTCATGTATTATAGCTTATTTCGGACATTCATTGAGTTTCACTCAATTTCACTACCATTGAATTTTACTTGGCCTCATGAACAAACCGAAAACCGAACCGAGGTTTTACTCCACCTGAAAAACCAAAACCGAAACCGAACAAGAAATTTAAAAACCTACAGCTCTATTGTGCAGGGTAGCATCTCTCAATTTACCCTCTGTGAACCTCAATCTGAATCAAGGTCTCAAAACTAAACAGAAAGAGGTACCCAGAGGATAAATCGGCCCACTGTATGGGATAGCATCATCAAATTCACCCTCTGGGGACCTCATTCTGCAAATGTCAGACAGCTTATTTTCAGGCCTGCTTAGAATATAACTTTCAAATTTACCCAGAGACCACATGTTGAGGCACCTTTTCACCTGTTGTAAAAAGTGAGCAAAATCAGAATTAGGTGCTGATGGGTTAAGATCACATATGTCTGCACAATGGGTAATTGTGACCACAATATGGACATAAAGTAAAGTCTAGTCCATATTTTATACCTCTGCTGCCCATTTTAGAGGACTTCCACCCCAAGCATTGGTGATGTGGTTCTATTTTACCAGTACAAAACAGGGACCGACCTGGGCATGCGCCAGTGCGTATTTGGTTCGGAAACATCAGGACCTGGCTCTTAAATCTCAGAAATAGGCTTCTCAGTTGGCGCGTAACTTCTCAGATCATATTTTGATATTCTTTCGATGGATAATCGAGAGAGACACTCTTACATGTATTATATATATGATTATCATTTATCATTGTTGTAGAGTGCTTAAGTTAATAGTTCACGTCTTAATTACCAAGCATTAATCTTCACTGTGGTTTCTGATCAAGTCTGGGCTGCCTAAATAGGCAGCCAAGACTTGATCAGAAACCACAGTGAAGATTAATGTTTGCTATAGTGTACTAAATGAAAATGATGAGAGCTATTACATACTTGCAATGTGTGTTACAAACAGCAGTGTGACTCCGTAAATTGAAATCTGGCGCATGAATTGAAAAAATAGGCTCCGAGGCTAGAGCGCATTTTAAATAGTCCTGATCGGTCCCTGACAAAATACCTTGTTTACCTTAGTAAACAAGCACTGCTTCACTTCCCAGGGTTTCCATGTGGAAACTAAGTTGAATTGCCTGGGTTGTTTTAAAGATCTGTGGTGCCTCACAAATTATCTGTCAACATTAATCTTTTGGGGCTCCAAGAATTATATGATCTAGTTTCTGAAAAACTTATACAGTTTCTAGTTATCCTGGTGGATCCTCCGTCCTTACAAAAGGCTCCTTCCTCATTTCCATGGACTAAGCAAACTTCATTTTCAAAATCAATTTCAAGTCTGTTGGGCCAATATAAATTAGTTTCTAAATTATTAACCCATTTTTTCTTTAAAATTGGGACAAGGGCACAAAACTGTTTTTGAGAAGAAACTGGGGAAAATGATCTTGGAGCAACTTTGTATAACTAACCAAAGAGAAAACAACACATGAATGCAAATAAGGAGTTTATTGTCAATTTTATTTTCCATTTTCTGATTGAGATACCGTCACAATCCCCCCAACAAAATCCCCCGATATGATCCCACCCTCAATAAAAGCCCTCTACAACAAAATCCCCACTGATAAAAGCTGCATATGGACAATGGAGTTGAAAGAGGTTCACATCAGAGAGGCAGGCGTCAGGTTGAGGTTACTTTCTTCATGCACTCTCTATTGAAAATCAGAAACATCATCGCACCAAGCTCAAAATTCGTAAAAATTGATGCTAACGAGCTCAAGATTAATAAAAATGGACTAATGATGGACCATAACTCTGTAACGAGAAATCTGACGGGGCCAGTTTTGCACCCACTTCAGATATTATTGCAAAAGATAGGTTTGGCAAATATTAATCAAATTGGAGAAGGTTTGTTCAAGTTACAGTGCTAACGAGCTCAAAATTCATAAAAATTAACTAAGGCCTATAACTCTGTAACAAAAAGTCGGACCGAACTAATTCTCAAACTCGCTTGAGATATTATTGGAAAAGACCAGTTTGGCAAATATTTGTCAACTCGGAGAATGTTTAAGTTTTTGTGCTAACTAGCTCAAAATTTGTAAAAATTGACGAATTAAGGCCCATAACTCTGTAATGAAAAATCAGGCCAGGACAGTTTTCGAACTTGCTTGAGATATTATTGCAAAAGAGCTTATGACAAATATTAGTCAAATCGGAGAATGTTTGTTCAAGTTATTGCGCTAAAAATCATAGATTCTTGCAAAATGTTAATTTGATCCCTGTCACTGATTTTCAGTGTCCTTAAAGGCCTGGATAATTCTGCTACCTCATAACAAGGTAATACTTTGACTTTCCACTGATGTCTATTGAAGTCTTGCCTGCTTACCATATTTACTCTATATATTAGGACACTCTATAATTTGGGACACACATTTTATTCTGAAAAATTTTTTTTTTTTATGCTCCAATGTTTGGGACACTCAGGAGACTTGTTTCCAGTTGGCCCAGTCACCTGAAAACGGTGCAAAATGCTCAATATTAAAGTAAGTTTGTGTTTAATTTTCCTTTTTAAACAATAAAAAATTGATAATACATACTGATTTGTGTTGTTTTTATTTAAATCTGTTCCTAAGTTTTAATATTTACAGTTCGGACTGACATGAGGAAGACTATTTAATATTACATTGTGACAGTCTTCAACCCTTTACCGAATGCTAGTGGCAGATGACACTCATTAAAAGAATTCTTGTGCAACTAAAACTCATTCCAATGAGGTGCATACGCTATGTTTTGGAAGCAAGAAATGAAAATCTAAAAAAAAAAAATTGGATGGCGATTTTCGTATATAGTGATGGAAAACGAATCACACACAACTTGATTCAGCATCAAAACAAGACCAGGTTGTGTTTTTTCCCCATTTTCTAAGATGTGGGACATCTGTGAAAATATTTATTTTTAGCTGTCCCAATACATCGAGTAAATACGGCATAACTAGCAAGACTACCAAAAAAATGAAAGTGTCAATGACACTGTAGCTCAACTTGTCAAGACATATGTACATGTATAGTATGTGACACAGCAATGACAAAGATCTAGGTAATGATTTGATAACAAAGGTACATATAAAGTATTGTAACAGTCTGTACATAAATACTGACCGCTGCCTGTAACAAATGTATAGGTAAAGTATTGTAAAGGTGGGTGACAGTCAGATGCTAAACTAGACAAGAAATCTTTTGAGACCCAGAGTGGGTCTGACTGAACCCCAAAATATTTGTTCTCATAGCACAGTGATAACAAAGGCACCCCAAAACACACTCATTCCTGTCCCAAGGTGAAAACAAAGGTACCCAAGAAGTTTCATGAAGATCAGTTCATAAATACGAGCTCTATAGAAGTTGTGACAAAAAACTGATTGGACCTAATTTCGGTACAAAATGGCCACTGGCAGCCATCTTGAATTTTGGACCGCACTCAGAAACACTCGTTCTCATCCCAAGGTGATAACAAAGGTACCCAAGAAGTTTCGTGAAGAGCGGTTGATAAATACAGCCTCTAGCCTGAGCCATATTGACATGTGCACTTACAGTGTATAAGTAGCACTAAATAAATCAAAATTCATCTAATTTGCATAATTTCTGCACGAGAAAAAAACCCGTACTGAATGTGATGTATTCCATTTTACTAAATATTCATACAAAAATTTATTCAAATCAGAACTTTCATACAGAAGTTCTGTACAAAAGACTGACAGCACTAATTTTGGTACAAAATGGCTGTGGTGGCCATCTTGAATTTTGGACCACGCCCAAAAACACTCATTCTCATCCCGTGGTGACAACAAAGGTACCCAAGAAGTTTCGTAAAGATCGTAAATAAATAAATACGGCCTCTAGCCTGAGCCGTATAGAAGTTGTGTACAAAAAACTGAATTTTGCACCGCACTCAGAAACACTCGTTCTCGTCCCAAGGTGATAACAGAGGTACCCAAGAAGTTTCGTAAAGATCGATTGATAAATACAGCCTCTAGCCTGAGCCGTATTGACATGTGTACTTACTGTGTGTAAGTAGCACTGAAAAAATCAAAGTTCATCTAATCTGCATAATTTCTGCACAAGAAAAAAACCTGCATTATATGTGATGTTTCCCATGGTACTAAATATTCACACAAAAAAATTTTCAAATCAGCGCTTTCATATGGAAGTTCTGTGCAAAAATCTGATTGCACCTAATTTTGAACAAAATGGCTGCCATCGGCCATCTTGAATTTCGGACCGCACCCAAAAACACTCGTTCTCGTCCCACGGTGATACCAAATGTACCCAAGAAGTTTCGTAAAGATCGGTTTATAAATACGGCCTCCAGCCCGAGCTGTATTGGCATTTTCACTTATAGTGCTGAAATTAACACTAAATACATCAAAGTTAGTCTAATTTGCATAATTTACGTACGAGAAAAAAATCTGTATTATATGTGATGTATCCCATGGTACTAAACATTCATACAAAAAATTATTCAAATCAGCGCTTTCATATGGAAGTTCTGCGCAAAAATCTGATTTCACCTAAGTCTGTACAAAATGGCCGCCAGCGGCCAACTTGAATTTCGGATCGAACCCAAAAACACTCATTCTCGTCCCACGGTCATAACAAAGGTACCCAAGAAGTTTTGTAAAGATTGGTTCATAAATACGGCCTCTAGCAAGAGCCATATTGAATTGTTGATGGACAGACGGACAGACAGACAGACAGACAGACAGACGGATGACTGGCCATGGCATAAGCTCAAATTTGGCTTCGCCAAAGTTGAGCTAAAAAGGCCTGTATTATGGAACATGTGTTCCACATGTACGTCTTAAACAAGATAATCAACAAAATTGGAAGAAGGCTCAGGGGTTAAACATTAGTAAGTATATAAATATGAGGTTTGTTTTTTATTATGGAATATAACGCTACTCTCAAATTCTAAAGTATTTATGAACTGAAAATTAGGGTCCTGCTAAGCATCGAGATTTGATTCAAATCTTTCATGGGATTCAATTTGATTTGAATCTCTTATCGTGGATTCAACTTTTAAAATCCTCCCAATTAGTTTGAACATACTCATCGAGAGGAAACTGTAACATCATTGTTCTGATGCATTTCACTCACAAAGACAGCAAATCGCCATTACAATGTGTGATTAACGGCAGGGTATATGCAATAAGAAAGATATTAGGTTTTCTCTCACTCATTATATGCATCCGGAGTACCTGTCGATCATGTAAAAATAACCTGTGTCAAGTGAAGGCCCATAAAAGTCAACGGACTTACTTCCCATTAGCAGACAAAGGAGGGAGTGTTTACTGGCATTGTTAAATTGTGCCGATGTCTGATGAAATCACAAGGAACTATGCTGAACGCCTCTTTGTTGGCTCTGCCTTTGAACATAAAAAGTAATAGTAAATGAATTTTGAATAGTGAGATACCTCTAATGAGAGCCTTGTCATTGAAGTAGCCTCAAGTAGGCTCAAAAACTAGAATCTCTAAATGTTCTGACACGGTGGAGGTGAGTGTTAAATTTTCTGACAGCTTGAAACCTAACTCACTATACTTCTTTGAAAAAAAATAATTAACAGAACAGTTCCAAAAGGTTTGTTTATTATTTTTAAGAAATACTTTTGTTTAATGAAAGAAATTCTTTAAAATAATATTAACACAAAAAAACATGACAACTCATACACTACTACAAAAGGTATATGAGACAGAGTTATTTTTGCACAATGAAAATTGCGGTTCTGTCAAATGGTAACCATTTTTTTTTTTAATTAGTGGCTTTGTGCTTTCAGAGAAAGTGTTGGGGTCCAGCCATCTTTTCGGATTGACAACAGAACTATCTGACAGACAGGGCCAAGGGGTGGATCCTGGGAAGCATACCCCCCTCCCCACAACCACCATCTCCAATCCACTTGCTTCGAGCTGCTTTAAAAATGGAAGAGCAGTAATTAAACAGAGTTTAGTGTCCAAAGCAAAACATTCAACCATTGAATATAACTTTTATGCAATGATTTATTGTGGCCAAAAAAAAATTAATAATTTATTTTAGGTTTTAACTCTGAACTCACTGAGCATTTTCAAGATATTTTTCATAAAATCTAGTCATGGCTGCTGTAAGCAGCCATGAATGGATTTTATGAAAAAATCATCTAAATATTCCTCAAGAAATCATTGGAGAAAAAATTCATTTCATTTACTTAGGCAAAATTTCATTAACCCTTTACAAATATAAAGTACCTTGACAATCCAAGCAATATTTTTTAAGTTATCGAATGCCAAAGGGATTGAAGGAATTTTCAATTTGATGGATTAAGGGTTAATATCTCAGGATCAAATCATCAGATTTACACCAAAAACTATAGAGCTCGGCAAATCAGTAATCTGAACACAAATATAAAGTAACTAAACAATCCATGCAATACTTTTCAAGTTATCGAATGCCAAAGGGATTGGAGGAATTTTCAATTTGAAGGATAAAGGGTTAATATCTCAGGATCAAAATAACAGATTAACACCAAAAACTATACAGCTCGGCAAATCAGTAACCTGGACACAAATATAAAGTAACTTGACAATCCAAGCAATATTTTTAAGTTATCAAATGCCAAAGGGATTGGAGGAATTTTCAATTTGAAGGATAAAGGGTTAATATCTCAGGATCAAAATAACAGATTTACACCAAAAACTATACACCTCGGAACATCAGTAACCTGAAGATATATATAAAGTAACATGACAATTGGATTGGTATTTATTGAGTTATCTCATGCCAAAGGGATTGGAAGAATTCTCAATTTGAAGGATAAAGTGTTAGTATCTCAGGATCAAATTATCAGATCTACACCAAAAACTATACAGCTCGGCACATCAGTAACCTGAACACAAATATAAAGTAACTTGACAATCCAAGCAATATTTTTCAAGTTATCGAATGCCAAAGAAATGGATACGGATGCCAGGCGGACAATGGACGGACAAAGGATGGACAAACGACGGATGGCCACCCCGGATGCCGGCATTATGTGTACCATCCATAGTATGGGTACACGTAAAAAAAACTGCTTTTCCAATGTTGGGTGTCCGAAAACTTCGAGGCTTAAAAAAAAATTTTTTCGTGAAAAAAGTTGTGTCCGAAAACATCGAGTGTCCGAAAATTTAGAGGAAATACGGTAGATAAGATTGACAACGTCAATGAATAAAGCTGCTGATAAGTTAGGAAACTTGTCGTTACAATCAAAGTGTTAATTATTACCTCCCTTTGGCAGACAATTGTGTTCTTCGGTTATAATAACCGATATATTTTTTATCTGTAATATTTCAACCCATCTTTTTACAATGTCCAGGGAAGCATCCTAAAGAAAAACAAAAATGATACATGAAACTAAAAGGTTCCACTTAAGGCCCCACAAAGTAGAGCTTCTGTTTCTCAGGTACATTTTTTTGTAAAATTGCATGTGGGCAGGCAGTTTTTTATTTTATTTTTGTAATTATTTCTTTGCCATCAAAAGTTCAAATGCTTGGTTTGTTTTATGTTTTATTACATGCCCATGCAGTCTCTCTTATGCAATACGGCGTGCAATACGGCTGTGCAATACGGAATTCAGTATTGCACACCAACCTGTTCTAACCGGGACTTTTTTTATGCAATGCGACTGCATAAAGTGCATGGTGTTTACCACCATTGATAGAAAAGAAAAGTAGGTTAGTAGGTGCTTGGGTCATGTAATAAATACAAAACCACATGTATGTTTCAATGAGTCGTTTTGTATTCAATTAGTCAGATGTGCGTAGAAAGAAAATGTCTCGACCTTCGGTCTCGACGTTTTCTTCCTACGCACATCTGACTCATTGAATACAAAACGACTCATTGAAACATACATGTAGTTTTGTCTATTTAGGTCTTGTAATCTACAGAATAGCATGGGTGGTGATGTATTTCATCCCTTGAGTGCAACAAAGCATTGTGAAGCCTTGTTGCACTCAAGGGACACATTTTTTTAACTTGAGACATAAACCATTCAACTGTTATTTTTTTAAGTTTGCATTGGTAATAAAAAAAAAAAAAAGAAGCCAAAATGACCATGTGGGAGAGGCTGAGAAAAGAGATTTTTAACTTTTTTAGGCCTAACAACAAATAATTATCTCAAATTACCTGTCAGTCAAAATCCAAACATCACCAAGGTAAGTCATTCCTTGATAGTTTAATTAGACTATTTATTTATTTATTTATTGGTGTTTAAGGTCACATATTTCTGCACAATGGCTAACCATGACCGTGACAGTTTTACGGGTGGAGGAAGCCGGAGTACCCGGAGAGAACCACCGAGCAACGGCGCGCAACTGTCAGCTCCCCAACATTCCAACTCCGCACAAGAAGGGTTAGCATTGGTTGAAGACAGGTGCACCATCGACGTGCAGTACGCCTTAGTACACAACGTCACCGTGCCCCCACGTGGGGAATGGGGGTGAAGTGTCTTGCCCAAGGACACAACGCGGTTGCCGCAGGTGGGATTTGAACCGAGGACCTCTCGGCTTGCAGCCTGCACCTCTACCAACTGAGCCACCGCGCCCCCTGTAATTAGACGAAAAGCCATTTATGACTTGAGCCATCACATCAGGACAAATTGGATTTTCACTACCCCCTCACCCCCCCCCCCCCCACCCTCCCACCTACACACACACACAATCTGTCATTTTTGTGATTAACACTTTACCCAATGAATCACCCGAATCCGCCCGCGTAATATGCAAATTCAGCAGATGAAAAAATATTATTTTTCAAAAAATTTCAACAAAACCATATCATGTCACCCCTCTTTGGAACGAGCTCACTGAGCTCGTTCCAAAGAGGGGTCACATGATATGGTTTTGTTGAAATTTTTCGAAAAAATTTAAAAATTGATATTTAAAATAATAAATTTTGAAATTGTCTGCATTGGGTAAAGGGTTAACAACCTATACTTGTACACACACTATTCAATAGTTTCTGCAAATATGAAGTTCTCACAAAGAAATAAAAGACCAAAGACTTATTTAAGGTGAAACTACTAAAGCGACCATGTTTCAAATGACTCTGAATATGCCAATTAGTATTCCCATAGTTCAGTAGAATTTGTGTGGATTTTTGTGTGTAATATTGATGGGCTAAAAAAAGTGGAGGCGCCGACTTAACCCTTTACCCAACACAGACGATATCAAAATTTATTATTTTGAATGTCATTTGTTTTATTTTTTCAAAAAAATTCAACAAAACCATATCATGTGACCCCTCGTTGGAACGAACTCGACGAGTTCATTCCAACGAGGGGTCACATGATATGGTTTTGTTGAACTTTTTTGAAAAATAATATTTTTTCAACTGCAGAATTTGCATATTATGCGGGCGGATGCGGCCGATTTGTTGGGTAAAGGGTTAAACGGAACATTTATTTATTCATTTATTGGGTTCTAACAACACTTTTGACAGCCAGCGTCACCTCGTATCAGACAGTTTTATAGGTGGAGGAAGCCAGACACCTGGAGACAACCACCAAGCAGTGGAAAACAACTGTTAGACTCCCTAATGTACTCTCGGGACCCGAATAAAAGTGCAGACCCAAATAATAGTGCAGAGGGGAAATTTCACCGAAAATTAATAAAAGTGCAGGCCCGAATAATAGTACGGGGAAACGTTCGCCGAAAATTATTAAAAGTGCAGATTTAAATAATAGTGCATGGGGGAATTTCGGATAAAAAAGTCCATAAGTATTATATACTGCTCACGAGCAGTAAATCATTTATTCTCAGTTCATCAACTTCATGTAGCACCATTCTCTTTCTACAAGTACTGAACCAGATTATCTATTACCACTGCTACTAGTAGTACCGGTTGACCTTGTATCGGTTGCTATTCAACTAAAAGGGTGTTCAGGTAACGTATACCATTTTTTAACTTGCAACAAAATTCACAGGGACAAGTTTATAGCATATACTAGTTATGACGAATGCGGCCACCCACAAAAAAAATGAATTCTACAAAAAAACTATTTTACTAAAAAATAAATAAACGTGCAGACCCAAATAAGCATCGTGCAGGGGGGAATTTTCCGACTGAAACAATAAACGTGCATGCATGTTTATTTGGATCCAAAGAGTACTAACTCTGTACAAGTTGGGTTAGCATTGGTTGAAGATAAGTGCACCATTGATGTGCAGTACACCATAGTACACAGCACCACAGCACCACCACGTGGGCAATTGGGATTATTTATTTATTTATTTATTTATTTATTTATTTATTTATTTATTGGGGTTTAACCCTTTACCTAACATGTAAAGCAGATGACATTTGCAAACAAAATTCTTGAATATATAATTTTTTTTCATTTTTTTGTCTCAAAAACATGGGTTATGACCCATCATTGGAACGAGCTCGATGAGCTTGTTCCAAAGAGGGGTCATACCCTATGTTTTTGAGACAAAAAATGTAAAAATAATGAAAATTAATTAGCGATTTTTGTGAATAGCGCTGGCCAGTTTTGGCTGTTACATTGGGTAAAGGGTTAATGACACTTTCAACAGTCAGGGTCACCTCATGTCGAACAGTTTACAGGAGATGGAAGACAGAGTACATGGAGAGAACCACTGAGCAATGGTGAGCAACTGTCAGACTCCCCAATGTTCTAACTCCACACAAGCAGGGTTAGCATTGGTTGAAGAGAAGTGCGAAGTGCACATCCAGGTGCAGTATGCCTTAGTACGCAGAATCACCACCACCCCCCCCCCCCACCCCCCCTCCCCCACAGGATAAAGTGCCTTGTCCCAACCAAGGACACAACGCAGTTACCCCTGGTGGAGGATCGAACCATGGACCTTTCAGTTTCAAGTCCAATGCTGTTACCACTGAGGTCCATTGGCTGAAACATTGCTTGTGTTTTTTGTTCATATGTACATAATTTGAAAGTGATATTTTGGGTGACAACTCCACTCCGCAGGTGATTTGGTTACAATCCACTCTCCACGTACTGTATATCTTGGAAACAGAAATTGAGAGAATATTGGAAACTGAATGGTGATTTCTCCAGATTGATGTGATTTTATTTCAGGGTTATATTTTCTGTGTGGTGTCTACAATATTTCCACTCAGATGGTAAAACAAATATTTAAGACACAATATCATGATGATTCAGGAACACTGAACAATTCTATTTTATGGGGGCTCATTCATTGCTCACTCACCTTTTTTCCACAATACTGCATGTCCAATTGACTGCATGCAGTGAGCATTGTTAAACTAACTCTTGATCAGACAATCCAATCAATAACTTGTCTGTGGTGACCAAATGAAATGTTCTTCAGCACTTTGTCCTGTTCATGCCAAAAGGTTCTTAAATATATTTTTGAAACTGGGTTTGTGAAAGAAAAAGTGTTTTTAGTGTGTAAAAGTGAATGATGTGATCTGGAGATTCACTAATTCTTTGTTTCCGGGAGGATTTCTCAGGATTAGATAGGATCACTCAGGACTTGATCTTTCTTGTTAGCCACAATAACTGATGATCAGGGTACAGTGGCATTTTATTTTAATATATTATACCATGTTTTGATTCTGGTGGTCAGGTGGCCAGCGTATTGCTGCATCTTGATGGTGCATTGCTCTCAATGCTCTGACCACCCAGACCACCACCTGACTCCAATATTTTGGAGCACAAAATCTTGATTTATTTAGTAATATATAAATTTAGATATTTCTTTTAAATAATACTACATGTTAGTACAGTGGAGCCCACTTAAATGGATATATCTTAATCTGTTAAGCATTTTAGAGCACCCTAAGTGGTTTCACGCTATATAAAATTAATTATTAATTAATTAATTAATTAATTAATCCCTGTTAATTGAACATAATTTCCCAACACAAAAACCATTTACCATACCTCCAGTACAAATTTGACCTGTTAACTGAATATAGGTTATAGAGTAAACTCCTGTTAATTGAATAAAAAATCGTGTAACCTGTTGAGAAATTACCCTGTCTTTCCCCAGTTTTCCTTTGTTTATAGACCTATTTGGCCTCTGTACATTCAATACAGGCATTTGATCTATTATATCTTGTTTGACAGAGCTCAAGGAGCTCTGTCAAACAAGATATAATAGAAAAAATGTTAAGTTTATCTCTAGAATACAGGAAAGTGACACAATCCCTGTTAATTGAATATTCCAGTTAACTGAATTTTCATTGGAAAAAGTTAATTGAATTTTCATTGGCAAAGTGGCTATTCAATTAACAGGGTTGCACTGTAACAGAAAGTAACTTTGAAATTGATATTGTTGGTATGGAAATCAGTAATTGGAGTAGATATATGTAAATTATATTGTGTGTAGATTTCCATTATCCACACTGTGTCCGTGATCTGATGTGCTCTGCATTGGCAGGTAACATATGGTCACACCCCACTGTGGACAGTCGGGCACAACCACCAATTGAGCTATTATAGTTAGATCAAACTATAATAGATCGTTTGGTCAAAACTTTTTGACTCAAAACAACCTTTTTTCCAAATAACTTAATAAAAGTCGCATTGAACCACCATCAAAAATCAAGACTTCATAACTGTTTCAACATTTGTCAACAAAAAAATCTGAATTCCACTGTTGCAGCAATAAGTAATTTGATTTTAAAAATATATATTTTGACGATGTCTAGACTTTATTTTGTAAATAAATCATGTTTTAGGCTTCTGTGCCTATCAATTTCACTCACCCGGTCGCTTCAACATCACAACAACAGGATCCGATGAATACGCGTGCGCAAGATTATGTCAATGTAGGTATAATCTCGAGTATTAGGTAACCGTGCACGTCAGCATTACACATTTGATCATCCTTAGCCGTGAAAAAAAACGAAATAACTAAAAGTCGCCCCATCAGGGTCTTTAGAAAGAATTGTTGTTTAGGTTTTTTTCTGGTTTAGAATACCATTATTTATTTATTTATTGGTGTTTAAGGTCACATATTTCTGCACAATAGCTGATCATGACCATGACAGTTTTACAGGTGGAGGAAGCCGGAGTACCTGGAGAGAACCACAGAGCAACGGCGAGCAACTGTCAGCTCCCCAACATACCAACCCCACACAAGCAGGGTTAGCATTGGTTGAAGACAGGTGCACCATCGACGTGCAGTACGCCTTAGTACACAATGCCACTGTGCCCCCACGTGGGCAATGGGGGTGAAGTGTCTTGCCCAAGGACACAACGCTTTTGTCGCAGGTGGGATTCGAACCGAGGACCTCTCGGCTTGCAGCCTGCACCTCTACCTACTGAGCCACTGTGCCCCCAAGAATACCATTACCCATATTTAGCCATATATTTATCTCCCTTCAGAGATAACGTATTACTTTATTTGTACAAGTGCTTTTGCTGAAAAGTTAGTTGTTCACTGACAGTACATGGAAGGTTACTCAGCTTTAAAATGTTGACTAGTGCTTGTCTACTAGTGTAGTAGTAACTCAGTTGTAACACTGGTTATGTGGCTACTGTTGATAATACAGATACAAATGATTGGGTAATCTTGACTTTTTACTTGTGTTGTTTAGATACTGCAGCCAGAAATGCTTAGTAACATTAAACCCCAGTAAAGTTATATAACTGTTATTGTGTCATATTGACTGGTTTCATTTTGGAGGGGGAGTAACATTTTGTTTATTCAGCTTTGCTTTGTTATAATTTATTGGAGTGTAGCTTTGGGCATTTTCCAATAAATTGTAATAAAACAATCACTGCATAAATAGTATTTACGATAATAGGAACCCCAAGCGGACCGTTGGCCCACAAGGGGTTGCACATACCCAGTCAGATAAATGTGTTCCAGAACAGAATTCTCTATGCCGATAAAGGATTTTTTGAATTGGATAGTAAATTTCAGTGCAAAAATCATGTGACTTCTGGTATCGAATTGCCCATTTATTTGCAATTGGCCTATCCCCTTCTAGTAATTTTGGGGCTGATATCAACAATCAAACAAAATGTCAAATACGTTTGTTTTCTGTTGCAACCCCATTCGCATCTAAGCTTTGCGTGACAGGGCTCTCAAGGAATGGCGAGTGACCACTCGCACTCCCCTATTACTTGCCAAAACATCCAAAGTGGCGAGTGATTACCACTCACCTCTAAAACCCATAAAATCATCCTTTAACCCTTTACCTAACACAGCTTTATTGAAAAATAAATTAAATTTCACATTTATCGAAGGGATTCTCTCAATGTTTCAATAAAACCATACAAATAAGGATATCTTTAGAACCGGCTCGATGAGCCGGTTCTAATGATATCCGTATTTGTATCATTTTATTGAGACATTTGTAAGATATTTTAGGCTATGGTAGGCTTACTTTAGAAAATTTACTGGCTGTTTTCCCACTATGTTTGGTAAAGGGGTTAAAAGGCTAATTGCAGTTTCAATTACTCGCCACCACTCGCCTAATTTCAAATGTAGGTGAGTGACGTATCACTCGCCACCAATTTGCTCCTTGAGAGCCCTGCGTGATATTTACATATCTACAAAGCACTCAAATTCTGTCCTTCTGGTGGTTTGTCAATACGTTCAGCTGATAATCTCATTATTTCAGACGAACTCTCCTGATTTCGTTGCAGCTTGTTGGCAACTTATAACCGTAATTGAAAAACCGCAGATATAACTGATAATATTATTCCTTTGGTTTACCAGTTTAATGCTTTGCACTAAATCCTACCTACACTTTAAAAGATCTACCTTATATATATATATCTGTGTTTGTACATGTTTATGTACAGTACATGGAGAGTGTATTAACATGAAATCACCTATAGAATGGAGATTCCACCCAAGCAATAATTACAAATTTATTGCAAAGCATAACAAGCACAAGCAAAGTTCCAGCCAATGAACCTCCGGGTTAACACCGGAGGTCCATTGGCTGAAACATTGCTGGTGTTTTTGTCCACATGTACAGAATTTGAAAGTGATACTTTGGGTGTTACATCCACTCCATGGGTGATTTAGTTACAATCCACTCTCCACATACTGTAAATACAATGGTATTTTACTGAGGTAGCTCTGTTCACACATTGTAGATTACTCAATATCTTGAAAGTTCTGTGGATGAATTATGAGATTTTACCATGCTAAAAGTAGTAGTAAATGAAAAGTATGATTCTGATACGCTTGATAGTTGGTTGGACATACAGTTAAAACTAGAAGTCCTGTCATGAAATGCGCGCAAATAGCACGTCGATCTGTGCGTTAATCTACGCGTTATGATCATAGAAAAGCTATCAAATTTAGCACAAGCAATGTTTCAGCTAATAGACCTCCGGGTAACCCGGAGGTCCATTGGCAGAAACATTGCCTGTGTTTGCTATGAGTAACCAGGAGAACCTTCTGTGCTTTGGATACCATTCGATATGACAACTGCGCGCAATTCCTACGCGTTATTAAGCCAATATAAGCGCACAGTTCGTGACAGGACTTCTAGTTTTAACTGTAACTGCTTCCAGACAAAACATAATGCATTGCTGGAAGGAGCTTAGTGAGCCAGCGAGGCATGCCAACATGTTTTTTTCAGTTAAAATATTTGTCATGGACAATTGGGGATGAGGTTGCTAACACTCAAAATATTGTTGTCCTGCATTGCTGGAGGGAGCTCAGTGAGTTCATTCTGGCAAGGCATGCCAACATATGTTTTTCCAGCTGAAAATATTTCTGGAATGGATGTTTCACCTGAAATGCCAGTATCCACCATATGAATTAAGATGATGTGCCCATACTTAGTGGGTTTTTCTATTGCCTTTACTTGCAGGTGTACATTATTATTGTTTAGATATGGTGGTGAACTGATTGTAAACAATGATAATGTTTCAGATGGAAATAAACAAACCCACATTAAACAAACTTCAGCCTCAGTTATTTGTATAAGGTAACTGCGGTTACAAAATGACACCAGAGCCAGTGGCAGTGCCAGAAAGTTTTTTGTGGGGGGGCAACTAGGTGGGCAGACTCCCATGAAGGGGGGCAAATACGTAAAGGATCATATCATTACTTTGTTATGAGGTAGTCCAAACTTGGACCCAAAGTCTGTAAAATACTTTTTTGGTTTGGTACGTCTTGTGGACGTACCAAACCAAAAAATTATATTACGGACTTTGGGTCCAAGTTTCGACTAAATGTAATGGTAATTAGCGGTCCTCCTTTCAAAAAATCCTGGATCCGTGTCTGGTGGGTCTGTGCATGAGAGAGAGAGAGAGAGAGAGAGAGAGAGAGGAGAGAGAGAGAGAGAGAGAGAGACTCATAATGCCCGTCTGTCATAATGCGAAATCCATGATTTTTTTTAGACAAGGGCTATGGATAGACATGCCTTTGTTGGGTCATAACTTAATTATAACTTATAAGTATCTGCATCCGAGTCTTTAAATCTCTACTGCCTGGATGTGTTCATCAGCTAGCCTGAGGCTTTGGGCTAAGTGTGTATGGGAAATTATTGGGAATAAAAAAAGAGAGGGGTATGTGTGTGTGAGAGAGAGTGACTGAATGTGTTTGTGTGTGAGGGTGGATGGAAATGCATGCGAGAAGGTTGGGGGGGGTGGGGGGGAATCCATGTAGATTCTCGCTGCACCTCTGCTAGGATTCGCGTGAAAAGAATTGAGTCAATTGAACCCTTTATCTAACACAGAGGAAACAAATTAACCAATAGAAGGCTAACATGACCTGAAAAATCCTGACACTTTGTCAATACAATTGCACAAATATGGCCGTCATTGGAACCGGCTCATTGAGCTGGTTCCAACGACGGCCATATTTGTAAAATTTTATTGGTAAATATTGTTCATTTAATTATTTTATCATTTATTTATTATTTAAAAATTATCAAATTTAGTTTTAAAAATTAAAAAGGTGTGTTGGGTAAAAGGTTAACATGTGTTATCAGTATACAACAGTGGTTGAACCATGGTGGCGTCAGGGGATCCTGGGACACTCATAGTAGGTATGGATTCTCGCAACCATTTTCACGAGAATTCAAATGGATTCTCACAAATTTATATGAAATATAAGCCCTGGGCACCCAACAAGTGATTTTCGGAAATCATTTGTCCATCAGTGGATATCAACAGGAAGTGATTTGGTCATCAGATATCAGCTTTTCTCAACTGAAATTAGTGCTTCTTAAGGTATTGATATCACATCTGACCAACTTTAACAATGTGATCTGTGTTTTGACTTGTGCCGCATCCATCTGACTCAGTTCACTGACTGGAAGTACTTGACTGTATGGACTGATTTTGACTTTTCATTTGTTATAGAAACCAGTTACACTTTGAAAATTTTGACATTTGAGAAATTTGAATCACTGACTTTTTCCTGGGAGATACAGGTAGATGGGTACGATGTACATGAAATAACACTTGGTTATTTCATTTATTTGAAAATATAATTCCAAATAATGAATTTGCAATTGGCCATGGTGTGAACATTTGAACATTTATTTTATCTCTGTGTGTCAAGGATGTAAACAATATTTCTTGTGTGTGTGTTCACAGATTAAAGGAGATTTTCCAACCACTCTCTGGCAATAGAGCTGTGAGGTATTGAAATTTCAGGTTCGGTATCGGTATTTTTCAGTTAATTACATCGGTTTCGGTACGGTATTTGGTATATGCACAGAACACTGAAAGTTGTCACAGACTGACCCAATTTCCCAACATTCTACCACATAGTAATAGTAACTTAACAGGTTCAGCACTGACATCTCATGAACTTGATTAGTTAATTCAACTGTGATAACTGATTAGTCTAGCAAATTATTTAATGAATCACTCAATTCAGTGTGAATCATCACAATGAATTGAGTGATTCATTAACCCTTTACCTAACGAATCGCCCACATCCGCCTGCGTAATATGCAAATTGAGCAGTTGAAAAAATTAAATTTTTCAAAATATTTTAACAAAACCATATCATGTGACCCCTCATTGGAACGAGCTCAATGAGCTCGTTCCAATGAGGGGTCACATGATATGGTTTTGTTGATTTTTTTTTAAAAATTTAAAATGAAAGTGTCAATGACACTGTAGCTCAACTTGTCAAGACAAAGACATGTACATGTATAGTATGTGACACAGCAATGACAAACATCTAGGTAATGACCTGATAACGAAGGTACATATAAAGTATTGTAACAGTCTGTACACAAATACTGACCGTTGCCTGTAACAAATGTATAGGTAAAGTATTGTAAAGGTGGGTGACAGTCAGATGCTAAACAAGAAAAAATCTTTCAGTCCCAGAGTGGGTCTGACTGAACCCCAAAATATTTGTTCTCATAGCACAGTGATAACAAAGGCACCCCAAAACACACTCATTCCTGTCCCAAGTGAAAACAAAGGTACCCAAGAAGTTTCGTGAAGATCAGTTCACAAATATGAGCTGTGTAGAAGTTGTGACAAAAAACTGATTGGACCAAATTTTGGTATAAAATGGCCACTGGCAGCCATCTTGAATTTTGGACCGCACCCTCAAACACTCGTTCTCGTCCCAAGGTGATAACAAAGGTACCCAAGAAGTTTTGTGAAGATCGTTTCATAAATACAGCCTCTAGCCCGAGCTGTATTGACATGTGCACTTACAGTGTATAAGTAGCACTGAATAAATCAAAGTTCACCTAATTTGCATAATTTCTGCACGAGAAAAAAACCCATACTATATGTGATGTATTCCATGTTACTAAACATTCATACAAAAATTTATTCAAATCAGAACTTTCATACAGAAGTTCTGTACAAAAGACTGATTGCACTAATTTTGGTACAAAATGGCTGCTGGTGGCCATCTTGAATTTCGGACCACACCCAAAAACCCTCGTTCTCATCCCACGGTCATAACAAAGATACCCAAGAAGTTTCGTAAAGATCGGTTCATAAATATGGCCTCTAGCCTGAGCCGTATAGAAGTTGTGTACAAAAAACTGATTAGACCTAATTTCGGTACAAAATGGCCACTGGCAGCCATCTTGAATTTTGGACCGCACCTAGAAACACTCGTTCTTGTCCCAAGGTGATAACAAAGGTACCCAAGACGTTTCGTGAAGATCGGTTCATAAATACAGACTCTAGCCCGAGTCATATTGACATGTGTACTTACTGTGTGTAAGTAGCACTGAAAAAATCAAAGTTCATCTAATTTGCATAATTTCTGCACGAGAAAAAAACCCGTATTATATGTGATGTATCCCATGGTACTAAACATTCACACACAAAATTATTCAAATCAGCGCTTTCATATGTAAGTTCTGTGCAAAAATCTGATTGCACCAAATTTCGTACAAAATGGCTGCCATCGGCCATCTTGAATCTCGGACCCAAAAACACTCGTTCTCGTCCCACGGTGATAACAAAGGTACCCAAGGAGTTTCGTAAAGATCGGTTCATAAATACGGCCTCTAGCCCGAGCCGTATTGGCATTTGCACTTACAGTGCTGAAAGTAACACCAAAAAACATCAAAGTTAGTCTAATTTGCATAATTTACGCACGAGAAAAAAACTGGTTTTATATGTGATGTATCCCATGGTACTAAACATTCATACAAAAAATTATTCAAATCAGAGCTTTCATTTGGAAGTTCTGTACAAAAAACAGATTTCTGCATCGTCGGTACAAAATGGCAGCTGGCAGCCATCTTGAATTTTGGACCGCACCCAAAAACAGTCGTTCTCGTCCCACAGTCATAACAAAGGTACCCAAGAAGTTTTTGAGCTAAAAATGATATTTAAAATAATAAATTTTGATATCGTCTGCGTTGGGTAAAGCTAATCAGTTGGCCTCTATGTTCTACCAGGTAGAAGAAACATACGTTCTTCACCTTCAAAGCTTTTTAGTAAGTTTTCACTAGTAGTAACACTCTTGGTCAATCCTTCCCTCCTTATCTTTCAAAGTGGCAACAAGATTAATGTCCACTGTCCAGTGAATCCAGTGTCCAATAGCCACACAAATATGCAAGTAAATTGAAGTAATGCAACTATAATTAATCTCTCTATGATAACCCCAGTTGTGAAAACATTGTGCAGCCATTGCCAATCTTGCAATGCTTCAATGACATGGTGGCATCCACATTTCATTGTTTGGGTTCATCCTTGAAAAACATATAAAATAACATGATTTATGACATTCATCAAGTTGTGATTATGGGGCATTTTGAGTGGAATCAAATATGTTCACTAACTTCACTTGTGGTTTTTTGGCTTCATACACGATTTTCCATGATAAATTAGGGTACATTTTCATTTTCCATGAGAAAATGAAAGTGTCAATGACACTAGCTCAACTTGTTAAGACATGTACATGTATAGTATGTGACACAGCGATGACAAAGATCTAGGTAATGACCTGATAACAAAGATACATATAAAGTATTGTAATGGTCTGTACATAAATACTGACCGTAGCCTGTAACAAATGTATAGGTAAAGTATTGTAAAGGTGGGTGACAGTCAGATGCTAAACTAGAAAAGAAATCTTGGAGTCCCAGAGTGGGTCTGACTGAACCCCAAAATATTTGTTCTCATAGCACTGTGATAACAAAGGCACCCTAAAACACACTCATTCCTGTCCCAAGGTGAAAATAGAGGTACCCAAGAAGTTTCGTGAAGATCAGTTCATAAATACGAGCTGTATAGAAATTGTGACAAAAAACTGATTGGACCTTATTTCAGTACAAAATGGCCACTGGCAGCCATCTTGAATTTTGGACCGCACCCAGAAACACTTGTTCTTGTCCCAAGATGATAACAAAGGTACACAAGAAGTTTCGTGAAGATCGGTTTATAAATGCAGCCTCTAGCCCAAGCCGTATTGACATGTGCACTTACAGTGTATAAGTAGCACTGAATAAATCAAAGTTCATTTAATTTGCATAATTTCTGCACAAGAAAAAAACCTGTATTATATGTGATGTATTCCATGTTACTAAACATTCATACAAAAATGTATTCAAATCAGAACTTTCATACAGAAGTTCTGTACAAAAGACTGATTGCACTAATTTTGGTACAAAATGGCTGCTGGTGGCCATCTTGAATTTCAGACCACACCCAAAAACACTCGTTCTCATCCCACGGTGATAACAAACGTATCCAAGAAGTTTCGTAAAGATCTGTTCATAAATATGGTCTCTAGCCTAAGCCGTATAGAAGTTGTGTACAAAAAACTGATTAGACCTAATTTCAGTACAAAATGGCCACTGGCAGCCATCTTGAATTTGGACCGCACCCAGAAACACTCGTTCTCGTCCCAAGATGATGACAAAGGTACCCAAGAAGTTTCGTGAAGATCGGTTGATAAATACAGCCTCTTGCCCGAGCCATATTGACATGTGCACTTACAGTGTATAAGTAGCACTGAATAAATCAAAGTTCATCTAATTTGCATACTTTCTGTACGAGAAAAAAACCTGTACTATATGTGATGTATCCCATGGTAGTAAACATTCACACAAAAAATTATTCAAATCAGCGCTTTCATATGGAAGTTTTGATTGCACCTAATTTTGTACAAAATGGCTGCCATCGGCCATCTTGAATTTCGGACCGGACCCCAAAACACTCGTTCTCGTCCCACAGTCACAACAAAGGTACCCAAGAAGTTTTGTAAAGATTGGTTCATAAATACAGCCTCTAGACCGAGCCGTATTGAATTGTTGATGGACAGATGGACAGACGGCTTCACCAAAGTTGAGCTAAAAATGTTCAAATCAATGATTTATTTATAGCAGCAAATCATTAGCAAATCATTTTCAAAGCATTTGCAGTGCCTCAGGCAATCAAATGAATTTTGATATACAAAATCTGATGTCACCCATTGGCTTCCATACATTGTTTTTTAATGTGTCTTCAAATTTAGGCCAATCATGTCTGTCTAGTGTGCAGTATAAATTATTCATTCGAAAGAATATAAAGCAGATGATCAGGTATTAAAGTTTGGGGGCTTGTATTTTAATAAAATGATCAGTTGTTGGTATCAGCAATTTAAAATACCAATGCTGAATTGAAAGAAATGCTATAAAAATCACCGAGAAGCGATAACCACAAGCAGTATTACTGTTTGTATGTCAAGTTGTCAACGTAATGAACTGTCAGTGTCAATACCAGTGGATTATTTCCAACCAATTGTCAACCACCCACCTCACCACTAATGCCCCCTGTGAATAATGCGCACAGTAATTTCCAGAAAACATATTTAATCAGCCTGAATGTTAGGGACACTGGGACCGGGCCATTTTTTTTTCAGAAACAGAAGTACCAAGTGAACAACTTGCCATTTTTCGTTTTTCTGCCATCACTTTTTAATTTTTTTCTTTGACGTATTCGGAAGCGTGTGCTGCTACCTGTTGCTTACAAAGTTCACATTTGCATGTTTTCTTATCAATTCAATCCAAGTATGCATCCCGCAGGCTTTTAGATTTACGATCCACCTTGATGAGTTGACTTTCTGTCAATTTTGCAGAAAAATGTAAATACCGAAATGGTCGATATTTTGATTTGGTTTCGGTAAGGGTTTTGGTATCCATGTAATACCAAAACCATACCAAAAATTTGGTATACATGTACGTCACAGCACTATCTGGCAAGCATTTCAAATTGAACTATTTTTTTAGTATTCCGTAAGGGTAGGTAATTTGAAATTATTTTGATTGATTGGTCACTGCAGATTGTTTTTCCTTTTCTGTTGTTGTTACATAACACAGACTTAACACTTAGTATGCATGCACTAATATACTTTGTACATTTGTATTTGTACAGCAGGCCTGCTGTTTTCAAAAGTTTGTGTTAGAGCTGTAGGTTTTTAAATTTCTTGTTCGGTTTCGCTTTTGGTTTCTCAGGTGGAGTAAAACCTTGGTTCGGTTTGTTCATGAGGCCAAATAAAATTCAATAAAACTCATTCTTTTGTCCGGTGTCATAACTGAATGGCAGTGAAATTGAGTGAAACTCAATGAATGCCCGAAATAAGCTATAATACATGAAGAATCAGGAAGGCCAATATAATAATTACCTAAATATACATAACTTTTATTGTGCTTGGCCATTTTTCGAGGTCTGACACCTACATGCAACTCGAGGAAAGCTGCAAACACAACTAAACTGAAATGTCGGAAATTCACAGTGTCTGGGTACTCTCACTACTCTGGGATGGCTACATTCTGTGAATTTCTGCAGCAAGAGAGTATTTAATAAAAAACGAAAAACCTTAGATTACGGGATGTCGATGGTTTCGGTTTCGGTTTTTTAAAAAAACTAAAAATCTCGGTTTGGTTTCGGTTAACCTACAGCTCTAGTTTGTGTAACCCATTTATCGTACATCTGGTCTGAGCTTTGGTAACTTTCGTTCATTTCTCTCTACTTGCTTCAGGTAACTCATTAGTTAACCAAGATATTTATGTGTCACAACTATGCAGATATATGAATTGTTGTATCATAGCCCAAGTGCTTGCTCCTATGGGCAATGTCCTGATGAATAAAGATGAATCCTTAGGAACAATAAGGAAGCTGTGTTGCAGCAATTCAGATAAAAATTAGTTGCAATTACAGCCTAATCTTGCTATGAGCTCTCATGCTGCAGACGAGTATGGCATACGTAATCACTATTTTTGGCAGAGACATGAATTATTGCCATTTCCTGATTTTTAACCCATGCTACATCTCAAGATGATCAGCAATTTAAAACTAGAAAAACTGTGAGCACTGCTCACAAAATGGTACCACCCACTCCCACCAAGAAACATTTTACAACAGTAAAAGTGTGTTTAATGTAGAGAGCACAAACACTGACACCAATGTTTGAAGGTTTTATTGAAATCCATTCACTTGTTTAAAAGAGGTTGTGGATAGCAAACGCAAACAACTCCCCCATGCAAGTTTGAATTGACAAAGCCCATTTTTAAATATGGGAAACCCTAAAAATGAAAATATCTGAAAACAAAACAGGAGGTGCACATCTTCAATATATGTAACAGAATGTCTGAAAGTTTCAATGAAATCTGTTGGTGTCGCCTACTTTCACCTACAGTGCACTTTCGCCTACAAAAATTATCAGGTAAAAGTGTAGGCGAAAGTGCACTAATTAAGGTATGGATATTACTAGATAATTACCTGCTCTACCTACAATAAATGGACTGACCGACCATTTTCTAATGTTATGTGTTTGTTTCTTATGTTATGCGTTTGTTTGTTACAAATAGAACATGATTGTAAGATAGTTGTTTTAGACAAATATTGATTTGTTTTTAAAAGCGCAAATCAACTTACTGGAATGGCCTCAGTTAGAACAAGTACAATGTTTGTTGTTTTTAAGACAAACTAATGATATGTTTTTAAAGCATAAATCAACTTATTAGCATGGGCCCTCAGTTAAAACAACTTTTTTGTTTGTTGTTTTTAAGACACTCAACTTACAGACAACAAACACTGTTGTTGTTGAAGACATATCAACTGCTGATTAATTACCAAATCAAAGACTGTAGTTTGCAATAATAAAGTTATCAGCCCTCAGATTTGTGTAAACTGTGAACATCTAAATGTACATATATAGAGGCATGGCAATGTTTAGTCAGAGTTACCAAAATGGCACACCTCCAACGTGTGGAGTATGTACAGTCTCAAAGAGGTGGAATGCAGGTTCTGTTTAATGGTTACAGATATATGCTTTTGTAAATGTGCTTCAAAGACTTGAAAAAACACAGAGAAACAAACTTAGCCAGTATATGCATGGTGCACGTCCTCCTCCGCAAAAATGACAATACCGTGAGCTTGATCAGAGACTTCTAAGACTCAAAGATCAGTTATCTTTAGGACAAAAGTCGCCAATAAGTTTCTTGATGCAGCTGGGCACGTGGTAAAATTGGGATGTTAAATTGCAATAAGTAAAGTACTGTGTTTATAAATTTTATATTTCATCGAGCTCTCCATGGAATAATAGCAGACTGGTGCCATCAATGAAGCACAACAAGTTACATATTTGAGTAAAAATTCTATATAAAGTGTCAGGTTCCGCTATTATTTCATGGAGAGTTCGCTCATGCATCCTCTCCATGGAATAATATCAGACTCTGGTGCCACCAATGCAGCGCAACAAATTACATATTGGAGCCAAAATTCTATATAAAGTGTCAGGTTCCGCTATTATTTCATGGAGAGTTCGCTCATGGGCCTCTCCATGGAATAATAGCAGACTCTGGTGCCACCAATGAAGCGCAACAAGTTACATATTTGAGTAAAAATTCTATATAAAGTGTCAGGTTCCGCTATTATTTAATGGAGAGTTCGCTCATGCGGCCTTTCCATGGAATAATAGCAGACTCTGGTGCCACCAATGAAGCGCAACAAATTACATATTGGAGCCAAAATTCTATATAAAGTGTCAGGTTCCGCTATTATTCCATGGAGAGTTCACTCATGTTACATTCTTTCTTTTCTTATTTATGTATATTTATTACATATTGATGTCTAATATTCTGTTAGAATTAAAATGTTGTAATAAAGTAACTTGACTGCAAGGTTTGTCATTATTTCTATTCCCAAAAGGTCAGTCTATTTTATTGTGGGTAGAGATGGTAATTAGCCACTAATATCTATACCTCAATTAGTGCACTTTCGCCTACACTTTTACCTGATAATTTTTGTAGGCGAATGTGCATTGTAGGCGAAAGTGGACTGAACCAATCTGTTCAATGGTTTAAGAGGAGTTGCGGATAGTAGATCTGTACATAATGTCAATTGAATTTGACAAAGTTCATTTTTCAATATGGGAAACTGTAAAAAAGAAAATATCTGAAAACAAAATAGGAGGTGTCCATCTTCAATGTATGTAAAAGACTGTCTGAGAGTTTCAATGAAATCTGTTCACTAGTTTAAGAGGAGTTGCAGATAGCAGGGGTGTACCCCCCCCCCCCCCCTCCCAAAAGCATAATACCCCTTTTGCATAACGGACGGACATATGTCAGAATATGAAAAATAGGAGGCGCACATCTTCAATGTATGTAAAAGAATGTCTGAGAGTTTCAATGGTTTAAGAGGAGTTGCAGATAGCAGATCTGTACACAATGTCAATTGAATTTGACAAGGTTCATTTTTCAATATGGGAAACTGTAAAAATGAAAATATCTGAAAAGAAAATAGGAGATGCACATCTTCAATGTATGTAAAAGAATGTCTGAGAGTTTCAATGAAATCCGTTCACTGGTTTAGGAGGAGTTGCGAATAGCAGATGTGCACCCCCCTAAAGCGTAATGGACAGATGGACAGACGGACATACGGACAGACCAAGTGATCACTATATACCTCCCACTTTTCAAGTGGGTGGTATGATGTTATTGAGCGTCAACCAATCATCAGGTGCACAGGTGTTTGCATCTGGCTGAAGTATTGCTGCTCTGTTGGCCAATAATTGGCTCAACATCATTCCACCATTCATTCGTACTGGATCATTGAACTTGGGGAAAATTTGATGTAACCTGGCAACAATTTGGTATAACCCATTTTTCGTTTGCATGTTTTTCATTTTAGGAAACCTCCACGCGACCTAAACAGCCATTTACCTCAAACTGACAGGCATGTACAGGTGAATTTAAGATAGAAACTTATTTACCACCAGAGAATTATTGGAAAAAAAAATTAATTGAACAATGAATGAGCTGTAATAAGATATTCAATGTTCCTTCATCATCATGATGCTGTGTCTGAAATATTTGTTTTAATGCCTGAGTGGAAATATTGTAGATACCGCACAGAAAATATACAATAAAAATATATTATAACCCTGAAATAAAATCACATCAATCTAAATAAAATTTCACTGTACAATTTAACCCTGTCACATTATGTTGGGCCAAAAAAAAATGTGTTCTGGTTAATACACATAGAGTCAGTTGGTCATTTGGTTTTCTTTTATTATTTTTCCTTTAAATATGCTTTTCTTGTAGGTAAAATAATGGCAAATAAATGCCAAATACGCACAGCATAAACTTGGTTTCCTGTGTACTAGCCATAAACTGCATAAATATTATTGCCAGATCGAACAACAAAAGCACCTGTTGAAGTGTATCAAATACTGGACCATTTCATTTTATTTTTCCCCGGGACTTAAAGGAATAATTGAATATTTTCCATTCACAAAGAGCTCACCAATTAACTGGTATAGTGCTGAATTATTTTTGGCCATCAAAATTTGTTCACATGTCTTTGCCTTGTTACAATTTTTAGGAGAGTGCCTGTAGGCACTCTCCTATAAATTGTAACAAGTCAAATCCTAACAGACAAAATAATGTCACTTCAAAGATAATATGAAGCACAGCTTGTGAGTATGACGTCTTAAGTGGAATTGCCCGCACTTGAGAATAAAGCCCAAATATGGGCTTCCAGACTTTACCAATTAACAGGGCTTCACTGAAGTGTAAATGGTTTAACACTGAATCAACAATTAACTCCACCCTACCACAATGTTACTCAGATTTGTGTGACAGAATACTCACAGTGCTAGAATCAATAAAAATGGATACTTCAAAACTTCCAGCAAAATTTTGCTTCTCAACACTCTTTAGGCAGTCATCCAACCACTTTTCTGCATTATGTACTGGGATAATAACAGTCTAAAATAGAAAGTCCGAAATATGTGAAAACTAGATAACAGAAAATATGATTGGGGTGGGGATCAATCTCCCACTCCATACCAGATAACTGTATAAATGAGTTGCAAAATTTGTGCATAACCTTATTTCAGGTTAGGCCTCACAAAGTAGATCCTCTGTTTCTCGGGCCATTTTTTTGTAAAACTGCATGCGTGCGGGCGTTTTTTTATTTTATTTTTTTATTTTTGTAATTATTTCTTTGCCATTAAAAAGTTCATGTACTTGGTTTGTTTTATGTTTTAGGACCCATAATCTACAGAATAGCATGGGTGGTGGTGTATTACGTCCATTGAGTGCAAGAAGGCTTTGCAATGCGAAAGCATTGCAAAGCCTTCTTGCACTCAAGGGACAATTTTATTAACTTGGGTAAAATATCAGACATAATGCATTCGTTTTTTATTTTTTTAAGTTTGGATAGGTTATAAAAAGAGAGCATGCGGCAGCCAAACGGACCATGCGGGAGGGCCTGAGAAACAGATTTTTAATTTTTTTAGGCCTTAATATGCAATTATTACCACTTTACGGTAAAAGTGCATAATGCAAAGACTCAAACCGGAAGTTGTATGTTAACATGGTTATCAGCCTGTTTCTAGCTAAATGTTTTGTTAACAGCCCGGCTCCGGTTACAGTTTATGTAATCCATCATACCAAACTTTCCACTGGTTCCGAAATGATGAAAAGTGCTTAAGATGCTATATAAGTAATGGAATTTTGTTTATTTTGAAATTTCTCACCTCTGATATTCCTTAAATTCAAATTAAATATACACAAATTGTACATCAAAATGAAGATTGAGATGTATAGAAAATGAAACACATGTGTAATCAACTCATAGAGTCGACTGTAGGCACCACTGGCTCCTGGAAGTCTGCTACCATATTCGTACCAGAACTGATAATTATGTCACCCTTTCCCAGAAGGGAGACATATTGTTTTAGTGCATATTCTTCTTCTTCTTCTTCTTCTTCTTCTTCTTCTTCTTCTCACACCAACTTTGTCCGGAGCATAACTTTTTTGTCTTTTGACCTTCACCTTATATGTTTGACCTGTGGATGTGTGTTGCGTACCATATTGACCTTCATGTGACCTTGACCTTTGACCTGAAGGTCAGATTTCTGTGCTTTTTATGGGAAACTTTGCCCGGGGCATAACTTTTTTGTCTTTTGACCTGAACCTTAGATATTTGGCATGTGGACGTATTACCATGAGCTGGTGTGTCGCGTACCATAGTGACCTTCATATGACCTTGACCTTTGACCTGAAGGTCAGATTTATGTGCTTTTTAAGGGAAACTTTGTCCGGGGCATAACTTTTTTGTCTTTTGACCTAGACCTTAGATATTTGGCATGTGGATGTATCACCATGAGCCAGTGTGTCGCGTACCATAGTGACCTTCATGTGACCTTGACCTTTCACCTGAACTTCCTGAAGGTCAGATTTATGTGCTTTTTTAAGGGAGACTTCATCTGGACCAGAACTTTTTTGTCTTTTTACCTAGACCTTAGATATTTGGCATGATTGTCAATATTATTCATGTATATATAATTTGCAGTGCATTAAATAGAAAGGAAGGGGAGACATATGTTTTAGTGTGCTAAAGCAGTTTCTAGTTTAAATTAATATTTAACGAGAACAACTTGTGACCAAATATGCTTTACATATCCAAGAACAAAGCTAGGGTATCAAAATTCTTCAAAACACAGCGACCGAGGTGCATGGGGGTAATTCCAAAACCATCGCTTTTGTTTACATTTGAATTTACTTTCGATTTCCGGTCAACATCATCGGATGGAAAAAAGCATCGATATAAAACGCCGTCTAAAACCAAATAATGAGAAAGATCGCCTTAATACTGTACAACTATTATTATACAGGGATTGCACAGTTGCCATATTCAATGCAAGGTATCTTGATACCTGTTGAAATTTCTTAGAATTATGATTTTGTTTTTCGATGGAAATTTGTGGTATCAAGTGATTTGCGCATGTCTGTCATACATGGAAACCATCTTCAATACATGCCTGCAACTAGGGTCGGGCATCAGGGGGGGGGGGGCACCTCCCCAACCTGGACATAATCCCATCATTTTTCCATGCAGAATCATTTTATCCCCCCCCCCCCCCCCAAGTGACTAACGTTCACTAAATTGGATACATCTTGCCAAGCACATGTGCACCAGGCCGACCATTGTTCGGCCTGGCATGGAAAAATTTTGAAATTTGGCTTTAAAGGGAGCAATTTCCTGTCTTCTGAAGGATCAATTCCTACTTCAACATACCCCAGAAACTTTTATTTTTCTGCTCAAATAACAAGATTCATTATTTGAATTTTTTTATTTCTGTCCACTAACTTTTGAATTGACCATCCTGAATCATTTCCCCCCCCCAACCTCCCCTCCCCATCTCATAGTGACTAAATTCCACTAATTTGGACACCCCATGCCAAGCACATGTGCACCGGGTCAAGCATGGTTCAACCCAGCATGGGAAAAATTAAAAGTTTTGCATTAAAAGGCACAATTTCCTGTCTTCTGAAGGATCAATTCCTACTTCAACAAACCCCAAAATTTTGCATTAAAAGGAGTAATTTCCTGTCTTCTGAAGGATCAATTCCTGCTTCAACATACCCAAAAATTTTGCATTAAAAGGAGCAATTTCTGGTTTCCGAAGGATCAATTCCGACTTCAACATACCCCAAAAAGTTTTATTTTTTCTGCACAAATAACAAGATTCATTATTTGATTTTTTTTTTTTTTATTTCTGTCCACTAACTTTTGAACGACCATCCAGAATCATTTTACCCCCTCCTCCCCCCCCCATCACCCCCCCCCCCCCCCCACAATAGTGACTAAATTCCACTAATTTGGATACACTGTGCCAAGCACATGTGTGCCAGGTCAACCAGGGTTCAATCCGGCATGGAAAAAGTTTTAAAATTTGGCATTAAAAGGAGCAATTTCCTGTCTTCTGAAGGATCAATTCCTGCTACAACATACCCCAAAAAGTTTTATTTTTTCTGCTCAAATAACAAGATTCATTATTTGCAATTTTTTATTTCTGTCCACTAACTTTTGAAGGACCATTCAAAATCATTTTATCCCCCACCCCTTCCACCTCATCAAAGTGACTAAATTCCACTAATTTGGATACTCTTTGCCAAGCACATGTGCCCCGGGTCGACCATGGTTCCACCCGGCGTGTAAAAATTTGGCATTAAAAGGACCAATTTCCTGTCTTTGTCCCATGGAAAGCTTCTGTTTGCAAGAGCATTTCTCCTACTTTCAATTACCAGTAACTACTCATCACTTGAAATTTAACCTGCTATTGAAGACAGATAATCTCTTCTGTTAATTACTTAATGTTTCATATTGTCATAGTTGTGTATGAACTGTGTGTTGAATAAATACCTCAAATATAACAACAGAGACTCAGTCATGGTTACATTCAATGCAATTACAGGTGTAAATTGACAACTCTGAGTTAATTCATTGGTAGATAAAATGGATCAAAATGGTGTCTGAAATTTTTCTAGGGGGGGGGGGGGGGGGCAAAAATGTTTCCGGGGGGGCACCTCCCCCCCCACCCCCCCCCCCCCACCCCCCCTGGTTGCAGGCCTGTTTCAATAAAAAATTCAGAGAGCATTGTCTTTTTCCTAACTGCAGTCCTATCACTGCACTCGAAAGTGTTTTGAATGCCTAGCTTTATTCTTGGATATGTGACACTCATTTGGCCATGAGTTCTCACGAAATATTATTTTATTATCAGTTCTGGTACGAATACAGTAGCAGACTTCCAGGAACCAGTGGTGCCTGCTGTCAACTCGATGAGTTGATTACATATGTGTTTCATGTTCTATACATCCCAACCTTCATTTTGATGTATAATTTGTGTATATATAATCTGAATTTAAGGAATATCAGAGGTGAGAATTTCAAAATAAACAAAATTCCATTACTTATATAGCACCTTAACTGCAATGAATGCTAAAAAAAACACATGAAATTTGTGTGATTTCCCCATCACTTCAATGATGAAGCATTCAAATTGTCAGGGTGAGTGTAATTCATTATGGTAGGCTTTTGTTAGTAGATTTCGGGAGAAGGCCAATTTTTTGTGTCATATTTTGGTGGCAAACAAAAATATTTAAATTAAGCTACCATGTGACGTTTTGTTTATCTAGAAACAGACAACACCTGTGTTTTGGTTAAATGTCATTGTGAAAACTTGGGATGTCACAATCAAGTGAACTTGATAGAAGAATCTTTGGATTTAATCATTTTAGAAGTGGTAATAATAGTAATAACAAGATTTTGTTGGGCGTCCATGTTTATTAACGGCCCTCCAGGAATGATTAACAGCCCTTGGGCCATTAATAGCCCTCGACTTCACCTCGGGCTGTTAATGCACCCTCTGGCTGTTTTTAATTATTCCTGTCGGGCCGTTAATGAACCGTAACGCCCTCCAAAATCATGTTATTGGTATAACAAAAATTTGCATAACCAATTTGGTTTGATAACTAATTTCATTTTAGGGTACAGAAGATAGACCAGGCCAAGTATGTTTGAGCCTTAGGTGAGAAAACTTTGACACCCCGATATGCAATCTCCTCTAAAGATCACATCTATGGATGTCAAATTTAAAAATTTTCTCTCAGGGATTAAGCTGTCATTCATTGGTTAACCAAAGTGAAAGTGGAATCGAGTGAATTATGTCATTGCAAATTCACCAAATTGTGAATGGTAGAAATTTCACTGTAGCCATATAATCAGCCTGTTGATCATGTGCATCATTGATTCGCACCTCTGATTTCAGAGAGCGAACATCCAATCATGGAAACACCGGATAGATTGTTGAAGACTATTTCAGCCTTCGGGGTCTCTCGTCACATCACCTGTACTGTCCAGGAGATAGGAACGAGAGTCCACCTGTCTATGGAATTCCTAGTTGAAGAAGAGAAAATATCACCACCCTCCTCGGGGAGAGGTAGTACCTTTGTTGAGAGGACCTCCTTTCGCACTGGTCCTCACCCGAAGAGGGAAGGAGGCCCTGAAAAGAGAAAGAGAAGAAAGAAGAGCCTGTCCACCAAGCGGAGGGATTCCCGATGCTTGGAGGCATTCTTGGAGATGAAGAAAGAGAAAGGTGAGGAAAAGAAAGAGCCAGAGGCGGCCACCACTTCCCCTCCCACTCCCACAGACAGCCCCATCCAAATGCCGGCTTCCCAGTCGGTATTGTCGGATGTGGAAGAGTCTGTGGAGACTGAGGTGGAAATGGAAGCTGCCCTCTCGCCTCTTCCTGATCCCCACTCGCCTCTTCCTTCTAAACCAGAATGCCAGGTCGCGGACGACAGGATAGAAAACATCTTACGGGAACACGAAATACAAGGGGACCTTCACAGACAAAAGATGGACAGGCAATACCAAATATTCCTCCAAAAAGTCGAAAAAACCAAAAAACTAATAGACGCCAGAAATCTACAACAACAAAAGACTCAGCAATCACCCACAACCACTTCAGACTCGGCTAGGACCAGACCCTACAAAACTCAGCAACCACCATCAGGCAGCCCACCAACAACACCAACTACCACTGTCTCTCCTTCCAAACCTCCACCTCTGAAAAAGAAGCTGAAAAGACACAAGCGCCGCTAACAACCCACAACTTCTCCTCCTTTACCATGGTCTGACACTTCAAATTCTACAGCTAATGAGGGTCAAAAGGGGCTTGCTCCCCAAATCGTCCCTGCGAGCCTTCGTCGCGCAAAACCATTTCATTTGTGCAAGCATGAACAACACATCTGTTACATATTGGGCTCAGAAACTCACAAATGAGTGAAAGTTGTCCACTTTCATTATTTTACCAGCAAAAATTTGTTTAATTTTGACAGGTGGCCTTATAACATACAGGATGGTAGGTGACAGCAAATTATAGAGTATGATCACTGTGAAGTGGGCACATTCCACTGGTGGGCAATATTTCCACGGACACAATAATATTAGATTCCAAACACTAATTACAGGAGTAATCATCAAAAATTTAATTAATGAAGCACCGGGTACAACCCGGTGCTTTATTAATTAACCCTTTACCCAACGTAACGGCCAAAACCGGCCAGCGCTATTCTCAAAAATCGCCAATTAATTTTCATTATATTTTTCATTTTTTGTCTCAAAAACATAGGTTATGACCCCTCGTTGGAACGAGCTCATCGAGCTCGTTCCAACGAGGGGTCATAACCTATGTTTTTGAGACAAAAAGTGAAACAAATTAGTTATTCAAGAATTATTTTTGCAAGTGTCGTCTGCTTTTCAGGTTAGGTAAAGGGTTAAAATTTTCCTGATGATCTTTCACCTGGTAAATGCATGTATGGAATCGTCAACATGATTGCCCACACGTGGATTATGACCAGTCCACGGCGAGTGTACTGTAAACTCTTTAAATTTTACATTATGCCTTGTTTACACGTACATGTAGGAAGTAAAAACAGCTAGGCATGTCAATGGAGATAAACATATGGGTGAACGAGTTTGATTTTTCATGTGCTACAAAATGATTAAACTACAGATGGACAGATGGACAGACAGATGAATGGATGTACCCCTGCTAAGCCTGGACAGACAGACAGACATTGCCATACCATAATACAGCCCACTCATATGAGTGGCCGTATAAAAAGTATAAATCATGAATTTCACTTGCACTGAACAAACTGTTTAAAAAATAAAGAAAAATATATTAATAAATGGACGTCAATTGGCGTGGGTCATACAGAAATGTAAGCTATTGTAACAGGACTTCCGCTAGGTTAAAATTATTGGGTTCATTTTTAGATATTGGTGAATTGTTTTTATTTGTTAGAGGCATAAGGCGCCCCTTTACAGGTTACCCCCCTTTTTTTCTTTTTTTTTTCTTCTTTTTCTTCATCCAATCTGGAGCTATTCGATTTTCGGGTGCTTAGCTATTGTTTTCGTCTTGCAGTTTTTAGAGTGTTTTGTTTGTCATGAATGAATGTCAAAAACTCTTTTAAATCGTCTCTCTTAGTGGTCAATATTTAGGCCTTAATAATCCAAGTCATGTGTCACATGTAAAGTCTTTTAGGTGAATCCAAAAGGTTGGAATTTCCTGCAATAAACAAACACCTTCGGACATCTCTGCATTGGTTAGTCACAATGTCCTTAAGTTTGTCCTGCAAGTCAGTCCACTTTCCTCTGAGAACCAAATGGCTTACAAGCCTCTCATGACTGTAAGCCCTCATTGCCCTCTCTTTGTGGCATCGACAATCTGACCTTCATTTCGTAAACCAATCAGTCAGAAAGGGGAATAATCCCAATCGAAACACCCACTTCTATAAAGATGCTGAGAACAAAAATATCCAAGAGAATAACTTCTCAAAGAAGTTAAACTCAGCAACTTGAAGACCCTCAAAACTAAGATGAAAACACCTATCACACAGATCACAGCAAATACTACAAATTTTGTGACAAGTTGTATTTCAAATGCCACAAGAAAAGAGAACTTAAGAAGACTAACTGTTTGATGAAGGAAATGTTGGGATCATAATACACATTTATTGTTTATAATAGCTTAACCCTTTACCCAACGAAGATAATATTTTTTCAACAAATTTTAACCAAACCATATCATGGGACCCCTCATTGGAACAAGCTCGTTCCAAAGAGGAGTCACATGATATGGTTTTGTTGAAATTTTTTGAAAAATAATATTTTTTCAGCTGCTGAATTTGCATATTACATGGGTGGATGTGGCCGATCCGTAGGGTAAAGGGTTAAAACTTCTTTCAGTACACCACCTACTATATTTTTCTTCTGCTTGGTTCTGCTTTGTATTTTGCCCCACTGCAAAAAAACATCCAACTAACCACCCTGAGCCCATTCTGAAACTACCAAACACCCAACACAGAGATAGAAAAGTGTGAGGCTGTGAAACATGCAGGGCCAAAATGTGCAGGGGTCAAATCGCAAGAGGCCCAAAAGTAATGAGTCTGTAGAAATTGGGGATGGGGGTGTCACAATGTATTCCCCCAACTAGAGCTGGGTGATACTGAAATTCAGTATTCGATATAGATATCAATATTTTCGTGGAAAATACCTCAGTTTCGGTATCAATATTGGTATCAGATCATGCATGCTGAAATTATGTGCTCTGAGCTACACCTCATAAGTTTTAACGCCATATCATGACCCTGAAGGTTGACCAGAGTAATTCAGACAACAGTTATCTTGCATCTATCTATAGTTAAACTCCATAGTCATGGCAGCGAGCGCATGATCATGGGCTGTCTTAAGTTCATAACTGTACTTTTCTCACACATTGTGGCCGAAGTATCAGTTGGTTTTAGCTTAAATAATATCAGACCTTTGATTTGTTTAATTTGTTTAGTTATTAACAAAATAATATCCGGATACTGATCAAAAAGCAAATGGAAAAACTGTTAAGTAGTACACATTCCATAAACTGAACTTCCCTCTTGAAAATGAAAGTTAAGCTTGCCAATTTTCATTTCACCACAGCCGAATTCAAGGTAATTTCTTTCTCAATATCGTTGAAATCTTTTTGTGATGATTGTGAATGTGAGACCGTAAACTGGTCATGTTGGCCACTGACGCAGCTACTAAACTTTTACAAAGATTACACCTGCAAGACTTCTTGTCAATTCTTTCAAAATCCGTTGCCCATGCACTCTTAGACTTGTGTTCTGTCGTGTTTAGCGAGTTATGAGGAATTCCCACCTTATCCCCAATCAGCTTGCACAAAATCTAAATATTGAATTTTCGGTAAACTTCATTTGTGTTCGGTACAATATTCAATATCACTGATATATCGCCCAGCTCTACCCCCCCCCCCCCCCCCCCCCCCCCATCAGAATCTTTTTTTTAATTTTTATAACTCAGCATCTTAATGATATGTGGTGGTAATTTGGGTTAGTTGTTTGATGTGCTGAGTACCAATTAATGTTTTCAATTGTTAGTGATCAATGCTTCAATTGTATTCGAGTGTTAGCACAGTTGATTCACTGCTGACACTCGAGAGGTGTATTCTGTCCGTGAATATACTGTAGTCTATATTAAGTGTGAAGTTGTGAGTGAAGAAATTTATTTATTATGAGCCTATTTTGCTCCACAGTTTCTCCTATATTTACTGCTTACATTTTTTAACCTCATCCTCCGCACATACAGTGCAGATATCAGGGTGTGGGGGGGATTAAGAAAATAAAATGCTGAATACTGATACACTTTGATAGTGAACAGGTCCGTGTGTTAATTTTTCTGAAACCCTTCAATAGCCATCAGTGCATGGTGACCTCATGGGCTCAGAGTGGTTAGTTAGGTGTTTTTTGCAGTGGGGTACGGTAAGATTCGGCCATGAACATTCGGCCCCCCAAAAGGACGAACCTTCTCACTTCGGCAAGTTTTGTGGATGAAATCTCCCTTCAGAGCACTTTGTGTCTGTTAAAATTTGAGGTTTAGGTTTTTTATACTTTTTATTTGGAATCATTGATTATATATGTTTTTGATTTCTAATATGTTGTATTGTTAATGCAAAATATTTCGCATGTAATTTTCTTGTTAAAAAATGTTGTTTTTTATGCTGATATTGTTGACGATAGACAGTTGATAATATAAAGTAATCAGTGAGAAAACATTTGCTGTTTATTTTGTTGATTACTTCTCGTGGAACACTGTAGAATTTTTGCTGTCTGTTTTGGGAACCGGTACCAAAATACTAATACCATACAAATATAGATTTCATTGGAAGCAATTAATTTAATTGTTCTCAATTACATCCATATTTGTGGTATTACTAAGAAGGTTTGGGTTCAGTCCAGCAGATTAAGCCTTCGACAAAAGCAGAGAAATGTACTTAAAAGTTATTTAATGGTTAATTCTTTTGTTGATTTTTTTTCAAAGTCAAGATTTGTTTTTGTGTGAAGAAAGTAATTTTTGTTGTTGTTGATAAAGATCTGGTATAATTAGTATTAATTTACTCATGAGTCATGTTCTTATTTGTGACATGTTATGTATGTAACTGATGTTTGGACAGCACAATAAAAGTGATACTGATGACACCACCTTGTTTTAATTTGTATATCTCATATTGTTCAACGAGAAACAAGTTGTCCTTCCAGGCGATACAATTTTATGTATTTGCCAAGAATTAATAGCAATACACATGTAATAGAGTGTTACATTTTATATTTATCCTTTATTGATACTGATAGCAGGCAAAGAGTTCGCTTTCAGTGAACAATAAATACAAAATAATAGCAATATACATGTAATAGAGTATTACATTTTATATTTATCCTTTAATGATACTGATAGCAGGCAAAGAGTTCGCTTTCAATGAACAATAAATACAAAATAATTTGGTTTGATTACAATTTATTTTCAGAACTGTAATCTCCTATTAAGGGAAATGCCAGTGCCAGATAACTAACGTTAATTATTATCACTTTTTAGGGCACTCCCTGGCGAATATTTTCATTTTCGGGGGCTGCACAAAACTCATATGTTTCCATTCACATCTGGGTTCCCGGGCAATAATGAAAAATTTGTTTCAATATGGCCCGGCGGCCCGCACATCCCCGGATGTAGGGGAGATAACACTGCTTTGAGTTGGAATATTTGGAGAAGGCTGAAGGGAGATGTGATGGCGGAATTTTGTGATCTTTGGTGTGAAAGAATTAAGATATACATTCGCATTTAAGGCATGAGTTAGTTGCCGACAATGATTGTGTGGGAATTTCACACATCTACTACACTGAAAAATGATAATAATATATAAATGATGAAAAAAATAGCAATCTTGATTTTTCATGGTTTAACATGTAACCTCTTTGAAATGTGATAATAATACAAATAACATTATTTTGTACGAGCGTTGTGGTTCATTAACGGTCCTACGAAAATGATTAACAGCCCTTGGGCCTAATAGACCCTTGGGCTGTTAATCATTTTCGTAGGGCCATTAATGAACCATGACGCCCTCAAAAATAATGTTAAAGTTATTGTATAATTAAGACATCAAATCCGCGGGCCGAATCTTCCCGACCGAATATTCCCGAGGCTGAATCTTCCCGTTCCCGAAAATATGCAAGTTCAAAATTCTGTGCGTAATTTTAGTTTTCTCTCACGTACAATATCGACCATATTTCTTCATAATTTGTTGCAGAGGTTTTAGCATGTTAATGATGTTGAAACACGAGCTAAATTCAGTAATTTTCGTCCAAATTTATTATTGGAAATGACAGACCAACACGGAAATCTGTCGAAAGTCAAGGGCGAGAACTCTAACCTCCAAGGGCAAATCTGGCATTTCCAACAACATCGGCTAATATGCATCGAAATAAAAGCATGTTCATTGTTGCTGTTACCGGGTCAACGTTGAACGGGTGCAAAAGATCAACGCTCTCGCCTTATTTTTAGCACAGTTTACTGCTGTTGAGAACCACGAAGATGGTACATGTTTCTTGTGATAACGTGGGGATAACTGCCGCACAGTGTCGGACGATTTACCCCAAGACGAAAATTGTCGAAATACCACAAAGTATCCCCAAGTCCAAGACACACAGACAAGCCCACAAATACAGCAATAGCCAGTAGTAAACTTTGAATATCACCCAAACCGCCCCCGACATTTCTACCACAGCGCCCCGGTGGGCAACCCAAACCCATGTTTTTAAGGGCCTATATAAGTAATGAAATTTTGTTTAGTTTGAAATTCTCACCTCTCATATTCCTTAAACTCAGATTAAATATACACAAATTATATATCAAAATGAAGGTTGGGATGTATAGAACACGAAACACATGTGTAATCAACTCGTAGAGTCGACTGTAGGCACCGCTGGTTCCTGGAAGTCTGCTACCGTATTCGCACCAGAACTGATAATAAAATAATATTTCATCAGAACAACTTGTGGCCAAATGTGCTTCATATATCCAAGAACAAAGCTTGGCATTCAAAACACTTTCGAATACAGCGATAGGTCTGCATTTTGGAAAAGGACAACACTGTCTGCATTTTTTATTGAAAATGGTTTCCATGTTCGACAGACATGCGTAAATCACTCGTTACCACGAATTTCCATCAAAAAACAAAATAGTAATTCTAAGAAATTTCAACAGGTATCATGATATCTTGCATTGAATATGGCAACTGTGCAATCTCTATCTAATAACAGTATACTGTATGAAGGCGATCTTTTTCATTATTTGATTTTAGACGGCGTTGTTTTTACATGCTTTTTCTGTCCGATGACGTCGCCGGAAATCGAAAGTATACCCACACGTAAACAAAAGCAAAGGCGTTGGAATTTTCCCCAATGCAGCTCTGTCGCCGTGTTTTGAAGAATTTTTATCCCCTAGCTTTGTTCTTGGATATGTAAAGCACATTTGGCCACAAGTTGTTTTCGTGAAATATTATTAAATTATCAGTTCTGATGCGAATACGGCAGCAGACTTCCAGGAACCAGTGGTGCCTACATTCGATTCTATGAGTTGATTACACATGTGTTTCTTGTTCTATACATCCCAACCTTCATTTTGATGTACATTTTGTGTATATTTAATTTGAATTGAAGGAATATCGGAGGAGAGAATTTTCAAAATAAACAAAATTTCATTACTTATATAGGCCCTTAACAACAGTAATATGAAATACACTCGCCAACTTGGGGGTGGTGCCAGGACTGGCAGGGGTATACAGCCTTCCCCAACCACACCAGGGAACTACACCCATATCGTCTGCTAGCTGAATCCTCTGCTGCAGTTTTACCAAAGTAGTCCGCAGCAATTTTATCCAAATCGTCTGAAACCCATCCACTGGGAGAAAATTCGGAATTATTGTATTGGGAATCATATTTTATTTATTTATTTATTTATTTATTCTTTTTTTTTTTAATTTCGTCCTATATTATCTATTATAATATATCTTAATATACCTCCTTGCATTAAAATTTCATATACTTTTTTATACGAGATTGTGAAAACACATTCCAGAACAAAATAAACTTCTCAGCCATCTAATTTCTACATTGTTCAACACAGCTCTGATTAATGTTTTATTCAATGATAATTGCAAAATTATTAGTAAATATATTATAAGAATTATAAGAGTTAATTATATTATGAAACATATCAAAATGTATGGTACAGGAATAGAAATAAAGAACTGACACCTAAGTTAACATTCATAACTCATCATAACATGTTTTCGCTAACTAGTCTCAAAATTGTAATTCATATCCTCTCTCTTTTTATGACAACTTATGCAAAAACTGCAGCGATATCATGAACATTTTTATTTTGAACCAAACTGTGCATTTTGAGCATTCATTGCATACTACATCCATTATAAATGAAGATGGTAAAGGCAAGCCCGCCCGTACCTATGAAAGTAAGCTTTACAGAGGAGAAATGCAAAATATCATTCATGAAGAATCTAAGAAAGCTAGCAAAAGCAGAGGATAAATATAGGAACATAAGCATCGAACACCACATTACTGAAAAGGAACAAGAAGAATATCAAGAAAAGAGAGCTCAGTTGAAGAAGCTAAAAGAAGAGCCACAGTCGAGGAACTACAAGTACACGTACCCTGGGACAGAAAGATCGTCAAGACAAAGAAAGGTTGAATCCTGGAGAAATGTGTGTAATTTGTAAATTATAACAAAATTGTGAATAAGTTACTGAAAAAAATGTATATGTGTTTGAGGGAGAGGTTTTTAACAAAGTACACAAACAAAGAAAGCTATATTACAACTTTATACACGAATGCTGACAACCTCATGAATAAACTTAATGAATTAAAAATTAGAGTACAAAATTTGGAATAGGGTGTTGACATGATAGCCATAACAGAGACTGAGCAAAAAAAATGTTAGATATATACCTACTATAGCAGATAAATAGATAGATGGTTATACTTTATTAGCTCACCTGACTGAAAGTCAGTGGGAGCTGAAGGGATCCCTTTGTGTCCTTCGTCCATCCGTCTGTCCATCCATCTGGTGTGAACTTTACATTAACGACTCTCCTCAGAAACTGCTGTACTAAATTGAACCAAATCTGGTGTGCCTCTTCCATATCGTATGTCAATTCAAGAAACATAGGAGATCTACAGCTGAAAGAGAAGTTCACTCATATATTAATTATGGGATATTTCAACTCCCCCCCCTAACCCCCCCCCCCCTTCCCCCCCTAACCCCCACTCCCCCCCCCCCCCCCACCATTTAATCCTCAGATGGGTGACCGTCTGTGCAATCGATTTGGACTCCTGCGCTGTGTCCTTGGGCAAGGCACTCAACCCCGATTGTCCACACAGGGGCACGATGATGCTGTGTACTAAGGCGTACTGCACGTCGCTGGTGCGCAAGTCTTCAACCAATCTAACCCTGCCTGTGCTGCGGTGCAGAGTTACGATGTTGGGGAGCTGACAGCTGCTTATCGTTGCTCGGTGGTTCTCTCTGGGTCCTCCGGCTTCCTCCACCCGTAAAACTGTCACTGTCATGAGTACCGTAGCCATTGTGCATACATGTAAGTATGTGCCCTTAAACACCAATAAATAAATAACTCCCCCCCCCCACATTGACAGGAATAATTGGATGAGTAAAGATAGCACAGAGGAATCATTCCTTGAATGTTTAAAAGATATTTTTTGGTTCCAGCATGTGGACCAGCCTACTTGATACAGAGGAAGCAACAAACTAAGCCTACTGGACTTGGTTTTAACAAATGAGAATGAGAATGATATGATTGAAGAAATATCCTATGATAACCCATTAGGAAAAAGTGATCACTGCACTTTGTTTCAAATTTATCTGCTCAACAGAGTACAGTTAAAAACTAGAAGTCCTGTCATGAAATGCGCACAAACAGCATGTCGAGCTGCATGTTAATCTACGTGTTAATGACATAGTGCGGCTATCAAATTCTGTACATATGGCCTGTGCACACGTAATGTTTAAGCTAATGGACCTCCGGGTAACCCAGAAGTCCATTGGCAGAAACATTGCCTGTGTTTGCTATGAGTAACCAGGAGAACCTGTCGTGCTTTAAATATCATTCGATATGGCAATTGCGCGCAATTCTTACACACTATTAAGCCTAGATAAGCGCACAGTTCGTGACAGGACTTCTAGTTTTAACTGTATGTGGAAAACAAGACGCAACTATACCAAAGCCGATTACAAACAGATAAGAAAGGACTTTAGCTTAGATTAGGATAGTATTTTGACAAGTGATGACAAACATAATGTGGAATAAATTTATGGAGAAATACATTGAGGATATCTAGTGTTTTTGAGTGGATACAGAAAATTATCTCATGAGTGACCAAGATAAATGTTTATTTTTTGCGAGCGCTTGCGTGAGCGAAAATGACCATTTGTCTCGGTCACAAGTGAGTTAATTTTCGGTATCCACTCAAAAACACTAGATTTTCTTTTTATTATATGCTTTTTATAAGAATCTGATAATTCCACTCGTTTCAACCTTGAATTGATGCATGAAAGTAAACAGTGCATTGAATCATTGAAACGCGAATGATACTCGGAACAGATAGCATCTTACAATCTGATTCTGCTGGCGGGTTTCTAGTCCAAACATGGCCTGAAAATCCATAATATCAGTTTTTGGAGTGGTACGTCCTTTGAAAGGATGAACCAAACCAAAAGCTTATATTACGGATTTACAGGCCATATTTGGACTAGCAGGTTTCATGCATCAATTCAAGGTGAATACGTGTTGAATTACTGCTGGGAACCTGGGAATGATTGGTATCCACTCAAAAACACTAGGTTTACTTTTCATTACATGTATACATTTTTAGGACAAATTCAGCCCTAGAAATTAGCCACGGGAATCAGCACTGCCGTGGTGTATGCTGTGGTAAGTTGGTTTTACCACAACATATAAATGCTGTGGTAATATTTTTCCTAGATTCTCAATTTATAATTTTGTATGCTGGTAGTAAATATTTCAATGATGTGTATTACTATTAGTCACGAGCAATGTGTCACACTCTTAATTATATAACTCAAGTACTGAATATCAGGACTGGCAGTTACCTGCCAGTCCTGATATTCAATGCTTGGGTTATGAAAGGCTACTTGCACTCCTAGTACAGTACTTTGTGATGTTCTATAGTTCAAACTATATTTATTTCCAAGAAACCAAGTAAACAAACTTTAAGCTATACAAACACGGTCGTAGATTTGACATGAAGCCTGAGGCTTATAAGCCATCGTCTCCACATAATGTTCAGAATTGATGTTCACCTCTGTGGTTGCCATAACAATGCCGTGGGAAATGGAATTTACCGCAGCAAGTGACTGCCGTGGTAAAATATTCCAAATTTTGAGGGCTCGTTCAAAAGAGGGGTCATAACCTATGTTTTTGAGACAAAAAATGAAAAAAAATAATGAAAATTAATTGGCGATTTTTGTGAATACCGCTGGCTGGTTTTGGCCGTTACGTTAAGTAAGGGTCAATAGAAATTACAGAAACTGCTGATCATGATTTCATGCGGTTATTTGTTATTAAACTTACTACATGTACTATAGTTACTTCTGTATTAATGTTTTCTGTTCAATATTAAGGTAACATTTCTTATTCATTGTGTGTTTCTTCTTCCAAACAAATTCCCAATTGGAGCCTCCTTGACACAAATTTTCTCAATTGCATGGTCCCTGGACCCTTTACCAAAGAGGGCAGAAGAATCCCTGACAATAGGAATAATTTAATTCCAGTGATTGGCATATAATCACTACAGAAACATATGATTAATATTTGAAGATATCTTCAGATACTCGAGTTTATGTTAACCCTTTACCTAACGAATCACCCGCATCCGCCCGCATAATATGCAAATTGAGCAGTTGAAAAAATTAAATTTTTCAAAATATTTCAACAAAACCATATCATGTGAACCCTCATTGGAACGAGCTCATTGAGCTCGTTCCAATGAGGGGTAACATGATATGGTTTTGTTGAAATGTTTTGAAAATTTAAAAAAATGATATTTAAAATAATAAATTTTGATATCGTCTGTGTTGGGTAAAGGGTTAACTTGGCTGCCTGTAGTTACTGGCTTTCTTGACATAACTTTTGATGATATAAATATCGCGATATTTTGTGCTTCATCTTGACTCTCTCAAAGCCACTAGAGCTATAGATATTGTGCCTTTATCCCAATTAACCCTGTGGACTCTAATGCCAAATTGGCAGAGTTTTCAGCAGCAAATATTTCCCACAATGCAGTTTAATATTCTTCCAAATACAGCTTGTTTGACAGAGCTCACTGAGCTCTGTCAAACAATATATAATTGGTTAATTTCCTAGTTAAACAAGAGAAAAACAGAGTGAGTGGAAAAATTCTGTTGCACAACCAGAGTGCTAGGGGTTAAAACAAACATTTCTCCCATTGGGTTGAACCATGGTCAGACAGGTGGGTCTGGGGACTCTCTAGACCCCTGTCAGGGATCATAGCCCCCGCATCGGGGAAATCCTGTCGCCACCCCAGGCCTGTTGATTTGTGGCGAACAGCCATTTGGATCACATGGAGGTTACCTAAAATGAAAAACATTCGAACAAAAATCGGGGTATGCCAAATTGTCGCCAGGTTACCCGAAACTTTCGCCAAGTTGAATGATCTAGTTCAAATGAATGGTGGGATGATGTTGAGCAACATCATTCCATCATTCATTTGTACTAGATCATTCAACTTGGCAAAAGTTTTGAATGACCCTGGCGACAATTTGGTACAACCCTTTTTTTTATTTCCATGTTTTTCATTTTAGGTAACCTCCATGCAACCCTAGTGGCCATTTGCCTCAAATCGACAGTCCAGAACAAGTATATAAAAAACAACCTTTTTTGATCCTTACATGTTGTTCCTCGTCCTGGACATGCTTTAGGCATGCAGGAAAATTCAGACTCCTGTCCTTCTGATGCCCAAACCTGAGCCAAGGAGTCTAATAATGTCTTCATTGAGATTTAAACAGGCAATTACACTCCTTGACAAACTGAGAAGGGCAATTATATGTACTCTCATACTTTCTAGAATGTCAGACCTGGTGTCATGTGTTGTATCTTTATACTTCATTCCCATATAAATTACATTGTCCCTATATCCTGATAAATTCTGTCTTTTGATTGGTCAGAATGCCTTGAACAAATAGCCATGGGAAAGGGTGCACCCAACATCCAAGGTATATGAGAGCATGCAACATCCAGGATATATGGGCATGCGGAACATCGGGGGCATATGGTTTAAATGAAAGCTTTTTGCATTCACTTGCCTCAGTATAAAAATCGGACCAAAAAACCTGAAAATAGTCACAAATATCATCAGATTTCTGACAATTCGATCATATTTTGTCATCGTAAATTAAATAGTCGAATAACATGAGAAAAATAAAATAAAAGCAAATAATTCGTCCCCTGAGTACCAATTTCTTCTATGTGCCAGTGGGCACATAGAACACACTGGAACTCAGGGGACGATATGTCAACAAACTACTGTTTACTCATTTCCTTAACGACCCAAGGGATGTAACTCTGTCTGTTGTCTTCTGCATTTATAAAAACATAACTTGAGAAAGGTGTTCACAAATTTATTTCCACTGTGTTGCTATTGTGTTTCATACGGAACAAAAACGTTATCTTCATCAACATGTATGGTATATGGAGATTTAATATATGGATGTCTCATTTAAATACCTCGCCTGTGGCTTGGTGTTTAAAAACCGACATCCAGGTATTAAATGTCCATATACCATACATGTTGACGGAGATAACTTATAATATATAGATAATAAACATATAGTGTGTTTTTATATCTGTGTTATACAACGAGTTGAAATATGGTTTATTTTTTCGAGGCTTCGCCGAGAAAAAATAAACCATATTTCAACGAGTTGTATAACACAGATATAAAAACACACTATATGTTTATTGTTTTTATCTGATAACAAACAGACACCCGTCTCGTGCGTCTACCCGACTTATATATGCTTCCCACGGGCCTCCAAAGAAAACCAGTCTACGAGACAAAAGAAATAGGACAAGATGCATAGAGTTGTGTCCCTTACATTACAAAATCGATGACTGCGATTGTAAAGTGCGATTGCACTTCTTGCATCATGTAACTGCGCTGGAACAAAATAAATTTCAACTATTTTATTAACAGTAACAAAACGGTGTTTCAGTAGAGTTATTCTTTTTTTGACATAGTTCCAGTTTTCTTCCGTGTTTTATGCTGTAGTCCCAATATAACAAATAATTTTGCGTTTGTTTACAATTTTTACGAAGTGTTTTTTTTTTCAGGTAGAGCAGACGAACTTTTAATTAGCGCAGTTCCGCGAGTACTTTTGATCGAGGCCGTGACTATAAATAGTTCGCAGTCGCCGCATACTAATTACTATTAACATTCAAGTAATTTCTACAATGTTTTGAAGCAAAATTTTAGGTTGCCTTTATTGAAGCAAAATAAATAAGAAATGACACCATCAGAGGATTTTGACAAAGTGCAGTAAGCGTACAATTAAAACCTGCCCTGTGATATAACGATGTTTCATGAATGAATGAATGAAAATGGAATTGAAAGAGGTCAGAGGTCGTTCGCATAAATTATAATTATATACAACACCCGTTGTATATACTTCAAGTATATACAACGGTTGTTATACTCTATGGTTATCAGATAAATTTTGATATTCTTCAGCCTCTGATACTTCTTATGAGCACAATGGGGAGGAGAGTAATAACTAATAATTCATCAATAAAGGAGTGATAAAAACCCACAATCATTGACTTTAAAATTGTAGTCTATTATGGGTGTTAGCCGATGATTAGGCAATGTCTCAATTAATTTTGACAGGTCTAGTATGAACTCCATAGGGTGTCATCTTTGTGAAAGATGGATTCATTGGACATGTGTACCAATGTCACTGGAAACTTTGCTGACAAAAGCTTTGCTTGTTCAGAGAGTTGTTTTATTGAGGTAAAATAAGATGCTAGCACAGCATTGGGCAGGCTTCACAAATGTACAAGTGAAGCAAATAAACTTAGGGTTGGTGACTTTTTTTAAAAATAAAAAAAATCAATTTTATTTAAATCAGATTTTATTGATTTAATTCGATTTATTTGATATTTATTTCCATACTATAAATTATTCACCAAAGGCTACTTTTTTTCCACATGTTTCCTTTAGATAAGAGAAACAGAGTGTACAGTGGAACCCTGTTAATTGAATAGCCACTTTGCCAATGAAAATTATTCAATTAACAGGAATGTTCAATTAACAGGGATTATGTCACTTTTCTGTAATCTAGAGATAAACTTAGCATTTATTCTATTATATCTTGTTTGACAGAGCTCCATGAGGTCTGTCAAACAAGATATAATAGATTAAATGCCTGTGTTGGATGTACTGAGGCCAAATAGGTCTATAAACAAAGGAAAACTGGGGAGAGTGTGTAATTTCGTGACAGATTACAAGATTTTTTATTCAATTAACAGGAGTTTACTCTATAATCTATATTCAATTAACAGGTCAGATTTGTACTGGAGGTATGGTAAATGGTTTGTGTTGTGATATATTCAATTATCAGGGTTATTCAGTTAAGAGATATCCAATTAAGTGGGCTCCACTATAATGACAGTAGTTTGTACCAAAGGCTGCCCAAGGAATGGACACAAATAACTGATACTAAAACATTTACCTGTGTTAACCATTTCAGTCTTTGAGGTGGTATGAGGGGAAGAATTCCAGAATGTATTTGGCATAGAATAGATATTTGGCATAGATAGAAATAGAGAGGAATCAACGTTTACAAGTTGTTGGGGCCTAAACTTCAGGCAAGAGGCAGAATCAATTTATGCAAATGATTCTTGCAAGGAAAGCAATGAAAATCAACTTTGATTCACCCAAAATGTTTCACCTAAGTTAAGCAACATCGAGCCTAGTTAGTCCTCGGATGGGTGACCGTCTGAGCAATCAATTCGGACTCCCGCATTGTGTTCTCGGGCAAGGCACTTAAACCTGATTGTCCACATGGGGGCACGATGATGTTGTGTACTAAAGCATAGTGCACGTCGTTGGTGCGCATGTCTTCAACCAATCTAACCCTGCCTGTGCTGCAGTGCGGAGTTACAATGTTGGGGAGCTGGCAGCTGCTCATCGTTGCTCGGTGGTTCTCTCCAGGTACTCGGGCTTCCTCCACCCATAAAACTGTCATGATCATGATCAGCTATTGTGCATAAGTATGCGACCTTAAAACATCAATAAATAAATAAATAAATACCCAAAATGTTCATTTGATTCTTGTCATAGATTCTGAAACTGCTCTTAAAGGCTTGGAGAATTCAGCTTGTTTTTTTGCCCCCCCCCCCCCCCCCTGCCCCTGTCCCAAAGAAGAAAACACTTTACTAAGATTACTAAGATGTGGTGTCCAATCAAGTCCTGATTGCCTATACAGGCAGCATAGGGTGTGATAGAAACCACTGCCAAGGTACAGTAACTTATATCGGCAGGGACACCAAAAGGCTGTATGTTGGAACATGTGATCTGCTAAAAAATCGACAATTAATTTTCATTATTTTTTTCATTTTTTGTCAAAAAAACATAGGTTTTGACCCCTCGTTGGAATGAGCTCGTTGAGCTCATTCCAATGAAGGGCCATAACCTATGTTTTTGAGATAACAAAATGAAAAAAATTAGTTATTCAAGAATTTTTTTTGCAAGTGTTGTCTGCTTTTCATGTCAGGTAAAGGGTTAAATTGTAGTACCTACAATTGAGAATAAAATCCCAAAATAAAGACTTCCAGCACTCTACCAGTTAAGGATTAACTTCTAGTAAATATTGGCATAGAAATATGAGGTTTGTTTTTCATTTTGGAAAATATATACTGGTTGCACTAACATCTAAACCGTTTCTCACGATTTGGGATAAATTTGAACCCTTAAGGGCCTGGAAATTTGTTGTACATTTTTGTTATACTTTGATAGTTCTTATCCTGTTACTTTGCAGCTGTTTCTATGCAAGTCTTGCTGCCTATATAGGCAGCCAATACTTTCATTCAAAAGTGCATTTGCAGTTGCTTCTTGGCAATGTGCAAGTTCTCCCAAAGACTGCATGTTAGGGCACCTGTTTTGTTGTAGAAAAGTGTGATTACATGTACTCCCCCACAAAGTAGATCTTCTGTTTCTCAGGCCATTTGTTTTGTAAAATTGCATGTGGGCGGGCAGTTTTTTATTTTTTATATTTGTAATTATTTCTTTGGCATCAAAAGTTCATATTCTTGGGTTTTTTTTAGAATAGCATGGGTGGCAGTGTAATTTCATCCCTTGAGTGCACTTAAATGACAATTTTTATTATCTTGGGTAAAATATCAGACATAGACCACTTAATTTTCATTTTTTTTTAAGTTTGCATTGGTTATAAAAAGAGAGCATGTGGCAGCCCACATGACCATGCAGGTGGGCCTGAGAAACAGATTCTTAACTTTCTTAGGCCTTAACCCTTTACCTAACATGAAAAGCAGACGACACTTGCAAACAAAATTCTTGAATAGCTAATTTTTTTCATTTTTTGTCTCAAAAACATAGGTTATGACCCCTCATTGGAACGAGCTTGACAAGCTCGTTCCAAAGAGGGGTCATAACCTATGTTTTTGAGACAAAAAATGAAAAAAATAATGAAAATTAATTGGCGATTTTTGTGAATAGCGCTGGCCGGTTTTGGCCACTGCGTTGGGTAAAGGGTTAAAGTCGGAATTAGACCCTCAAGAGTTAAGGTCTGTCATGTTATGGATATGATGAAATCAGCATCAATACAATACAGTTTTCGATTCTGTATCTTTTTTGTATTTCTCAGATGATGTCAGGAAAACTTGCCACTGAGTTGATCCAGCTGTCAAAGTTCTTTGTTTCACCCAACAATTTGCAGATTGCACAAAGAACGGTTCCGAAGGTGGGGATTTGTACTTGTTTATTTCATTCTTTCTCAAAACATAATCAACGCAGTTTGGATAAACAGAGATCATTTCACACCTCAAATATCTGCAGTGCAAAAATAGTGAAAAAAGAGGAAAAAAAAACAAAACCCAAACCTGACAGATCTGAGAATACCAAAGCTTTGATTCAATCAGAGCAGTGGTTTGACGAAGTTGGTCTGATAGCAAAGAACAAAGAGACATTTTTTGGTGCTGTGAGAAAGTACATCGAAAAAGAAGAGCTATACAGGCGTGGCCACTGTGAGTTTATATATGCTGCAATGAAGAGAATGAAGGAATTTGGTGTTCACAGAGATTTGAGTGCTTATAAATTATTGTTGGATGTATTTCCAGTGGGACGGTTCCATCCACGGGGTGTCTGGCAAACAGAGATGCAGCACTATCCTAAGCAACAAGACTGTGCAATTGAAATAATGGATGAAATGAACTGGCATGGTAGAGTATTGTATGCTTAGATATAGATTCCTTGATGTAAATCAGTCCTTAGATTCTCAATCCATCGAGGTGTGACATATAGTACCATCGCCGTGGACTGGTAGAAATTCATGCTTGGGCATGCATTTACCAGATAATAAAAATCATCACAAGCAAAATTTTAACCCTTTGAACTCTAGTGGTATCTTCCATGTCAGTTCAATGTCAGCAATTAGAACAGTCCATATTCCTTATTTGGGGTAGACCAGTCAGTATTTTTAATGTGCAGCCTAAGGCTGCACGTTGAAAACACTGATCAGTCCACCCCACAATATTTACTGAACAGCCATCCTATATAGTTATGTTATGACATATCATGTTCCTGGCTGGAAAAGTGACCGCTGGGGTTCAAAGGGTTAATTTGTGAAGCACTGAGTTGTACCCGGTGCTTAATTAATTAATTTTTTGATGATTATTCCCATAATTATTGTTTGGTATTTAATATTATTCTGTCTGTGGAAATAGTCCCCACCCGTGGAAAGGTACTAGTTCATGGCAGCCAAACTGTGGATGGATTGGAAGAGAATTCCATAGCCTTGGCCCAGAAATGACAAATTTCGTATCACCAGTAGAACTTAAGTTAGATAAGGACTGAACCAGAATAAATTTATATGATGACTGAAACGCCCCGTATGGCATGTGACTGGAAAGCGAATTAGACAAATAGGGTGGTGCCAAGCCTGAAAATAAGCAGACTGTCATCTTTAAAATGAGGTTCCCAGAGGGTGAATTTGGTGATGCTACCCTGCACAGCAGGGTAGCATCACAAAATTTACCCCCTGTTAACCCCAGTCTAAATCAAGGTCTCAGGCAAAAAGAGAAAGATGTACCTAGAGGATAAATTGGCCCACTGTATGGGATAGCATCAGCAAATTCACCCTCTGGGGACCTCGATTTGCAAATGACAGGTTCCTTATATTCAGGCTTGGATGGTGCAGGTCCTGTGATGCATTAAAAGATAAGACGAACAATTTTGAGTTGAATTCTCAGCTGAATCGGAAGTCAGTGGGGACAAAAAAAAAGACCTGCAAAATGTGGTAGTACTTTTGAGACCATGTGATGACACATTCCGCTCAATTTTCAATATGCTGTAGGTTTTCAAGAATTGTGTTTATACAGTTTTGAATTGAATTCTCTTCTGAAGTCAGCTGAGATCAAAAAATGAGTAGTTTGATGTAGTAGTACATTCGAGACCAGGTAATGACACATTCTGCTCAATTTTGGATTTGCTCTAGCTTTTCAAGAATGTTGTTTTTACAACCTGTCAAAAGAGATACAGTGAATATTACTATTACAGTAGTCAAGATGAGTATTAGCAAAAGGCAAGAACATGCTGCTTTGATGTTTTTGTGTCAATGAAAGGTCAAATTTTAATGATTTTACAGAGATGAAAAAATGAACTCCCACAAATGTGCACAATTTGTTCACCAGCTGTCAGATTTTCATCCATGAAATAACCAAGATTATGGACACAGCTGCTGGTGGCAATAGTTGAATCTTGAATATTGAGGGATGGTTTTGACATTTTTGTTAGTTGATGTGGTAGACCTCTATATGCCACTTCCATCTTATCATGGTTCAATTTGAGAAAATTTTCTGTCATCCATGCCTTGATGTCTGAAATGCAGTGTTCAATTTTATCATGTACATCGTATTCTATGTCATGAGTGAAACTATTATGCAGCTGTGTGTCATCGGCATAAAAATGAAAAATCAAGGCCATGTCTTAATGACTAATTTCACCAACAGGAAGAATATAAATAGTGTAGATGAATGGGCCTAACACTAGTGTTCAACCGATTATCAAAAATGGCCGCTGACCGATTACTGGTTATTTGAGCTCACAATTGGCCAGTTCCAATGCTGATTCTGATTGTAATACCGTGCACTACAAGACAAGTCGAGGCTTGCAAAGAACTACAGTAAATTGAACATATTTTACAGGTTTACAGTCCATTCACTACTAGATGAGTCGAGACTCGAAAGAACTACATTAAATTGAACATATTTCACAGTGTTAAACTCCGTTGATTCAGGTCCAGTAAAATTACCAGTCGTGCACACTTGGGCGGTAAATTTGGCTCTAAGAGCCACGTTTACCACCCAAATGCACGCAACTGGTAATTTTTACTGCGACCAGAGTCAGTGAAGTGTAACCTTTACTTTTCTGGTATGAACTTGGGATTGCCACAAGTATGCTTTACATGTCGTTTAACTTGTATATCCTGTAAAGGGGCATCTAGAGAGATTAAGAATACACATTGTGGTGGTTTTTCAACTTTATTGAATGGTATCATTGACATCATTTTACATTAACAATTGAATAATTGCAGAAGATAATAAAATGCAGTTTATAAATCATCACAAAAGGCTTGGCAACAATTGGTTGAACTGATGTTCCAGGAGCCATTGCCATTCTCATCCAGTTGCCCACAATTGGCCGATTGTCATGGCCGGTTCCGATCATCGGTTGAACACTACCTAACACAGACTTTTGGGGCCATTGAATGCAAGTGTCACTTGTTCTGATGATTTGCTGTTAATACTAAGTTCTGTATGTGAGATACGATGCAAACCAGTTAAGCACATGGCCTGACACCTATTCATTATTCCAATCTTTCAGTTAAAATTTATGGTCTATAGTGGTGAAGGCTGAACACGCTTAAGTTTAACAAAACAAGGCGAGAAACTTTATGCTTATCCATAGCCATTAACTGATGTTCGGCAATTGCATGTGACATCGGTTAATTTTAAGCCATTGGGTGACCATCAGTTGAAGTGTTTGAACAACGGTTTGTGCCGATGGTTACAGTTAAAACTAGAAGTTCTGTCATGAAATGCGCACAAATAGCACGCCAATCTACGTATTAATCTATGCTTTATAACCATAGTAAGGCTATCAAATTCTGTACATATGGCCCATGCACAAGCAATGTTTCAGCCAATGGACCTCCGGGTAACCCGGAGGTCCATTGGCAGAAGCATTGTCTGTGTTTGCTATGAGTAACCAGGAGAACCTGCCGTGCTTTGGATGCCACTCAATATGGCAATTGCGCACAATTCCTACGCGCAACTAAGCCTAGATAAGCGCACTGTTCGTGACAGGACTTCTAGTTTTAACTGTAAGTGGAACACCACAGGATCAAAATTGTTTGTATTAATGTTTGATTCACGATCTCATACAAGCAGTAACAAGCTTATAATGTTGCCACAATGTTTGGCAGGTATCATGATTGGTCTAATCTCATTGATTGGTCTGATCTTCCCCTTGATAGCTGCTCAAGATGCATGTTCTATGTGTTGTGTGATAACTTTATGAAATACATCATTACGACATTAGCAGAAACAAGTTAGTAGCACGGCATTGGATGATGTCATATTTTTATTTGAATACACACAGTGACATGCTTTTGAGGTCAACAAACCAATCAACCTGACTGCTGTAAAATTAACCCTATTCTATGCATTCTTGAACATACTACAGTAGAACCTGTCTTGAGAGACCGCCCTTTGGGCCACACAAAAGTGGTCTCTCAAGACAGGTGGTCTCTCATAACAGGTTTCAGGTTTTCTCAAGTCAGTGAATAACCAACCACAAAATTAAGAAATGGAGACGAATGGATTTTTGTAATTACTTTGTAGTTCTTTTTTATGAAGTTTTCGTAACAAAATGAAATGGACTGTTATAAAAATTATAAAAATAAATTAGTGTTGAAAATCTTCGTTGAAGATTTTCAACACAAATTTATTTTTTTAATCCTATCTGTCACATTTCAGGTATGTATGATATTGTTTATTCAGCAATAATCCTAATCTTTTCACAGGGGTCTTATAAAAACATCTAAATCTTTATTAAGTTATGTAACTGAATAGCAATTGAAACCCAATTAAGAGCTTTTAATACATTTAATTATGTTCACATAACCACAATGGATTTTCCAATTCCAGAACAGGTAAAAAGTTTTTGTCATGGTTTCAGTCTTCAAAGGGGTGGTCTCTCAAGACAGGTCCATCATGGTATAAAAATACAAGTTGGTACCAGGTCACAGTGGGACATCCGTCACACTTGGTAATCCAGGTGTACAGACGCATACTCGAAAGCTCCTAATTAGCAACCACACTAATTAGTGGAGATGGATTTCCTGCCTTCGCAAATCAAAGAAACATTGATAGGATTGAACGCCAGCTCTCAAATTAACTGGTCTGTCCAAGTTAATGGGGGCCATGTTCAAATCTCCATCAAATTTAACCAAGAACCCTCCTCAGGTAGTGGTAGTACCTTTCGCGGGGCTTCCCGCACTGGTCCACATCCGGGGAAGGAACTGAGACACACCACCACGTCCAACAAGGAAAGTGGAACTGAAAAGGGCCAGAAGAAGAAGAGGAAGAAGACTCCATCAACCAGACGCCGGGACGCCAGGCGTATGGAAGCTTGGTGGAGAACCAGGAGAAGGATCAAGTGGCTACTGTCAAACCACCACCACCACATTCGTCTCCCTTGCCAACCTGTACCTCTTCACCCAAGAGGTCGGAAGGCAGGGAGGTGGACATGGAGGTGGAAGGGGAGAAGGTAGTCGCTCAATCCGAACCTGGATCTCCCATCTGCTCGGATTTATCCAGCCTCAGCTCCTCTCTCAACACCACGGATAACGACTCGGACTCTGATAGCGACTCGAAATGGGGTGACTTCATCGACAACATGGATCAAAATTGCATCGCAGCCCATGGCAGCCTCAAACTTGATTTCACAGGAACCATGGACCAGTATATGCAATTCGTCCCAACAAAATTGGACAAGGAATGCCAAAAGATAGCTCTGGAGCAACGCACATACCGACAACTTGAGGCCATGAAAATTCGCACCCCGGAATTCCAGGAATTCCTGAAAGAACTCAGTTAAATCCCAAAAGCGCTTTCCTCCTTTGCCACTGCCAGACAAGCCAAATTCTCACACAGTTACTGAGGGTCGAAAGGGGCTTGTTCCCCATACTGTCCCTGCGCGCCTTTGGCGCGTGAAAACCATTCCGTTCAGGTCACAGTGGTCTCTCAAGACAGGTGGTCTCTCAAGACAGGTGGTCTCCCATAGCAGGTCCATTATAGAGTAAAACCAATCGGTGCCTGGCAGATGTGGTCTCTCAAGACACGTGGTCTCTCAAGACAGGTTTTACTGTACTCCTTTCGGTTATGACTATCTTCATCGGCACTCATAATCGTGGATTGGCTGATTGTGCACTCAACTAATTGGCAAGTAGATGATGGTCGCAAATCCTTATCGGTTAATCACTACTTATCGATGGATAAAAGAATATTATTTTGCATTCTAAAAAACACCATCTTGGTTGGCTCAAAATTTGGACTGGGTCAAAATTGGCACCTTTAATATACTTTTCATGGTTCACTCTTCTTCAAAACCATCTAACAGCTTGAAGCTTCTGTACATATGTAACAAGAAGGAGACATACAGGAGGTGAGGCTGAACTCAACACCCCTAAGACAGAGAGCAGTCAATTCACCACAAGATGAAGAGCACTGGGCTAACAAGGCAAGACAACACATGTAATCATACAACATATCTTTGGGAAATAGTGTGAGGGGAGGAGAGGGAAGCTTCCTCTGATGACACTGTTTGAATGGGCTCTGAGAGCACTTTCTTACTCTTTATCACTTTAAAGCATTTTGTCAGCAAAGATACACAAATTTAAAAATTTAAGATAACCCCACAAAGAACAAAAATAGTGCAGAGTAATGGGTCTAACACTTACCCTTTGGGGATGCTGAATCGAAGTGTCACATGTTCTGATGATTTGCCTTTTTGATCCAAGATAACCCCAGTTCCATTCGCTCTCTTTTGTCAGTGTTTTTGTTTTTAATAAAGTGGAGTGCAAGTGTTGGTCATCAAAATTGTATCACTTGTCATTGACTTGTTACAACTTATGGGAGAGTGCCTAGAGGCACTCTCCCATAAATTGTGACAAGGCAAATTCAGACAGACTTAATCATTTCATTTCGAAGTTAATATGAAGCACATCCACAGAATGTGAATCATTTAAGTTGTGGCACCTGCACTTCACAATAAAGACCAAACAGGGGGACGCGGTGGCGTTGCGGCTACCAGTTCTCGTCAGATCACCGAAGTTCAGCAAGGTTGAGCCCAGTTAGGCCCAGTATGGGTGACCGTCTGAGCGATCGATTCAGACTCCTGCATTGTGTCCTTGGGCAAGGCACTTCACCCTGATTGTCCACATGGGGGCACGATGGCGCCGTGTACTAAGGCGTACTGCACGTCAATGGTGCCCATGTCTTCAACCATTCTAAACCTGCCTGTGCTGAAGTGCAGAGTTCCGATGTTGGGGAGCTGGCAGCTCGTTGCTTGGTGGTTCTCTCCTTATACTCCGAGTATCTGGCTTCCTCCGCCCGTAAAATTGTCACCAACATGGTATGACCTTGGCTGTTAATGTGTCGTTAAACCCTAATAAATAAATAAATTCCAGCACTCAATACCAGTTTATGAACACAATAACAAAAATGTCTTGCCATTGTTCAGTTGATCTTCCTTCCGCAAGTACATTGTGATGTCTCCACCCATCAACCCTTTGACCTTCATTGGCCAAGTATATATAACTGGTCAGGTGTATAACTTGGGCCATCTGTAAGGCAAGTGAGATCATAATGTCTTAAATTCTGAGTAATCCCCCAATACAATGGAGCCCACTTAATTGGATATCTCGTAATTGTATATCCCTGTTAATTGAATATAATTTTCAAACACAAAACCATTTACCATACCTTCAGTACAAATTTGATCTGTTAATTGCATATGGGTTGTAGAGTAAACTCCTGTTAATTGTATATAAATTTTTGCAATGTCGAAAACATGACTGTGACACGCACCAAATTCCCCTTATTTATCAACCTTTTTGGCCTCACCACATCCAATAAAGACATTTATTCTATTATATCTTGTTTGACAGAGCTCTATGAGCTCTGTCAAACAAGATATAATAGAATAAATGCTCAGTTTACCTCCAGAACACAGGAAACTGACCAAATCCCTGTTAATTGTATACTCCTGTTAATTGAATAGTTTTCACTGGCAAAATGGATATTCAATTAAGAGGATTCTACTGTACTAACAAGCAACAAATATTAAAAAAAAAAAAAAAAAAAGCAAAAATAGAATGAGAACAATCAACATCAGAAAAGGGTTTATTATAAATTTGTTTGAAACGGATGATTTGAGAGGAGGGAGAAAAGGTTATCCTATAATATTTTGGTCCCTATGGGAACTTCGGGAATTGAATCAGTGCTTGTTTACTGTGGTAAACAAACCATTTTACTTGTAAAATAGGACCTGGTAACCAATGGCTGGTGTGGAAATCCTCTAAAATGGGCAACTTGGGCATAAACGATTGGCTGGATTTGACTTTATATCCATGTTGCGGTTGGATTAGCCATTGTGCTAAAAGTATGACACCTTAAACACCAATAAAAAAAATAAATAAATATATAAATAATAGAGCTGTAGGTTAACCGAAGCCGAACCGAGGTTTTTATTTTTTTAAAAAAAACGAAACCTTCGACGTCCGGTAATCTGAGGTTTTTCGTTTTTTATTAAATACTCTCTTGCTGCAGAAATTCACAGAATGTAGCCATCCCAGAGTAGTGAGAGTACCCAGACACTGCCAATGGCAGTGTCTGGGTACTCTCACTACTCTGGGAAGGCTACATTCTGTGAGACTGTGAATTTCCGACATTTCAGTTTAGTTGTGTTTGCAGCTTTCCTCAAGTTGCGTGTAGGTGTCAGACCTCGAAAAATGGCCAAGCACAATAAAAGTTCTGTATATTTAGGTAATTATTATATTGGCCTTCCTGATTCTTCATGTATTATAGCTTATTTCGGGCATTCATTGAGTTTCACTCAATTTCACTGCCATGACTCCGGACATAAGAATGAGTTTTATTGAATTTTATTTGGCCTCATGAACAAACCGAAAACCGAACCGAACCGAGGTATTACTCCACCTGAAAAACCAAAACTGAAACCGAACAAGAAATTTAAAAACCTACAGCTCTAATAAATAACTAAATAAATATTTTGGGTAACTTTGGAGGAAGTTAACTTAGGATTATCCAATTTGCATGCCAATGTCAGTAAAGTTAAGATACAGAAGAACATAATGATTGAATGATTTTTTTAAGCAGAGCTTGAATTACATTATACAGTGGAGCCCACTTAACTGGATACCTCTTAACTGAATAACCCTGTTATTTGAATATAATTTCCCAAACAAAACCATTTACCATACCTCTAGTACAAATTTGACCTGTTAATCGAATATAGGTTATAGAGTAACCTCCTGTAAATTGAATAAAAAATCTTGTAACCTGTCAAGAAATTACCCTGACTCTCCCCAGTTTTCCTTTGTTTATAGACCTATTTGGCCCCAGTACATCCAATACAGGCATTTAATCTATTATATCTTGTTTGACAGAGCTCACAGAGCTCTGTCAAACAAGATATAATAGAATAAATGCTAAGTTTATCTCTAGAATACAGGAAAGTGACACAATCCCTGATACTCCTGTTAATTGAATAATTTTCATTGGCAAAGCGCCTATTCAATTAGCAGAGTTCCACTGTACAGTAATTTTTATCCTTCAGGTGTTATACCAGATGTCGAATTTGGTGAGAAACTTACAGCAATTTTCAGTGAACGTACACATGTTTACAGAAAATATGAACGATGTATGTACTGGTTACCAAAAATGAAACATGCCAACCCTTATAAACTACCCTTCCATGTGCCAAAGGATCCAATAGAGCTTGCTGTTTTAGCTTTGAAGAGAATGGCTGTTGACTTGGAAAACCAAATTACAGTGTGGAAGGTTTGTTGTTTTCTCTACTGTGAAGATTTACTTGTTTGACCCAGAATTCTGCATGTTCAAAGTGGTAGCGCTATACTGACAAGATGTGTATAGGCTATATTGATAAATAGGTTATCTCCACCTGATGCAGTGAACTCTTCTGTGTTGTTGAGACTAATATGAATTACTTCCGGTTGGTATGCGGAATTCTTTATATCTGAGCTTTTGTCTGTCTACATTGTGATTCAATTGAATAACATTGGCAAAACTGTGATCGCACTAAAGGAAAAAGACCACCATGCAATTGTGTGTCATAATTACAGTGCAGTCGCCATGGACTGGTCATAATCCATGCGTGGGCAGTGATGTCCACGCATGCATTTACCAGGTAATAAAAATCAATTTTAATTTTAATTAATGAAGCACCGGGTTGTACCCGATGCTTCATTAATTAAATTTTCGGTGATTATTCCATAATTAGTGTTTGGAATCTAATAATTATTGCATCCATGGAAATACTGCACACTCTGTGGAAAGTGACCAGTCCACGGCGATCGTACTTTAGAATGACAAAGTTTTCAACGGTCATATCGTTGATTTGTGTGTTGTGCATTGTATGAGCCTATGTTAATTGTGATGTCATATTAATTGCCATGCACATTTTTCACAGGGGAGATCACCTTGGGACCCCAATCCACCACTGGGGTGAGTTGATGTAGGGAGTCCCAAGGTACATGTATTTTGTGGTATTCGCCCTTAAGCAAAATTTGACAATGTGCTAATCAGCGCTATCAATTCGAGTCGTAATGTTTACAATACCGCAAATACCAACCGGTAGTAGGTAGTGCAAGAATGACAACTCATTTTCCGATAGACGCTATAGATGTTAAAATATCTTGATTATCAGCAGAAATGCTTTGGAAATAATTTTGACAAGTACAATTTCATCTCAAGTCTGAAGAAAAAGTGTTGACAAGGCCCCCACAAAGTAGATCTGTTTCGCAGGCTATTTTTTTTGCAAAACTACATGTGGGCAGGCAGTTTTTTATTGTATTTTTTATTTTTGTAATTATTTCTTTGCCATTAAATGTTGATGTTCTTGGTTTGTGCTAAAGCATTGCAAAGCCTTGTTGCACTCAATGGACAAATTTATCAGTTTTATTAACTTGGGTAAAATATAAACCATTTAATTTTCATTTTTTATCCCTCGCAAATATGAAGTTTGCGGGGGATATACTAATGGGTTCCATCTGTCCGCTCCAACAAATCAGGTTTATGTGCCTAGTTGTTGGTACACAGCACTGCTATGTGTCAAGTCTGATTTATGTGACTAGCCACATAAATTTGAACTAACAGTTGGTGTGGGTTACGTGGCTAAAATGGACCTGGTTTATGTGGCTACCAAATGACAAAAAGTAGGAAATGTGTTTTCAGGAATTTTATGTTAGGTCTAGGGTAAGGGCTAGGATAATGGTCAGTAAGGTTTACGGTTTGCCACCACTCAGAAATTAGACATAAAAAAATGTTTTTAGTGGTTGTCCATGCATTTTAAATTCCTCAAATATTTTAGCCACATAAACCCTGATTTTAAGGGCCCCCTTCCATCCGCCTGTCTGTCCGTAACTACTTTGGACCATCATATCTCAATCAGTGGATGTTGGATTTAAATTATCTTTGGTAAGCTGATAGACCACCATGGGGGAAAGGATATTCACAAGTAACAGGTTTTGTCCATTTTAATTTTAGCTCACCTGACTGCAAGTCAGTGGGAGCTATTGCCATCACTTTTATCCGGTGTTCGTTGTCTGTCATCCTTCGTCCGTTAACTTTTTGCAAACTTGACATCCCTTCACAACCACTAGGCCAAATTCAAACATATATTGCGCAGACCATCCATGGGGTATACCCTTTTTTGTTTAAATTAAGCAGCTGCCATATTCGGGCTCCGGTTTATGCCCCAAAAGCTTAAAAACCTTTAGAAATCTTCTTCTCATGAACCACCAGAGGGAATGCCTTGATATTTGGTATGGAACATCCTTTGGTGTAGAAGATTAAAGTTTGTTCAAGGGAAGTTGATAGTCAATATCTGGGCTCTTTGTGGGGGCATATCCATTTTGGGCTGTGCCCGAAATTTCTATTTCAAGAACCGGTGGGGCAACATCAACCAAATTTGGCATGTAGTTTAAGTGGGTCCTAAGTAATTGATTGATGCCTAAAAAAAAAAAAATTTCACAGCCCTTTGACAATCCCATGGGCTAAAAACAGAAAAAAAATTCAAAAGCCCATATATCCCAAACCACAAGGAACAGAGAACTGTTATTTGGTGTGAAGCATCCTTAGGACTGGAAGAAGGGATTGGTTAAAAAAATTGCCACCGGTTCAATCAGGGTGCCCGGTAGAGGGTATTGAAACAAGAGGCCCCACAGGGCCTGAAGCGCTCATCTTGAACAGAACACAATATAAACAGAGTCCAAGAATGAATCTACATTAAGCAATCCATCTCCATAGGCTACACTGTCAATCCTTGAGACCCTCAGGAGTGACAAAAATAATCCAGGCATCATGCCTTTTCTTCAGTTGATGTAAAATGTAGAGCTCCCCTATGAAGCCCCTTGATACACCCTATGTGGATTAATCTTAGTTACACACCTCTAGAGGGTAATGAATACAAAATTTTTAAATCTTCAGCAAAATGGCCAATTCCGGCAACTCATATGGAGCCCAAATATTAACTCAGGCTCTCGATTTGAACACAGTTGAATCTGACCTCCCTAGAGATGTTGTGTACCAAATATGAAAGCATTCTATCTGTTGGATCTGAAGAAGAGAAATTTTAAAGAAATTTCTTCATATTGCACTAAGTTAAAATTTGGGCTACCATAGCGAGCCCAAATATTACCCTATGGATCTGATTTGAACTATGTTGTATACCAAATATGAGAGCATTCTGACTAGTGGATCTGAAGAAAAAGATTTTTGAAGAAATTCCCTCATATTGTACTAAGTTAAATTTCAGGTTCCCATATGGAGCCCAAATATTAACCCAGGCTCTTGAATTGAACAAACTGGGATCTAACAACTCCCCCCCCCACTTTGCCCCCCCCCCCCCCCCCCCCCCCAGAGATGTTGTATACCAAATATAAAAGCATCCCGACTGGTGGATCTGAAGAAGATTTTTAAAGAAATTTCCTCATATCGCACTAAGTAAAAATTTGGGCTACCATAGCGAGCCCAAATTTATACCTAGGGATCTGATTTGAACAAACTTGAATCTGACCCCCCTAGAGATGTTGCATACCAAATATGAAAGCATTCTGCCTGGTGGATCTGAAGAAGAAGATTTTTAAAAATTATCCCCCATATTGAACAAAGTTAAAATTTGGGTTTCCATAGGAAGCCCAAATATTAACGTAGGGACTTGGTTTGAACATTCTTGAATCTGACCCTCATACCAATGATGTATACTAAACATTAAAAGATTCTGACTGGTGGTTCTGAAGAAGAAGATTTTTAAAGAATATTCCCCATATTACCCTATGTTAAAAATTCGGGCCCCTATATTGAGCCCAAATATGAATCAATGGGCTTTATTTTAACAAAACCCTTTCAATACTGTAGATGTATTTTTCTGGTTGCTTGGAAAAAAATTGATCTGATTCCTGTAAGAATATCTTTAATTTAACCCTCTCATGAGTTCAGTGTGTTTTTCCAAAGATTTTATTTGATGATGAACTCTTTCACTACTGTGCACATATAAGTTATTTTATGTTGAATGAACCCTTTCAATGCTGGAAAAACATATATCTGATTCTTGTGTGCATGTCTTTTATTTAACCCTTTCAACACTGCAATGTGGGTTCCAAAGATTTTATTGATGCCATGAACAAAAAATTTTTTTTAGGAGGGAGGGGAGGAGGGTAGAGAGAACCACAGTTGTGGAAAAACAAAAACAAAAAATCAAAGAACAGAGCTTGCTAGAAAGCTTTCCTAGGACCAGCAGAAATGAATGGCCAAAAAAGGTTGCCTTTGTTGTGTCATAGCAAATCAAAAAATTGCTCTTGCTGTTGATCACTTACTGATACACTCATCTCTTTTGAGCCAGGTGAGCGTTTTAGGCTCACTTGAGCCTCTGGTTTTCTAGTTATGGGCCTTTTTATGTTTTTTTCAACTTAGAATTCCCCTTTCCTGTAAACCACTTCTTGGCGGGGATACCGGTGGCATTGCACCTTGTTTAAGTTTGCATTGGTTATAAAACGGCATCATGCAGCAGCCCAAAGGACCATGTGGGAGTGGGAAAGCCTGAGAAACAGATTTTTTACTTTTTGAGGCCTAATCCAGCAGAAGTGTGAAAAGAACATAGTTTACAAAAAAGGTCTATTTCTCTGAACACAAGAGCACATCATTTTAGCAGGAAGTGGGTACACACTGCACACACTTTTATACTTACTCTTTAGATGTGACCAAAGATTCCTTTCTTTGATTTGTCTCTTCTACAGCCTCTAAAGTTAAAAACGTTCACATTTTTTGCTTGAAAATTTATTAAATATAGACCCAAAATTGTGCATTTTTTTTCGGTGTAGACATGCATTAGTACCAAGCTTAGCTTTGTTTATTTAATTCCTACATACCACTACGGCACATGGACCACCACTGATATATATATTTATTATATGCTAGCCTGTGAATTATTGCAAATTATCTAAAGGATTTTTCTTGATATCCATTGACTTGATGAATAACGATGTCCTAAGTGACATCACGCTTCGGTGCATCAAACGCCTTCAATACTGTTACAAGCAATTCAGTGCCAACTTCACCAGCAGTACCAGAGGTTCATGCTATTCCAAGACGTTTTTTGATTCTAGGACTGAAAAATTAGATTATAAAATAATAAGTCCTAAAAAAATTTTAAATCTGTTTGTCAGTCCCTCTCACATGGTCATTTTGGCTGCTGCATGCTCTACTTGCTGTTGATCACTTACTCTTTTATAACCCTTGTAAACTTTAAAAAAATAAAAATTAAATGGTTTATGTCTGATATTTTACCGAAGTTAATAAAATTGATAAATTTGTCTGGAGTGCAAGAAGGCTTTGCAATGCTTTAGCATTGCAAAGCCTTCTTGCTCTCAAGGGACGAAATACACCACCACCCATGCTATTCTGTAGATTATGAGGCCTAAAACATAAACCAAGAATATGAACTTTTGATGATAAATAAATATTTACAGAAATAAAAAATAAAATAAAAAATCACTCGCACAGATGCAATTTAACAGATAATGGCCTGAGAAACAGCAGATCTACTTTGTAAGGCCTAAAATAAAATAATTAGATGTACAGAAAGTGACTCCGAGAGTGATATTGATCCCTGAACTGGGTAACTTTTACGGACAACCTTGTTGATCAGTTCGTCCAGGAAGAGAAGGGTTTATTTGGATGAGTTGGTGCACTCAGTTCCAAATTCCTTTTTGTAAATTGACATTTAAAATGTTCTAAAAATTAACATTAATGAAAACTATGAGAATATTCTCATTTGTAATACTTACATGTATTATAATTATTAAATTTCATCTGAACAATTCGTTGGTTAAATTATTATGGGAATGTGGAAATATTTTTTCGTTTGAGTGATTTGGCTAGTACAGGTTTGAAAGAATGATCAACTGATCTTTGTTATTGTTTTGAAATATACGAGTTTGCAGTTGAATTGGGTTGAATATTGTGCAGTAAAATGTCACATTGCATATAATAAAAAGAATATCTATGCTGTTTTAGTGAACATTCGAAATTATCTCATTTGTGTGGACCTGAAAATATTTTTCACCTTCAAGCACTTGTGAAATACAAAACTTTCAGGTCCACACTCATGAGATAATTCCCATTATTCACTAAAATTAATGAGGGGAGGATGAGACCGCTGCTGCCTCTGATGAAACTCTGTTCAAAAAGGTCTCTTCAAGCACTTTCCTAATCTGAATCACTTTTCGGCATTTTGTCAGCAGGAATGCACAAATTGAAAGTTTAAAATGACCTCACAAAGAAAATAGTGTAGAATAAAGCCACACAAAGTAGATCTTCTGTTTCTTGGGCCATCATTGCATGCACGCGAGCGGTTTTTTAGCTCACCTTGACAAAGTCAAGCTGAGCTAATCTCTTTGCTCTCTGTCCAGTGTCCATCAACACCACGTTTTGGTCTTCTCTTCCAAAACCACTGGGCCAATGCAATTGAAAGTTTGTGTGAGTGATAGTCCCGAAGGGGCATTGCAATTTTTGTTCAACTCAACATGCCCAGCCTCATAAGGAGGGGGTAGGGGAAAATGCTCCAAAATATTTTTAAAATCTTCTCATGACTTGATATTTGTTGTGGAGCTTCCTGTTTTGAGGTGTAGAATCAAGTTTGTTCAAATGAAGTGTGTGAAGCAATATTTGACTTTGTAATGGAAGGGGTAAGATTTTTGGCCCCGCCCAAAATTTCTATTTTCTGAACCAATGGTTTTATTTGAACCAAATTTGATATGTGGTATTATTGGGTCATAAGTATTTGACTTGTGCAAAAAAAAGATTCCTGCATCCCCATGAGAACCCCAGGAGCTAAACATAGAAATATTTTCAGATGCCCTTATTTCACAAACCACACGGAACAGAGAGCTGTTATTTGGTATGAAGTAGGACCAGTAGAATTGAATGGTAAAAAAAAATTGCCAACGGTTATGTTAGGGTGTTCTGTCGAGGGCATCGAAAAAATGCTGAATCAGCATATTTGCAAAAATTAAAAAATATCTTTTCTTCAGAACCAATGGTCAGAATCTTTTGATATTCGGTATACAACATTCATAGGGGAGGGGGGGGGGGGGGGGGGGCAGATAAGGTACAAGTTTGTTAAAATAAAGCCCGTTGGTTCATATTTGGGCTCAATACGGGAGGCAATATGGAGAATATTCTTTCAAAATCTTCTTCAGAACCACCAGTCAGAATCTTTTAATGTTTGGTATACATCATTATTATGAGGGTCCGATTCAAGATTACTAAAACCAAGTCCCTAGGTTAATATTTGGGCTTCCTACAACACCTCGGGGGGGTGGGGGGGGGTGGGGGGGGGGGGTAGATTCAAGAAGTTTGTTCAATTTGAGTGCCTGGGTTAATATTTGGGCTCCATATGGAACCTAAGATTTAACTTGGTACAATATTAGGGATTTTCTTCAAAAATCTTCTTCTTCAGATCCACTAGTCAGAATGCTTTCATATTTGGTATACAGTATCTCTAGGGGGGTGTGGGGGGGGGGTCAGATTCAAGTTTGTTCAAATCGGGTCTGTAGGTTAATATTATGGTAGCCCAAATTTTAACTTAGTGCAATTTAAAGAAATTTCTTAAAATTTTTCTGCTTCAGATCCACCAGTCAGAATGCTTTCATATTTGGTATACATCTCTAGGGAGGTCAGATTCATCTTTGTTCAAATCGAGAGCCTGGGTTAATATTTTGGCAAATTTTGTATTCAGTACCCTCTAGAGGTGTGTAAATAAGATTAATCCACATAGGTTGTATCAAGAGGCTTATTAGGGGAGCTTTACATTTTACATTATGATCAACTGAAGAAAAGGCATGATGCTTGAACTATTTTTGGCACTCCTGAGGGACTCAAGGATTGACAGTGTATCATATGGAGATGGATTGCATAATGTAGACTCATTCTTGAACTCTGTTTATATTGTGTTCTGTTCAAGGTGAGTGCTTCAGGCCCCGTGGGGCCTCTTGTTTATTTTATTTTTTTATTTCTCTAATTATTTCTTTGCCATCAAAAGTTCATGTTCTTGGTTTATGTTTTAGGCCTCATAATCTATGGAATAGCATGGGTGGTGGTGTTTTTTGCCCCTTCAGAGCAAGAAGGCTTGCAATGCTAAAGCATTGAAAGCCTTCTTGCACTCAAGGGACAAATTTATCAATTTTTTTAACTTGGGTAAAATGTCACATAACCCATTTAATTTTTATTAGCTCATCTTGACAAAGTCAAGCTGAGCTAATCTCATCGCTCTCCGTCCGTCGTCCATCGTCCGGCGTCTGTCGTCCGTCGTCCGCCAACACCATGTTTTGGTCTTCTCCTCCAAAGCCACTTGGCCAATTCAAGTGAAAGTTTGTGTGAGTGATGGTCCCAAAGGGGCAATTCATTTTTGTTCAACTCAGCATGCCCAGCCCCATAGGGAGGGAGTGGGGGAAAATGCTCCAAAATATTTTTAAAATCTTCTTCTCAAGAACCAGTGTGTACAGTGAATTGATATTTGCTATGGAGCTTCCATATGAGGTGTAGAATCAAGTTTGTTCAAACGAAGTTCGTGAAGTAATATTTGGCTTTGTAATAGGAGGGGTAAGATTTTTGGCCCTGCCCAAAATTTCTATTTTCTGAACCGATGGTCCGATATGAACCAAATTTGGTTTGTTGTAGTATTGGGTCATTAGTACTTGACCCATGCAAAAAAAAAAATTCCCGCATCCCAATGGGAACCCTGGGAGCTAAAAATAGAAATATTTTCAAACACCCATATTTCCCAAACCCCACGGAACAGAGAGCTTTTATTTGGTATGAAGTATCCTTATGACCAGTAGAATTGAATGGTAAAAAAAAATTGCCATCAGTTATGTTAGGGTGTTCTGTAATGGGCATCGAAAAAATGCTGAGTCAGCATATTTGCAAAAATTTTAAAAAATCTTTTCTCCAGAACCAATCATCAGAATCTTTTGATATTTGGTATACAGCATTCATAGGGGGGTCAGATAAAAGTTTGTTGAAATAAAGCTCATTGGTTCATATTTGGGCTCTCTACAGGAGCCCGAAGTTTTAACATAAGGTAATATGGGGAATATTCTTTAAAAATCTTCTTCTTCAGAACCATCAGTCAGAATCTTTTAATATTTGGAAACATCATTGTTATGAGGGTCAGATTCTAGATTGTTCAAACCAAGTCCCTAGGTTAATATTTGGGCTTCCTACGGAAGCCCAAATTTTATCTTTGTTCAATATGGAGGGTAATTTAAAAAAATCTTCTTCTTCAGATCCATCAGTCAGAATGCTTTGATATTTGGTATGCAACATCTCTATGGGGGTCAGATTCAAGTTTGTTCAAATCAAATCCCTAGGTATATATTTGGGCTCACTATGGTAGCCCAAATTTTTACTTAGTGCAATATGAGGAAATTTCTTTAAAAATATTCTTCTTCAGATCCACCAGTCGGAATGCTTTTATATTTGGTATACAACATCTCTAGGGGGGGTCAGATTCCTGGTTGATCAATTTGAGTGCCTAGGTTAATATTTGGGCTCCATATGGGAACATGAAATTTAACTTAGTACAATATGAGTGAATTTCTTCAAAAATCTTCTTCTTCAGATTCACTTGTCAGAATGCTTTCACATTTGGTATACAACATCTCTAGGGGGGTCAGATTCAAGTTTGTTCAAATCGGATCCATAGGTTAATATTTGGGCTCGCTATGGTAGCCCAAATTTGAACTTAGTGCAATTCGAAGAAATTTCTTTACAATTTCTCTTTTTCAGATCCAACAGTCAGAATGCTTTCATATTTGGTACACAACATCTCTAGGGAAGTCAGATTTAACTGTGTTCAAATCAAGAGTCTGGGTTAATATTTGGGCTCTCTATGGGAGCTGGAATTGGCCATTTTGCTGAAGAATTAAAAATTTTGTATTCAGTACCCTCTAGAGGTACTAAGATTAATCCACATAGGTTGTATCAAGGGGCTTCATAGGGGAGCTCTACATTTTACTTATGATCAACTGAAGAAAAGGCATGATGCCCAGATTATTTTTGTCACTCCTGAGGGACTCAAGGATTGACAGTGTAGCCTATGGAGATGGCTTGCTTAATGTAGACTCATTCTTGGACTCTGTTTAAATTGTGTTCTGTACAAGATGAGCGCTTCAGGCCCCGTGGGGCCTCTTGTTTTTTTAAAAGTTTACATTGGTTATAAAAAGAAAGCATGCTGCAGCCAAAGGGACCGAACATGAGGGCCTGAGAAATAGATTTTTAATTTTTTTTAGGCCAGATGGGCCCAACACTGACCCTTTGGCGACTCCAAACTGAAGTGTCACTTGTTGAGATGATTTCCCATTCTGATCCGAGATAATTCTAATTCCACTGCGCTCTCTTTTATCAGTGTTTTTTTTTAATTAAGTAGAGTGCTGAATTATTTTTGGTCATCAAAATTTCCTCACTTGTCTTTGACTTGTTACATTTGATAATTGTGACAAGCAAGGCAAATTCACACAGACATAATTATTTCACTTTGAAGATGATATGAAGCAAATCCTATTAGAAGAATGTTGGATTATCCTAACTAACCAGTGTATGATTAACCCTTTACCCAACACAGCCGATATCAAAATTTATTAATTTAAATATCGTTTTTTAATTTTTTTTGAAAGATTTCAACAAAACCATATCATGTGACACCTCGTTAGAACGAGCTCAACAAGCTCGTTCCAACGAGGGGTCACATGATATGGTTTTGTTGAAATGTTTCGAAAAATAATATTTTTTCAGCTACTGAATCTGCATATTACGCGGGCGGATGCGGGCGATTCGTTGGGTAAAGTGTTAAGTGGGAATCCCTTGAAGTGTAGCAGTGCTTGTTTACTGTTGTAGAATAATTCTACTCTACTGGTATAATAGGACTTGGTGATCGGTACCTGGGATGGGAGCAGTGATGCATGGGAAGTGCGCACGATCGCTCTCACGCACCATCACTCACACAAAATTGTCCAAGGTGCACGAATAATCACTCGCCTCTATTCTGGGGTGTGTCTTCATCCTTTTGAGTTGCATCAACAGAAACATTCAATTAAGTTTTGATGTTGGGAAATTTTTAACAATCACTCACAATTTGAAGCATTTAAAATACAATTGCAAACAATTTCCTTTCCGTCGTTATGAACATGGCACACAGTAGTTCGCTAAAACATCCACAAACGACACGCTAACAGTAAGAGGGTTGCACATTGACAACTCGCCCAGAGCTTACTCCCGCCCCATAACGAACACGCATGTTCAGATAAAAAACAGTGCCCTTTCTGAGATATGAGAAACGTTTTAATACTTCCATATTTTTTTTGTCAAAGACATGCGGAATGTTGCCCCGTTCCTTGTTTTCTTTTTTACTCGTCACACCTGTCACTCCAATTCACCAGTGACACGAATTAATGTGCCCGATTTGGAATTTACGCATCCATTTTCCATGATTTTAATAATCTGCCATTTAAAATCCATAACTACTTTTAGTGGGTTACAAATATTTTAACCGTTAAAATTTCCATTCGTGTTCAGTTGTATTCATGCATTCGTTTCGAAGGACGCTTGTCAGTTGAAGTTAAACCTTGAAATCAACACTCAATCGAATTCACAGTTTTCACTCTCGCAAACTTTATTTGAGGTGAGCGATTTTCCACTCGCCTCCATTTTGCTCCCATTCGTCACTGTGGGAGTCCTCTAATCTAGCCGAGAAAACTAGACATGATTGGCCAAACTTAACTTGACACTTGTATAGCCATAGATGTGCTAAATGACCGTAACTCTTTTGGTGCAGTGCAACTGAAATCAACAGTACAGTGGAGCCCACTTAATTGGATATCTCTTAACTGAATAACCCTATTAACTGAATATAATTTCCCAACACAAACCATTTATCATACCTGCAGTACAAATTTGACCTGTTAATTGAATATAGGTTATGGCATAAACTCCTGTTAATTGAATAAATGAAAGTGTCAATGACACTGTAGCTCAACTTGTCAAGACAAAGACATGTACATGTATAGTATGTGACACAGCAATGACAAACATCTAGGTAATGACCTGATAACAAAGGTACATATAAAGTATTGTAACGGTCTGTACATGAATACTGACCGTTGCCTGTAACAAATGTATAGGTAAAGTATTGTAAAGGTGGGTGACAGTCAGATGCTGAACTAGAAAAAATCTTTGAGTCCCAGAGTGGGTCTGACTGAACCCCAAAATATTTGTTCTCATAGCACAGTGATAACAAAGGCACCCCAAAACACACTCGTTCCTGTCCCAAGGTGAAAACAAAAGTACTCGAGAAGTTTTGTGAAGATCAGTTCATAAATACGAGCTGTATAGAACTTCTGACAAAAAACTGATTGGACCTAATTTCGGTACAAAATGGCCACTGGCAGCCATCTTGAATTTTGGACCGTACCCAGAAACACTCATTCTCATCCCAAGGAGATAACAAAGGTACCCAAGAAGTTTTGTGAAGATCGGTTCATAAATACAGCCTCTACCCTGAGCCGGATTGACATGTGTGCTTACATTGTGTAAATAGCACTGAATAAATCAAAGTTCATCTAATTTGCATAATTTCGGCACAAAAAAAAACACCTTACAATATGTGATGTATTCCATGTTACTAAACATTCATACAAAAATTTATTCAAATCAGAACTTTCATACAGAAGTTCTATACAAAAGACTGATTGCACTAATTTTGGTACAAAATGGCTGCTGGTGGCCATCTTGAATTTCGGACCACGCCCAAAAACACTCGCTCTCATCCCACGGTGATAACAAAGGTACCCAAGAAGTTTCGTAAAGATTGGTTCATAAATATGGCCTCTAGTCTGAGCTGTATAGAAGATGTGTACAAAAAACTGATTAGACCTAATTTCGGTACAAAATGGCCACTGGCAGCCATCTTGAATTTTAGACCGCACCCAGAAACACTCGTTCTCGTCCCAAGGTGATAATAAAGGTACCCAAGACATTTCGTGAAGATCAGTTCATAAATACAGACTCTAGTCTGAGCCGTATTGACATGTGTACTTACTGTGTGTAAGTCGCACTGAAAAAATCAAAGTTCATCTAATTTGCATAATTTCTGCACGAAAAAAAACCCCGTATTATATGTGATGCATCCCATGGTACTAAACATTCACACAAAATAATTATTCAAATCAGGGCTTTCATATGGAAGTTATGTGCAAAAATCTGATTGCACCTAATTTTGTACAAAATGGCTGCCATCGGCCATCTTGAATTTCGGACCGGACCCAAAAACACTCGTTCTCGTCCCACGGTGATACCAAAGGTACCCAAGAAGTTTCGTAAAGATTGGTTCATAAATACGGCCTCTAGTCCGAGCCGTATTGGCATTTGCACTTACAGTGCTGAAAGTAACCCCAAAAAACATCAAAATTAGTCTAATTTGCACAATTTACGTACGAGAAAAAAAACCGCATTATATGTGATGTATCCCATGGTACTAAACATTCATACAAAAAATTATTCAAATCAGAGCTTTCATATGGAAGTTCTGTACAAAAAACAGATTTCTGCATCGTCGGTACAAAATGGTGGCTGGCAGCCATCTTGAATTTCTGACCGCACCCAAAAACACTCGTTCTCGTCCCACGGTCATAACAAAGGTACCCAAGAAGTTTCGTAAAGATCGGTTCATAAATACGGCCTCTAGCCCAAGCCATAGCAGCTTGGCACTTACAGCTCTGAAAGTAACACTAAATAAATCAAAGTCAGTCTAATTTGCATAATTTACGCACGAGAAAAAAACCCGTATTATATGTGATGTATCCCATGGTACTAAACATTTATACAAAACTTTATTCGAATCAGAACTTTCATACAGAAGTTCTGTACAAAAAACTGATTTTTGCATCATCGGTACAAAATGGCCACTGGCAGCCATCTTGAATTTCGGACCACACCTAAAAACACTCGTTCCCGTCCCTCCTAACAAAGGTACACAAGAAGTTTCGTAAAGATCGGTTCATAAATACGACCTCTAGCCCGAGCCATAGCCAATTGTTGACGTACGGACAGACGGACGGACAGACGGACGACGGGCCATGACAATAGCTCAAATTTGACTTCGTCAAAGTTGAGCTAAAAATCTTGTAACCTGTCGAGAAATTATCCTGACTCTCCCCAGTTTTCCTTTTACAGACCTATTTGGCCTCCGTACATCCAACACAGGCATTTAATCTATTATACCTTGTTTGACAGAGCTCATGGAGCTCTGTCAAACAAGATATAATAGAATAAATGCTAAGAGTATCTCTAGAATACAGGAAAGTGACACAATCCCTGTTAATTGAATACTGCTGTTAATTGAATAATTTCCAGTGGCAGTGGCTATTCAATTAACAGGGTTCCACTGTATATGTATAACAAAATATGATTATCTAAAATAAACATTTTAGTATACATGTACTTTGTCTATCCATTTCCAAAGACAGAAGTTAACTCTTAATGTCTTAAGATTTCCTTTCACGATGAATACTTATATATATATGGCTAAACTTGATGTCATGCTTGTGTTGAAGTCATGTTGATTTTTCCATTGATACTGAAAGTGATCTTAAAATAAACAGCTGCGCCATGAGCGCATGATACGCCCGTTATTAATTACAGAAGGGAAGCACACAATATGAGTATACATGTATTGCCTATATTTTGATGAATAAAGTCCCATAACTCTGGAATGACAAATCAGACAGCAACACAAATCGAAAGGGAGCTTCCTTCCATCAACATATACTTTTCACCAAAAAATCACAAAAAATGCTAGAAGCGTTTTCGAGTTATTGTATGACGTGTGGATGGACAGACGTATGGATGGACAACGGTATACCATAATACGACCGTTTTTTTCAAAACGGGCGTATAAAAACAAATAAATATTCTAACTCCTCATTACTTTCCTTCAAAACCATAGCCGCTGACTCACAAGTTGTGCTAAAAAGACACATGGGAGCATGGTGGCTCCGTACGTAGGTAGAGATCAGACTGCAAGCCAAGAAGTCCTTGGTTCAAATACCACCTGTGGTATTGTGTCATTGTGCAAGATACTTGATCCCATTTGCCCACATGCAGGAACGGTGGCATTGTGTACTAAGGTGTCCTGAACGTCGATGGTGCACTTGTCTTCAACCAATGTTAACCCTGCTTGCGTGGAGTTAATACATTGGGGAGTATTCTAACTCCTCATTACTTTCCTTCAAAACCATAGCCGCTGACTCACAAGTTGTTCTAAAGAGACACATGTGAACACGGTGGCTCAGTAGGTAGAGATCAGGTTGCAAGCTGAGAAGTCCTTGGTTCAAATACCACCTGTGGTGTTGTGTCATTGGGCAAGATACTTAATCCCATTTGCCCACGTGCAGGAACGGTGGCATTGTGTACTAAGGCATACCGCACGTCGATGGTGCACACGTCTTCAACCAATGTTAACCCTGCTTGTGTGGAGTTAATACATTGGGGAGTCCGATATTTGCTTGCCATTACTTGGTGGTTCTCTCTGGGTACTCCGGCTTCCTCCACTTGAAAAACTGTCCCGACACAAGGTGGAAAAAAATTGATTATCTTGATCATTGGGAATAACCCTTGACACTGAATATTCAGCCTATGTCTAGGCAAGGATTAATTGGTTGAGTGCTAGCTAGAAGCCACTATCATGGCTGTATTAAAAAGTGCTGGAAGCCACTGTAGTGGCTTTACACTGTATGCATAAGCTTGCTATTTGCTCAACAGTAGGAAAAAATCTCTTCATATGATTTTGATTTATTACAATTTATTGAAGCGTGCCAACATGCACACTCCAATAAATTGTAAGAAAACAATGGTTTATGAGCACACTTTTGCTAAATTAAGGCATCCCTTTCTGGTTAATTGTTATCTGAAAAAAAATACCTTAACAGTTAAATAATAAATCTTTCTGAAACATTTTGTTACTACAGACAAAAGAAGTGGAGGAGTCGCCAAGTGAGGATACTTTTATAGCGAATGCACAGAGTCCAATACAGCAAAAGCTTCTGTTAAAACATCCAATCAAAGAGCCACTGTTTGTAGAAGGTGGGCATGTGGTTTGGCTCAGAGAGGAAATGTTGACTTATTTTGTACTGAGAGGAGAACCTGATTTAACGATCGAGAAGAAAAATAAAGCAAAAGAGGCAAATAAAGGTAACAGATATTGATCATTATTCACTTTATTATGCTATGAAATGTATTCTTAACAAGCTATTAACTGAAAATAGGATATGTTTTCATTTTTGGAATTCACTTTACAACAATTTCCACAATCCAGTATAATTATTTAAAATAGTTCCTTGAATCCTGCACCCTATGTAACAACATGTAACCAACTAACCCTGTGCACGTTAACAGCATTAGTCAGTGTATATTTTCATGTATTGTGTGATATGGCAGTTACCATTTTTTTATAACCAGAAAGTGTGACTAACCCTGCGCATTGCACAGGGTTAGTCACACTTTCTGGTTATAAAAAATGTTCATTGTTAATTGAGTAACTAATACTGTGCACTGTACAGCCTTAGTATAAATCTCGACTAGATCAACTCTTTACCCAATGTAATGGCCAAAACTGGCCAGTGCTATTCAAACTCAGATTTAGACACGTCATTGTTTTTTTTTCAGTGAATTCCAAAAAAGAAAACATATTCTATTTTCAATTAATAGCTTGTTTCTTAATCATTTACCCAATGCAGATGATATCAAAATTTATTATTGTCATATTTGTTTTTCAGATTTTTCCAAAAATTTTAACGAAACTATATCATGTGACCCCTCATTGGAACGAGCTTGATGAGGGGTCACATCTGTTTTCGTTGAAATTTTTTTAAACATATATTTTTTTCAACTACGTAATTTGTACATCAGATGTGGCCGGTTCGTTAGGTAAAAGGTTAAACCATGAAAAGATTTGGGGGGGGGAGGGGAGAGGGGGTATTGGGGTTTAACGACACCTCTGACAGCCAGGGTCACCTTGTGTCGAATAGTTTTACGGATAGAGGAAGCCAGAGTACCTGGAGAGAACCACCAACCAGTTGCAAACAACTGAACGAACTCCCCAACTTCACACAAGCAGGGTTAGCTTTGGTTGAAGACAAGTGCACCATTGATGTGCAGTATGCCTTAGTACACAGCACCACCATGCCCCTGCATCAGGATTAAGTGCCTTGCCCAAGGACACAACATAGTTACCCAATTGAGAATCGAACCATGGACCGGTCCAATGCTGTAACCACTGAGCCACCGTGTTCCCAAGAAATCAATTAAAAATTAGTGAAAAAAGAAAGAAATAAACGAATTTCGCTTCCACATTTTTTTTGCCAACTTTCAACAGTTTTGCTGAGAATCCAATGCTGGCAAGCAGAGCAGCAGCAGGTCGGTGTTGGTATTTTCTGTGCGGTTTCGGTTTTGGACCACCACCGAAAAACTGCATCGCATTAATTTCAAAACACCGACGTTTTCGGTAGCAGGTAAAATCTCTTATCCATTCCGCATTTTTATAGTTTTGATATTCAACAATGGCAAAACAAGCTAAAAGTCTGTGGGTTACATAATTTGAATGAATCGACAAGGAGAAATGCAAATGTAAACTTTGTAACAAAGTCATATCAGCATCACAAGGCAATACTTCTAATCTTAAAGGCCAATTAGGCCATATAAAGTCATTGCACAAAATTACTGAAATTGAACGATCCATTTAGAGGTGTGCCGATAGCAGTGTTATCAGTTTTGCTGATACCGACATCCACTGTTCTAGATATCGGCTGATAATGATACCGATACTTCATTTACTTGGGAATGTGAAGTCAACCTGTCAAAACAGCAAAAGTTGATGGCATGTTGTAATTTATGCAAGTTTTCTTGACAGCGATAGTGAGTTTTGTTAACCCCCTTCACTCTGATGTCAAAATAACAAAATTTCAGGAAGCTGTTTTTCCCATAATGCATCTTGAAATTTAACCAATTCAATCTCGTTTGACAGAGCTCAATGAGCTCTGTCAAACGAGATTGAATTGGTTAAATTTCTAGTTGCATTATGGGAATTTTTCTCTGCATGAAATTTAGATATTTTGACATCAGTGTGCAGGGGGTTAAAGATCACATCAAAGAGAAAAACTGGAAATAATACATACTACCATGTGTATTAGAAGAAATTTTACCCAATAATTAACTTTTAAAAAAAAACATATTATGCTGGTGTCATATTGTAAACAATGTCTCCGGGAATTGTATAGCATGACAACCAAGGGAAACCGAAACCATCTTTTTAAAGCAGACTATAATTCCTAATAATTCCAGGAATTGTTAAAAGTGTTTCCAGGAAACTGGGTGATTGCCAAGTGCTTTTTAAAAAAAATAAACAACAAAGTGTAACGAACGTGTTTTTTTTTTTCAATCACCGCCAACGTAGTAAAGACGTTTGTCATATCTCACTGCAAAGATTTTACCTGTAGGTCAATTATATATTTCTTTCAACAAAACAACTATAAGTTAAATTTTAGGTAATTCATCTACAAAATAACATGTGTAGCTTGTTATGGTTTTTAGAGGAAAACTATTTTAGGACTTTTTGTAATGGTTTTAAATCGGACAGATCATGCGTTTTTGTGCTATTCTCAACACCTTTGGTGTTGAGAGTGGCGCAGATTATGCCTGATCTGACTGGACTTAATAGGTTTGATGTTGTTCCATTTGATGTGTACAGTATTGCACAGAACAGTCTTAAATCGTACGTAACGATTGTGACTGAGTAAAAGCTGTGGGACGGAAACCACTAAGCACAATAAAATGGCTTTTAGCTAGTTTAATGTGTTGGGTTTAGGGATAAAATTAAATTATTTGCTTCTTTTGGCCATGATTAAGATTTCATATAGACAATATAAATTTAAGGGAAAAATTGGAGATAAATTGTTTGAAGCAGGATGTTCAATTAAAACGAGTTGAAATATAATAGCAGTTGTCCATTTCATTATACAATTTGAGTTTATTTTGTTTTTCTTTTTTTTTGTTACCAAATTCATTTTGTTTTGTTAATAATTATATTAAGTTCAGAATAAAATACAGAACAAAAAGTGGAGTTGAGATTTATAAATTTAATTAATGTGGGGTTCTAAAACGAGCCAGTTTTGTCAATAGAACCGCTACAAAGGATTAAGGACTGACCAACGTCTTGTTTATTTTGTGGAGCTTGAATTTGTGTCATTTTGTTTTGATATTGATTATCACTCAACCATCTGAAATCAATTCACCAGATGAAAACTTACATCAGAGAATCAAAATATAGTCAAGAAAAAGTTAGGTTAAAGTTAACAAAACAGAAGTGAGACACTTTGCTGCTGCTCATTTGCACTGTACTGGAGTCATGACACTATGGCCGGCTGCTGATTGGTCATGATTCCTTTGTAGGCATAGTCTATGCTCAATTTTTCAATCTTCAAAGATGATCGAAGACAGTGAAGTGATATGTGGTTTGTAGATTGCGCATGGGTAATGAGGATTTTCTTTTGCTGATAATCGAAAATAGATGATAAATGAATAGGGGTAACACTAAACATTGATTTATTTGAATAAAATATCACTTAATATGTTGTAATTACATGGAGAATAGTATTTCAGAACTCAGAATATCCCAACATTTATTGTTTTTTTTTTTTCTAGAAATATGACCATAAAAAAATTATAACCACAGAAGCTTTTACAGATTTTTTGAAGCAAAATTGCTGAAAAAGTATCGGCAATGATATTATCGGCTGAGAAATCTTCTTTTGCAGTAACCATGGGGTTATTCACAGGCATCTCAACGAAAGTCTGTATTTTCGCCGAACGGAAAGTTAAAACCCAACCTGATCTCTACAAATTTGTGCGTAATTTGTACTTTACAGTATACATCAATAAGCCAAACATTCTTTTCAGTTCTGTTACTTTATCTTTGTCGGGGACTGATGACGTTTCGACGTTCACACATTGCACTGCCACTGGGTAAGCAAGTTTGCAAAATCAACCTTAATTCAATGAATGAACTTGGCAGGTTCCAACACCGATAACCGGGGTTTTACTTCTTAAAAAACACTGACTTGAAAATTCACCACTGACCCACCTCTACAGTCTATACTTCAGATTGTTTTTATTGAAAACCTAGCAAACTATGAACAGAAATTAACATATTCTCAATTATCACAGTTCTTGTCGTATTTCATAATCCTTTCATAAACATTGAACATTATCCTTTTCATCAAACACAACACACAATCAAGTTAAGCTACAGTGTCATTGACACTTTCATTGCAAATGGCAGAATAGTGGAGCCCTGATAATTGGATAGCCACTTTGTAAATGAAAAAATTAATTTAACAGGAGTATTTAGTTAACCCCCTCCACCACTCTAATGTCAAAATACCAATATTTGAAGTAGCCATTATTCCCATAATGCAACTAGAAATTTAATCAATTCAGTCTTGTTTGACAGAGTTCAATGAACTCTGTCAAACAAGACTAAATTGATTAAATTTCTAGTTGCATCATGGGAAAAATTAGCAGCCTGAAATTTTGAGATTTTTACATCAGTGTGCAGGGGGTTAAAAATGATTTGGTAACTTTGCTGTATTTTAGAGATAAACTGTGCATTAATTCTATTCTCAAGGAGCTCTGTCGAGATATAATAGATTACATAAAATAATTTGTAAACATTTTTTATTCAGTTGAAAGGAGTTGTCTCTATAACACATGTGGGGGCGCGGTGGCGTTGCGGTAACCGGTTCTCGTCAGATCACCGAAGTTAAGCAACGTCAAGCCCGGTTAATCATCGGATGGGTGACCGTCTGAGCGATCAATTCAGACTCTCGCGTTATGTCCTTGGGCAAGGCACTTAACCCCGACTGTCCACATGGGGGCACAATGACGCCGTGTACTAAGGCGTACTGCACGTCGATGGTACGCATGTCTTCAACCAATCTAACTCTGTCTGCGCTGCAGTGCGGAGTTACGATGTTGGGGAGCTGGCAGCTGCTCGTCGTTGCTCGGTGGTTCTCTCCGGGTACTCCGGCTTCCTCCACCCGTAAAACTGTCACGGTCATGATTAGCCATTGTGCATAAGTATATGACCTTAAACATCAATAAATAAATAAATATAACACATGCAATTAACAGGACAAATTTGTCCTGACAGTATGGTAAATGGTTTTGCATTTGGACTGATGATATGGTAAATGGTTTTGTGGAAAATGTATTCATTTAACAGAGTTATTCTCTTGAGAAATATCCAATTAAGTGCAACTTCAATTATCACTCTTTATTATCAAAGGGTTGGGGAGCTGACAGTTGCTCGCCATTGCTCGGTGGTTCTTTCCGGTTACTCCAGCTTCTTCCACCCGTAAAACTGTTGTGGTCATGATTAGCCATTGTGCAGAAATATGTGACCTTAAACACCAATAAATAAATAAATAAATTTATTATCAAAGGAACAATATACCACAAATTTCAAAATAATTCAGTTGGCCAGTTGAAACCCAATAAATTCCACATGCAAAAATATATATATATATTATATATCATTTCATTGAAATCGCTCATTTTGATCTTGAAAATGACCTTGAAAGTTACGATGTGCATGAATATGAATAAGAGTCACATCCCTGCAGTGAAGAAGAAGCTTTTTAAAGATTCTTCCTCATATTGCACTAAGTTGAAATTCTGGCCAAATATTGACCTAAGGACTTGGTTTGAAGAAACTTACATCTAGCAATTTTTGAACCAATTTTCATCTGTACCAAATCAGTTTCACATGACAAAAACATATAAATGATAGGAAATGCTAATCAAAATTTATCCAAGTTAGTAAACTGCTATTCAGTTTTTTAAAATTAAAAGAACCCTTGCCGGTAAGGATGTTATGTACTAAATAGCAAAAGTTTCTGTTAGGTGGTTCTGGATGAGACTTTTAAAGAATATCCCTCATATTGCACTATGTTAAAATTCAGACTTCACAGGGAGCTCAAATACGATCCAAGGGACATGATTTGAAGAAACTTGAAGCCCCTCCCCAATGATGTTATATGCCAAACGTCAAACGATTCTGAATGGTAGATCCTCCGAAGATTTTAAAACTAAGGTAAAATTTGAGCTTGCTTAGAGAGCCCAAATATGAAGCTAAGAACAAACTTAAATCTGAATACCTGAGTACCAAATATCAAATGATTCTGACTGGTGATTCTGCAGCAGATTTTTAGCTTAACTTGACAAAGTCAAGATGAGCTAATGCCATCACGCATGCGGAAGTCTTAATCTGCGAGTCTGTTCACATTTTCTTTAGCACAGGCCACACCCCATAGTTTTGTCTGATCATCACTAAATTTCATCTACAGGCTGGAGGTCATGTCTAGATGAGAACATCCCACTTTGGTCACGATCGGTCATTCGTAATGGCTGCATGGACCCGAAAACCTAATAATCTTTAGCACAGTCGATAGGTCATATTTATGAAGGGATTTCACTGTAACTTGGTAGGATGACTCCATATAACGTCGTATACGGGAATGTCGTACTTTGGTCAGGTTCGGACAGCCACAAGGACACGTTACCTAGATTTCTTTAGCACAGTCTACAGGTTGCATTTATGAAGGGATTTAATTGTAAATTGGTAATATGACTTGGTCTAATGTCTAGATGAGAACGTCTTGTTTTGGTCGTGATCAGTCAACTGTGATGGGTGCACAGGCACATGACTTAGATTTGTTTAGCACTCTACAGTTCATATTTATGAACCGATTTCATTGTAACTTGGTGTGATGTCTAGATGAGACCGCCTATTTTGGTCACGAGCGATCAGCCGTTATCGCTGCTTAGGCACGTGACCTAGATTTTATAAGCACTGTTTACAGGTCATTTTTATGAAAGGATTTCATTTAACTTGGTAGGATGACTCTATAATATCTAGATGAGACTGTCCTATTTTGGTTGCGATCAGTCAACAGCGACCACCAAATGGACACGTTGCCTAGATTCCTTTAGCAAAGTCTCCAAGTCATATTTATGAAGGGATTTTTTGTAACTTGGTAGGATGACTCATTTTGGAATGATTTTACTGCTGTAACTTGGTAACTTTGGTTGACATACAGTGACTGTGAGGGCCACATCAACCAAGGCCTCAGTTCTTTAGTGCAGTCTACACCTCAAATTATTCTTGTTGAAAACACAGCATGTTGGGTACAGAACTTAACATATTCTTAATTATCACAATTCTTGTCTTATTTCATAATCCTTTCATATAAATTGAACATTATCCTTTTCAGCAACCACTACATACGTTCAAATAAAGCTGCTTTGTCATTGACACTTTCATTAAAGAATATTCTTGAAATTGCACTTTGTTAAAATTTGGGCTCCATTAGGGAGCCCAAATATAAACTCAGGGGCTTGATTTGAACAAACTTTAATATGATCCCCCTACGGATGCTGCATAACAAATATGTAAAAATCTTGCCTGGTGTTCCCTTAAAGGATGCTGTGCACCAAATATGAAAGAATTCTCCTGGATGGGTCTGATGAAGAGGATTGTTTTAAAGAAAATTTCTCATATTGCACCAAGTTAAAATTTGCGCTCCCATACAGGGTCCAAATATTAACACAGAGACTTGATTTGAAGGAGCCTGAATCTGACCTCTAAAGGATGTTGTTTGGGGTACAACGATTATTGATTTCAATAATCGATAATCATTTGGTAGTAATCGATTAATCGTACTTTTTCTTGTTGGTCTAAATGTTTCTTTAACCCTTCACTCAACGAAGCGGTCACATCTGCCCGCGTAATATGCAAATTCAGCAGCTGAAAAAATATTATTTTTCAATAAGTTTCAACAAAACCATATCATGTGACCTCTTTTTGGAATGAGCTCAAGTAATTTTTTATAAGTCTTTATAATGTAATGTTTACACTGGATGGATGGACGGCAAACAGAAAGTGATCAATAGAGCTCCAATTGAGCTTCATTCAGGTGAGCTAAAAAATATGTCTATTCAGCAGTGATTTGTGTATTATTTTTATATTTTTTTCAGAGCTTTTTGAGTGGAAAACAGTTTTTGAGTCTGAATATCCAACTGAAATTGTACCACTTCTCAGTGTCCATGAGCAAGATGATGGAACAATATATGGCATGTGTATAACTGGAACATCAAGTAAAGATTCATTGATGATGTGGATAAGATACCTTCAGAGAGAAAATCCTATAGTTGAAGATATCCCTATTGTGTTTTCATTAAGAACTCCATCAGGTGAACTTGTAGAATCTGAAATGATGCGAGGTTCATCTCTCGCTACCAGTAAATAGCAATTTGTGATTATGTTTTAAATGAAATCAGTTTTTATACATTGAAATTTTTTATTTGTTTATTTTCTACTTTCCCATCTTCTCATTGGCACCTTTCCACCATGTTTTCTAATCGATTTTAGAGCCGAGAGATTTTTTCGGTTTTCTGGCTCTGTATTTGAAGGAAAACTGAATTGCAAGACAGCAAAAAATGGCTGAACATTTGTACTGTTTCAGATAGATGTTTTATTTAACGATATGTATGATATGCTAGTTTACAGATTTAAATGAAACATACAGAATAAAGCATATATACCGTAGGAAGGTGGCATAGCCAGATTGGCTGTCCACCTGCCATCCCCCAACAAATATTTCAATCAGCACTGCATACAGAAACAGATTTTTTGTGTATGGCTAATATTCAATTATGGGCGATTCTGCGTTGTTATTCACAACGGTTGGTGCCTATTTGGATTGATATGACTCTTAAGTTGAAGCATAAGAATCAGATGAGAAGATCAGACAAAGTATGAAATATAGATAGACGTTAGGGCCCTGCGAAGCTTCGAGTATTCGATTCGATGTCGACATCGCTTTGGTATTCGTATATCGATCTCGAATAGTTTGCCGATTCGTTAGTCAAACGAAGCTTCGAGGAAAATGAATCAGTGTTCGACAATGTCGACATCAGTTGAAATAAGGAGCGAACTCTTCTAGGTTTAATGTTTCTATCAGGAAAATAGTCAAATTCATTGCAAAATTCTGTCGTTTCACTTTCAGTTTCAGATTCCCAGAAAACCACACATTGCAAATTTGCTATTTATAGATTTCCAGGAATTCGTGTGAGAGTTATTCGCGGAATCCCGTTTGCTAAACGGCTCTGTCCAAGTTGTAACATGTTCACGCCCATCTATACAACCGAAATATCCAGCTATGGGCCTAAGGCCTGCTCCCAGTCCCGGAATCTTCTAACACAATAATGGAGACATGTCGCCTGGAGCGCTCCCATTATTAAGTTAGAAAACTGTGGGAGGAAAACCTCTGTAGTTTCTTTGCATTGTTCGGAGTTGGTACTTGGAAGTTGGAATGAAGTAAAAGCAATTCGTGTGAATGAGCACTGCATCACTATTCGAGTTAACTAATGCAGAAACTAACACAGTTTAACGCCTTCGCTGCTTTTGATGTATACTGTGTTATTGAGTTGAGAACGGACCGAAATCTACAAGACCCAAATTCTGATAATACAAAAACAACCAAACATAACAATAATGTATTTAGGCATGCTAACGTACTGAAGTTAGCGGCTGTAGCTGACTTCAACCCATGGGAATTAATGTGCCACTTGTATTACATTTGTGCTTTTAAGTCTCATGTTTCAATTTAGTGGTTTGTCTTAAATGTCTCTGGGCAGTAACACCTTAATTTGTGCATATTTATGTCTTGAATTTATTGTCGGGCCAAGTGAACAGCTGGATGGCCATTCAACGAGAAAGAAAATTAAAACAACGCCAAGTTGTCAACTTGTCAAGTTATGTCAACGATCTCTTCTCGCAGTGCTTTCCGGACATCTCTGCACAAGATAATGCCAGTTATAATTATTTCTCGAGTTCATCCCGATTCGATTCGAGATTTGATTCGATGTCGACATCAGTCCCGATTCGATTCGAGATTCGATTCGAACATAAATTTCCCGATTCGCAGGGCCCTAATAGACGTATGCTCTAATGTGTGGGAGTCTAATGAAGATTTACTGGATAAGCACGTTTGGGTGATTTGTTAATTGGTGGGCATTGAATTTGGCACTCAGGACAGAATGGGTTATTACATTGAATACAGTACGTGTAGCATGTATTATCATTAAATCACCCACAGAGTGTTGATTCCACCCGAGCAATAGCTACAAATTTATTGCAAAGTATAACCATCTCAAGCAAAGTTTCAGCCAATGGACCTCCGGGTTAAACCCGGAGGTCCATTGGCTGAAACATTGCTTGTGTTTTTTGTCCATATGTACAGAATTTGAAAGTGATACGTTGGGTGAAAACTCCACTCTGTGGGTGATTTAGTTACAATCCACTCTCCACGTACTGTATAATCAGAGTAGGTAGATAAGAATTTCAACGTTAGAGTCATTTTGAAAAGGTTTCCATTTTGAATGTGCTTGTGCATAAACTGATCAAACTATCTTACTGGGAGGGAGCTGGACTTGAGGCCCCTCTGGACTATCAACATTTAGTTTATCTGGCAAAAGGGCGAATACATAGAGAGTAATCGCTTGACTGGACTGGTTACGTGAAATAATTCATGAGAGGTGAGGGACATTGTACAAACACAAGTGCGCGAATGCTCACAAGTGTTTTACAATATAGTCCCTCACCTCGAATGAATTATTTCTTGTAACCAGTCCAGTCAAGCGATTACTCTGTTTATTACTTTTCATTATTAACGATAATTATATTATTTAACCCTTTACCTAATGCAACGACCAAAACTGGCCAGCACTATTCTAAATGAAAGTGTCAATGACACTGCAGCTCAACTTGTCAGGACAAAGATATGTACATGTATAGTATGTGACACAGCAATGACAAACATCTAGGTAATGACCTGATAACAAAGATACATATAAAGTATTGTAACGGTCTGTACATAAATACTGACCGTTGCCTGTAACAAATGTATAGGTAAAGTATTGTAAAGGTAGGTGACAGTCAGATGCTAAACTAGAAAAAAATCTTTGAGTCCCAGAGTGGGTCTGACTGAACCCCAAAATATTTGTTCTCATAGCACAATGATAACAAAGGCAACCCAAAACACACTCGTTCCTGTCCCAAGGTGAAAACAAAGGTACCCAAGAAGTTTTGTGAAGATCAGTTCATAAATACGAGCTGTATAGAACTTGTGACAAGAAAATGGATTGGACCAAATTTCGGTACAAAATGGCCACTGGCAGCCATCTTGAATTTGGACTGCACCCAGAAACACTCATTCTCGTCCCAAGGTGATAACAAAGGTACCCAAGAAGTTTTGTGAAGATCGGTTCATACATACAGCCTCTACCCTGAGCCGAATTGACATGTGTGCTTACATTGTGTAAGTAGCACTGAATAAATCAAAGTTCATCTAATTTGCATAATTTCTGCACGAAAAAAAAACCCCTTACAATATGTGATGTAGTCCATGCTACTAAACATTCATACAAAAATTTATTCAAATCAGAACTTTCATACAGAAGTTCTGTACAAAAGACTGATTGCACTAATTTTGGTACAAAATGGCTGCTGGTGGCCATCTTGAATTTCGGACCACACCCAAAAACACTCGCTCTCATCCCACGGTGATAACAAAGGTACCCAAGAAGTTTCATAAAGATTGGTTCATAAATATGGCCTCTAGTCTGAGCCGTATAGAAGTTGTGTACAAAAAACTGATTAGACCTAATTTCGGTACAAAATGGCCACTGGCAGCCATCTTGAATTTTAGACGGCACCCAGAAACACTCGTTCTCGCCCCAAGGTGACAACAAAGGTACCCAAGACATTTCGCGAAGATCAGTTCATAAATACAGACTCTAGCCCGAGCCGTATTGACATGTGTACTTACTGTGTGTAAGTCGCACTGAAAAAATCAAAGTTCATCTAATTTGCATAATTTCTGCACGAGAAAAACCCCGTATTATATGTGATGTATCCCATGGTACTAAACATTCACACAAAAAATTATTCAAATCAGTGCATTCATATGGAAGTTCTGCGCAAAAATATGACTGCACCTAATTTTGTACAAAATGGCTGCCATCGGCCATCTTGAATTTTGGACCGGACCCCAAAACACTCGTTCTCGTCCCACGGTGATACCAAAGGTACCCAAGAAGTTTCGTAAAGATCGGTTCATAAATACGGCCTCTAGCCCGAGCCGTATTGGCATTTGCACTTACAGTGCTGAAAGTAACACCAAAAAACATCAAAATTAGTCGAATTTGCACAATTTATGCACGAGAAAAAAACCTGTATTATATGTGAATTATCCCATGGTACTAAACATTCATACAAAAAATTATTCAAATCAGAGCTTTCATATGGAAGTTCTGTACAAAAAACAGATTTCTGCATCGTCGGTACAAAATGGCGGCTGGCAGCCATCTTGAATTTCAGACCGCACCCAAAAACTCTCGTTCTCGTCCCACGGTCATAACAAAGGTACTCAAGAAGTTTCGAAAAGATCGGTTCATAAATACGGCCTCTAGCCCGAGCCGTATCCAATTGTTGACGTACGGACAGACGGATGACAGGCCATGACAAAAGCGCAAATTTGGCTTCGCCAAAGTTGAGCTAAAAAATGCCAATTAATTTTCATTATTTTTTCATTTTTTTGTCTCTAAAACATAGGTTATGACCCCTCACTGGAAACAAGCTCATCGAGCTCATTCCAATGAGGGGTCATAACCTATGTTTTCGAGGCAAAAAATGAAAATAATAGTTATTCAAGAATTTTTTTTGCAAGTGTCGTCTGCTTTTCATGTTAGAAAAAAATGAAAATAATAGTTATTCAATAATTTTTTTTGCAAGTGTCGTCTGCTTTTCATGTTAGGTAAAGGGTTAAAAAAAACAAAAAAAAAACAATGAAGTCCCCATTACTCCCAAAGCATCTTCATTTGCACGCACGGATACATGACACAATTGTTAATCAAACCCAGAAATCCCAGTAAATCACACTTTGGAAAGTAATAAATCATGTTCTCGTCACATTATCTCCCTTATTGACTCATCCAGTGGACGAGTCAATATATTTATTTATTTATTGAGGTTTAAGGTCACATATTTCTGCACAATGGCTAACCATGACCGTGACAGTTTTACGGGTGGAGGAAGCCGGAGTACACTGAGAGAACCACCGAGCAATGGCGAGCAACTGTCAGCTCCCCAACATACTAACTCCAGACAAGCAGGGTTTGCATTGGTTGAAGACAAGTGCACCATCGATGTGCAGTACGCCTTAGTACATGACGTCACCGTGTCCCCATATGGGCAATGAGGGTGAAGTGTCTTGCCCAAGGTCACAACGCGGTTGCCGCAGGTGGGATTCGAACAGAGGACCTCTCGGCTTGCAGCCTGTACCTCTACCTACTGAGCCACCGCACCCCGGACGAGTCACTAAGGAAGAAAATGTGACAATAAGAACACCACATCAGTTAGATGAACATTATTCATTTGTTACTCTAACTTATGTTTTTTTCTGACTCAATAGGATTAGTAACTGATCCTCTAGAACCTTTACCCAACGAATCACCCGCACCCGCCTGCGTAATATGCAAAATCAGCAGCTGAAAAAATATTATTTTTCGAAACATTTCAACAAAACCATATCATGTGACCCCTCTTTGGAACGAGCTCGTTGAGCTCGTTCCAAAGAGGGGTCACATGATATGGTTTTGTTGAAATTCTTTGAAAAAAAATTAAAAAATGATATTTAAAATAATAAATTTTGAAATCATCTGCGTTGGGTAAAGGGTTAAAAATGATCAGAGGGAAGTTTACTCCGTGTACCAGCAAACCCAACATACAAACCCCATTTCTGGGGTAATGTCCCAAAACCGAGCCAGAACGTCCAGTCTGTCAGGACACAGAGCGCAACCAGATGCATCAAGCATCTTCAGAGTTGCAGAAGTGTGTTTGGAATTCATGAAGCCCTGCGAGGGCAGCAGTGCCTGTTGACCATATATTCATGAGGCTATGGCAGTTTTTGTCTCATTGCAGATATATTTTTTTTTTTTTTGATTTTTACACTCAACTTATACGAACTTCTCAACTCGACCCCCAATGCTCCATCGGCTTATGAATTCACTTTCAAAGTTGTTTTTTAGGTAGATGTGCGTCTCAACATGATAGAATTTTGTGAGACTCGTTTTGAACGTGCTTAATTTGGGAAGCTCTTTTTTTTATATTTGCATTGGTTTTTATGGAATTTTGCTACTATCAATATGCTATTTATAATGTCCTTAGTATCTTCAGTTCCAAAACTTATCTCCCGTTTTCCTAACTTGATATTTAAACTCTGTTCTTGCAAAACATCGGTAAAGTCTTTCCAAAACATTTCTGTTGCCTTGCAAGTAATAAATAAATGGTCTTTGGTTTCCTCTTCCCTTTCACAAAAACTGCATGTCGGGGATTGGTTTGTGATGAATTTGGACACAAATTTATTTAATCCCAAAATTTGGTCAATTAATTTATATTGAAAATATTTTAATTTGGGGTCCAACAGGCCACATTTGAATGGGATTCTGAATATTGTGTTAGTCTAATTCAGTTCCGAATTCCCATTCCCATTTTAGCTGTGATTTACATAGATTCAATTAGGCCTGAAATGGTTGGCTCATTTTCGTAACCGACTAACCAAGAGCTATAACCGAATAATATTCCGTTATCTGTGGCCATTATTTCACCCAATATGGGATCAAAACTATAGGAATTGGAAAGCAGTATTCTCAAACTATTCCGTAGTGTGTATACAAACGAACGTTGAGTACTCGACAACGTTCCTTTGTATACACACTACGGAATAGTTTCTGCGATTACTCATTAGTCATGGAAACTGCCGATCATTAACGAAGTCTTGAATGCCAAAGTCGATTTTTTTCTCAAAATATACAACGTGGCTTCGATGTGTAATCTATCACAAAGGAGAAGCGGCGAGAAGCCTTGTTGCACTCGAGGGACCAAATTTATCAATTTTTGTAGCTCAATCTCATAATTGTGGCACTGTTACAAAGCAGTCTCAGGGCTTATATTTCGATGAGAATTCGAGAATTGATTTGCACAAAGATTCGCGCAATAAAACCAGCTAGAATCCATGTAGATTCTCGCTGCACCTCTGCTTGGATTTGCGTGAAAAGAATTGAGTCAATTTAACCCCTTATCTAACACAGCGGCAACAAATTAACCAATAGAAGGCTAACATGACCTGAAATATCCTGACACTTTGTCAATAAAATTGCACAAATATGGCAAACATTGGAACCGGCATATTTGTAAGATTTTATTGGTAAATATTGTTCATTTAATTATTTTATCTATTTATTGTTTAAAAATTATCAAATTTAGTTTTAAAAATTAAAAAGGTGTGTTGGGTAAAAGGTTAACATGTGTTATCAGTAAACAACAGTGGTTCAACCATGGTGGTGGCGTCATGGGATCCTGGGACACTAAAAGTTGGTATGGATTCTCGCAACCATTTTCACGAGAATCCAAATGGATTCTCATAAATTTAGCAGACTAAATATAATCCCTGAGCCATCCATTGTGACAACAGCAAACAACCACAGTTCAAAGTATCCAGCAGAACACATGTAAAAAGGACAAAGAATTTTAGAAGGGCTTGAATTGGAATGCATGAAAAAAATAAAAGAACAGTTGTTTGAGTGAATTTTTTCTTTAAATTTAATAATAAATAATTGCATTGCATCCTTGCACCCATATACAACTATAGCACCTGTTTTCCATAAGCATCAGCAAATTCATAATCCAGACCTGGGTGATTATGTAAACCAATGCAGTTCTGTATTTCTAGCAATACAATAGATAAACACATTGAAGATTTATTCAACTTATGCAGACTTTCAAGCCACTCTGCGCAAACAAAAATAAGGGGCTTCTTGGGAATGAACTGAACATTTCACCTAATGAATTATCACATTTGCCCAAGTAATTGCAGTGTGGAAAATTTCAAAAATGACTCTCCCCGACGGACCGTTCACGTGGTTTGGACATGGTGAACCGAATGCTCAGCTATGTAAAAATTCCCAGGAAACTGCTTTTTTTTTTTATCATTAACAAGTATTCATATATTGCATGGAATTGAAATAAATATAACCTCTCAAGGCAAAAGTCTAAAAATCTATCAGACACAAGGAAGGCTGGTTAACTGGTAGAGTGCTGGAAGCCCATTTTGGGGTTTATTCTGAACGGCAGGTACCAAAAGTTGGAGACTTCATATTTTGTGGATTTCCTTCTTATCATCTTAGATTTGGAAGTAAAATTACTTCATCACCATCGATTTGCATTGTTACAATTTATGGGAGAGTGCCTATAGGCACTCTCCCATAAATTGTAACAAGACAAAAATGTGTGAACAAATCTTGAGGCTGAGAAAAGATTTAGCACTCTACCAGTTAAGTTACTTAGAATTTACCATTCAAGATGCAACATTTGGCTAATCAGTCATCCATTTGTGTACACTGAAATTTGCGTAACCACCATGTGAACAAAATGAGCATTCCCATCAAATTTTGCACACTGTAATTGACAAATTGAGAAGTCAAAAAAAAAGGAAACGCCAAAAATTTCAAGAAAACCATATCATTTAAGCTCTCAATGGATGAGCTAACTAAGCTTGATCCACTGAGGGGGTCACATGATAGGGTTTTGTTGGAAGTTTTGAAGAAAAAAAAAAATTAAAATTAATTTTGTCATCACTTGTTGGATAAATGGCCAATAAAGAGGAAAAAAAAAAAACATCCCGAGATTCATGGAGAGATTGTGAAGAAAACTTTTGAGCCTTTTTAAATGAAAAATAGGACAAGCATAAAATGTTTCCTTAACTATATCCTGATGACTGCCACACAACAAGTTAAGTTTAAGCAATCGAGAATGTTAACCGCTCTGGAAGACTTCCACCCCAGGCATTACCAGGTCCTATTTTACCAGCAAAACAACGTATGTACCACAGTAAAAAAGCACTGCTCCACTTACTGCGGTTCCCACAGGGAGCACTGATTAATAACTGGCACAACTAGAATTGAAATGAAAGTGCTATACGATATATTCTGGAAAAAATGGAATTTTCAAATCAGAAAAGGGGTCTTTTTTTTTTAAAGTTTTTGGGGCGATGGAACAGTTGAAAGTAATGAAGAGAATAAAAGAGGTTGAATTTGGTCACTTGAAAGCCTGCAACTGATTCTAAGACCATTTCCTTCATCACAAAAGGATCTCCAACTTGTCCCAATTTCCAGTGAAATTAATTAACCCTTTACCTAACAAATCGGACGTAACCACCCATGTAATTTTCAAATTGTTCAGTTGAAAGAGAAATATTTTTCAAAAAAATTCAACAAAACCATATCAAGTCACCTCTAATTGGAATGAGCTCATTCCAATGAGGGGGTCGAATGATATTGTTTTGTTGGAATTTTTTTTTAAATTTGAAAAAAAACAATCATTAAATTTTTATATTGTCCACCTTCGGTAAAGGGTTCAGCCTATAGCATGGTCCAGACCTAATTAACTGGACACATATGTTTCACTTAAAAACAAAAAAATTTAAATGATTTTTGTGAAGAGTCCTGTCCAGATGTGGTTGTTAACCCTTTACGCAACGCAGACGATGTCAAAATTTATTATTTTAAATATCATTTTTTGAAATTTTTCAAAAATTTCAACAAAACCATATCATGTGACCCCTCGTTGGAATGAGCTCAACGAGCTCGTTCCAACGAGGGGTCACATGATATGGTTTTGTTGAGATTTTTTGAAAAATAATATTTTTTCAACTGCGGAATTTGCATATTACGCGGGCGGATGTGGGCGATTCGTTGGGTAAAGGGTTAAATCAGGTCAAGTTTTAACCACTATAATATTGAGACTAGCTGAATCTATGTGCCATCAACTCGCACAAATGGATATAATATTCATACAAATTCATTCAAACAGGTGACATAATGACAAAAATCTTCTACCAAATGTCATTCAAAAATAAATAAATTATAAAATTAACAAACATACACACAGGAAACTGTTTAAATATTAATTCACTGTTAATCCTTTACCCAACGCAGACGATATCAAAATTTATTATTTTATAATAATGTTTTTAAATTTTTCAAAAAATTTCAGAAAAACCTATATCATATGACCCCTCAATGGAAGAAGCTCAATGAGCTCATTCAAATGATGTGGTTTTCTTGAAATATTTTGAAAAATTTAATTTTTTTCAACTGCTCAATTTGCATATTATAGGGGCGGATGCAGGCAATTCGTCAGGTAAAGGGTTAAACAAAATCTGTTACACAGGATATACAGCTGCTTACATGTGGATGATACAATTTTGGCTAGTCTTAATATATATTTATTTATTTATGTTTAAGGTGATGCTTATCATTACAACACAAGTCATGATCAGCCAACTCTTCACATCTGTTCTGCCCACTTTTGAGGACGTCCACCCCACGTGTTATTTACCAGACCCCATTTATCAGTGGAAGACGACTTGTTTACTGCAGTACAAAAGTACAGCTCTAATTCCTTGGCCTCCCATGGTGATCAGCTAATTTTAAAAGATTCTTAACTGGTAGAGAGCTAAATTATTTTTGGACAACAAAATTTCTTCACATGACTTCTTCGCCTTGTTACAAGTTATGGGAGAGTGCCCATTGGCACTCTCCAATAAAATGGTCGAAAAAGTAAAAAGGGCCATTACACTGGAGAAAATGTGTGAGAGAAACTCACGCCAGACAGGTATTATTTCCCCAATGCTGCTCTATCACTGTACTAAATATCATTCAAAACAGAGCAGCTGCAGCTCAGCAACAAGGGGAAACGTTCAGACGAAGAGAATTTTGAATTTTCCAAGTCGAAAAGAACCATGACTCTGGAGAAAATGTGTGAAAGAAACTCACGCTACACCGGTATTGTAACCATATGATGCTCTAGCATCTCACCAGATATCACTCAAATCAGAGTAGCAGTGGTGGAGATACAAGGGAAAATGTTTGTACGGAAGGGAATTGTGAAATTTCCAAGTCGAAAAAGGATCATAATTCTGGAGAAAATGCACTGATAAAACTCACACTCGGCAAATATTGTTACCCCCATGTTACTCTATCACTGTACCAAATATAATTCAAAACAGAGTAGCTGTAGCTGCGCTACACAGGAAAATGTTTGGACAAAAGGAATTTTGAATATTCAAAGTCGAAAATGGACCATAACTCTGGAAGAAACTCACACTATTTAGGTATCGTTCCCCTGTGATGCTCTATCACATCACCAAATATCATTCAAATTGTAGTAGTAGAGGCTGAGATACAAGAGAAAATGTTGGGATGGACAGACAGACGTCTCCACCAGATACCCCTTTGGCTTTTCAGGTCAGGGACATAAAAAATTCCATTCAAAGATAATATGGAGCACATGAAGCCTTTAACCCTTTACCTAACATGAAAAGCAGACGACACTTGCAAAAAAAATTCTTCAATAACTAATTTTTTTCATTTTTTGTCTCAAAAACATAGGTTATGACCCCTCGTTGGAACGAGCTCGATGAGCTCATTCCAACGAGGGGTCATAACCTATGTTTTTGAGACAAAAAATGAAAATATTTTGAAAATTAATTGGCGATTTTTGAGAATATCGCTGGCCGGTTTTGGCCGTTATGTTGGGTAAAGGGTTAACTTGTGGTTCCAACACTTCAGAGTAAAGCCCCAATTTGAGCTTCCACAAGTGAGTATTTAACCCTCTGCACAATGATGTCAAAATGTGGAAATTTTGAGCAACAAATTTTTCCCAAAATGCAGGAATTAACCATTTCAATCTTGTTGACAAAGCACATTTACATCTGTCAAACAGATTAAACAGGTTAAATTCCAAGTCACATTTTGGAAAATTGCTTCTTGAAATTTTGATATTTCAACATCGGTGTGCAGAGAGTTAATTACAGGGTTACAAATAGTAGATTTTGAAAAAAAAACTAGAGCTAATTCGAGGGTGGCATATGCCCCCACCTGCAATACCATGGATAGCATTACAGAAATGAAACATTTATTACTGTGTGGCGGTGAAGGATGACAGACTTGTGATAGATTGCAGACCATTGGGGCATTAGCACAAGAACTATTAAATATCACCATAGGGTGACACAAAAAGGTACCCCCACCTCTTCACCAAATGTGAGAGTGACTTGATAATTCAGTGAAAAAACAAGAGCTATTGCTGAAGACAATTCATACCCCCACTGCATTGCTGGACTGATGAAGCATAAATGAATTAAAACAAGTAATAAAAACTTCAGTTATCAGGATATGAAAGTTATGAATATTCTCGGACATAATCCAGTATACCCCATTTGCTTTGAAAGTGGGGGTATAAATATTTTTCTGAAAACTTATATATGTTGCACATCTGTAAGACATGCATAACCATATCCTAAAGTTTCAACTCTCTACATTAGAAATGGTTGGAGGAGTTTATTACACCATGAAGGTACCCTAAATTAAACAAGTTATTCATGATTGAATTTTGGGACTGACGAAATCAAATCCATAAAATGCAATAACTCCTATAATAATACACTGCATAACATCTGCCTTGTAATGTGGGTAGACATCAATAGGATAGACTTGCACACCAAATATGAAGTCATTCCATTGAGTACTCTACAAGTTATTGTTGAATTAATTTCAAGGTGGACAAATTCTAAGTCCATAAATGGTAATGACTCTGGCAATAAAATCTTGCACAACACCAGCATTTCTCTATGGGTATCCAGCAACAGGATACACTTGCATACCAAATATCAAGTGTCTCAACCAAGTACTTTACAAGTTATTCGTGATTGAATGTTGGAATGGATGGATGGATGGACAGACTGCAGACTGAGAGATGGACAGACAAAAGGAATCCTATTTACCCCACAGGGGCAGGGGTATACCAGGGCTTGCATTTTAGAACCGTGGCTAGGCTGATGAATAGGCCAGGTAAAAAGGGCCACCAGGCCTGATTTGTACTGTTCAGGGCTGATTTCGCAGATTACATAAACTGTGGCAGATGCATTTGCCGGCTTGAGAGATTGGCGACCAGGCTGACTGATCAGCCTGGTGAGAAATGTTTTGAGGCTGATCACCAGGCCTGGGCTAATAATAGGCCTGGTGAAAATGTAAGCCCTGGTATACAAAAATTTCCACCATGCAGACTGTATTTTCAGCTGATTATGATGTGATGTCTGAAGGTCTTCAGAAGACTAGAGGCAATGTTGCGTCCAATGCAATAAAGTTTTAACCACCCACTTTGTACTTACTTCTGAGGGTCACACCATACCGACTTTCCTACTCATTGTACATCATGATTTAACTCACAGAGTGCTAAATTATTTTTCAAAGGTGATTTGCAGCACACATATTTTTTTCAAAGATACCATGCCACCAACAAAGGGATCCTTGTGTTTATTTATATAAATTTTTTTATTTATTTATTTATTTATTAGTGTTTAAGGTCACATATTTTTGCACAATGGCTAATCATGACCACAACATGAGTATCAACTCAAGACCAGAAGTGAGCGTTAATAAGCCATGTTGCCCATTTTAAAGAGGGTTTGCACCTCCCAAGCATTGGAGACTGGGTCCTATTTTACCAGTAAAACAGAGCCTGCTTACCGCAGTGAACAGGCACTACTTCACTTCCGTGGGGACAAAGGGATCCTTAGTTCTGCAAGATTTTATTCATAAATACCCCAGTAACTGTTTTGTAAAAATTTCATTGGAGAGTGCCCTTAGGCACTCTCCAATGAATTGTAACAAAACAATTTTATATCAACATTATTCTTGTTATTGCCAAGCAAACAAACTAAGGCATGAAGTGCAAAGCCACGAAATTGGCTTTCAGCACTTTTCAAGACAGTCAATATAGTGGCTACTAGCATTCAACCAGTCAAAACATCCAATGATGTAACTTGTTGACAAAATCAAAACTCTGTTTATCATAAACGGAAATTGAATTTAATGGAACAAAATACACTGCAGGTCAAAGATTTCTCCTGAAGGCAGAATGAATAACGGAATCCAGTCCAAAACGAAAGGACCAAATCCAGCAATAAACGGAAAACTTATATCCTTTAATAAGGGTTAAACAACAGTCATGACAAAATCATGGTAAGATGAAGCAAATTCTAATTACATTAGGCGTGGTTTCTGGAAAGACTTTGCTGCCTATATAAGTAGCCAAGACTTGACAAGAAATATGACTGAATAACAAGATATAAAATTCCTGAAAATTGTTCAAGACATTGAAGATTAACCCGTCATTAACTGGTAGAGTGCTAAAATTATTTTTAGCCACCAAAATTTGTTCACGTCTTTGCCTTGTTACAATTTATAGGAGAGTGCCCACAGGCACTCTCCTATAAATTGTAACAAGGCAAATCTTAACAGACTAAATAATATCACTTCAAAGATAACATGAAGCACAGCCATTGAATTTGAAGCTTTTAAGTTGCAGTACCTGCACTTCAGAATAAAGCCCAAATATGGGCTTCCAGCACTCTACCAGTTAACTGGTTGAGTGCTAAAAGCCACTACCATGGCTCTATTGTAAAGTGTGTAAAGCCACTATGGTGGCAGGCCTTTAAATTCATTTATTTTAGGTGCGCCATTTTGGCCTAATTTGGGCACATTAAAACCAGAAATAACAGCCTTATCATGTCAAGTTGTACTGCCATGCCTTTCTTTGTGTTACTATGGTCATATTATGATGGAAGTTATTCTCAAATGTACAAGAGGCACAAAGAATTTATATATTTTTCTTGAGGTCTTCACACCTCCTCTAATTTGGGCACACCTGTAAAATGTGTGAATCTTGGGTAATCTGAAGGCCTGAGTGGTTTTACACTGTACATGTCAGCTTGTTATTTTCTCAGCAGTAGAAAAAATGTTTATATAAAATTGTTTTGTTACCATTTATTGGAGAGTGCCTCTTGGCACTCTCCAATAAATGGTAATAAAACAATAATTTATGAAGAACATCTTGCTAAACTAAGGCTCCACTTGTTGGTAGATTGGTATCTTTGAAAAATACACTCAGGTTACAAATGACCTTTGAAAAATAATCCAGCACTCCACCAGTTAACATAACAAAAATTCATAAATGTCAACATTCCAAATTTATTATTTCTTAAAATTTTTGCCACCAAAACAAAGCTCATGACCCCTCATTATAACGAGTTTGTCACTCACTGTGTTAGGTAAAGAGTAAATAAAAAACCCAGTTGTTTCCCTAGTAGTATCCCATCACCAGGTAGAGGTTTTCTTGACCCCCATAAGCAACTGGTTAAATAAGAAAACAAACCCAAATTTGAAAAACAAATATTTAACATGAATATTGATAGCAAAAAAATGACATTAACACAAAAATTTACCCCTTATGCGCTCGGCAATACAAATTAAACAAATTTTGTTAAAAAATTCCGATATATTACCAGAATAAAAACAAGAGGCCCACGGAGCATGAAGCGCTCACCTTGAACAGAACATGATATAAACAGAGTCCAAGAATGAGTCTATCTTAAGCAATCCATTTCCATAGGATACATTGTCAATCCTTGTGCCCCTCAGGAGTGACAAAAATAGTCTGAGCATCAAGCCTTTCCTTCAGTTGATCACAATGTAAAATGTGGAGCTTCCCTCTGAAACCCCTGATACAACCTCTGTGGATTAATCTTAGTTACACACCTCTAGTGGGTACTGAATGCAAAATTTTTCTAATTCTTCAGCTACATGGCCAATTCTGGCTCCCATTGGGAGCCCAAATATTGACCCAGGCTTTCGATTTGAACAAAGTTGAATCTGACCTCCCTAGAGATGTTGTACACCAAATATGAAAGCATTCCGACTGTTGGATCTGAAGAAGAAAAATTATAAAGAAATTTCTTCATATTGCACTGTTAAAATTTGGGCTACCATAGCGAGCCCAAATATTAACTTATGTGTATACCAAAAATGAAAGCATTCTGACAAGTGGATCTGAAAAAGAAGATTTTCAAAGAAATGTCCTCATATTGCACTAAGTTAAAATTCGGGCTACCATAGGAAGCCCAAATATTAACCCAGGGAACCAATTTGAACATACTTGAATCTGACTCCCCTAGAGATGTTATAAACCAAATATGAAAAGATTCTGACACGTGAATCTGAAAAAGAAGATTTTTGAAGAAATTCCTTCATGTTGTACTAAGTTAAATTTCAGGTTCCCATATGGAGCCCAAATATTAACCCAGGCACTCAAATTAAACAAACTTGAATCTGACCTCACTAGAGATGTTGTATATCAAATTTGAATGCATTCCGACTGGTTGATCTGAAGAAGATTTTTAAAGAAATTTCCTCATATTGCACGAAGTTAAAATTTGAGCTACCATAGGGAGCCCAAAAATATACCTGGGGACCTGATGTGAACAAACTTGAATCTGACCCCCTAGAGATGTTGCATACCAAATATGAAAGCATTCTGACCGGTGGATCTGAAGAAGATTTTTAAAAATGATCCTCCATATTAAACTGAGTTAAAATTTGGGTGTCCATAGGAAGCCCAAATATTAACCTAGGGACCTGGTTTGAGCAATCTTGAATCTGTCCATCATAATAATGATGTATACCAAACATTAAAAGATTCTAACTGGTGGTTCTGAAGAAGAAGATTTTTAAATAATATTCCCCATATTGCCTTAAGTTAAAAACTCGGGGCTCCTGTATTGAGCCCAAATATGAACCAATGGGCTTTATTTTAACAAACTTGGATCTGACCCCCCCCCCCCTATGAATGCTGTATACTGCATATCAAAAGATTCTGACCATTGATCCTGGAGAAAACATTTTTAAAAGTTTTGCAAATATGCTGACTCCACATTTTTTGATGCCCTCTACAGAACACCCTAACATAACTGATGGCAATCTATTTTTACCTTTCAATTCTACTGGTCCTAAGGATGCTTCATACCACATAACAGCTCTCTGTTCCGTGTGGTTTGGGAAATATGGGTGTTTGAAAATATTTCTATTATTAGCTCCTAGGGTTCCCATGGGGATGTGGGAATTTTTTTTTTTGACACATGTCAAGTACTTATGACCCAATAATACCACATACCAAATTTGGTTGAAATCGGAGCATCGGTTCAGAAAATAGAAACTTTGGGCGGGGCCAAAAATCTTACCCTTCCCATTACAAAGCCAAATATTGCTTCACAAACTTTGTTTGAACAAACTTGATTCTACACTTCAAAAGGAAGCTTCATAACGAATATCAAGTCATTGTATCCAATTGTTCATGAGAAGAAGTTTTTTTAAATATTTTGGAGCATTTTCCCCCACCCCATCACCATGGTGGCTGGACATGTTGAGATGAACAAAAATGCAATGCCTCTTTGGGACCATCACTCACACAAACTTTCACTTGATTTGGCTCAGTGGTTTTGGAGGAGAAGACCAAAACATGGTGTTGATGGATGACGGATGGACAGAGAGCAATGAGATTAGCTCAGCTTGACTTTGTCAAAATGCGCTAAAAATCTAAGACCAGGAGGGAGCTACAATTATGGGTAAAAAACCTCTTATTATTAGATACAAATGATTCAATTGTAATGACAACTGAAGTCAAATACAAAAATTAGGGAAGTACAAGTTCATGACGATTATAATGTCAGACAATTTTTTTAATGGAATCTGGGGCATAGTGAAGATGTCCAATTGGGAGGTGTAAACCTGATTTGTCCCGACTGTTGGCTCGTCCCTACTCACGAATATTTCAACTACATCACAGCATGCCTTCTTTGAAGGCATGCTTGATGTAGTTGGAATATTAGTTAGGATTAATGTTAAAAAAAACTCGAAGACTTCTGGGAAATTTATTAGTGAATAAATAAAATGCACATGTAGCAATCGTGACACAACTTCGTATTCAATTAACAAGGTACAGTACAGTCACCGTGGACTGGTTGTAGCCCACACATGGGCTGTGATGTTCATGCATTGACCAAGTAATAAAAATCATCATCAGCAAAATTTTTATTTATGAAGCACCGGGTTTTACCCGGTGCTTCATTAATTAAATTTTTGATGATTATTCCTATTACAGTGGCACTCTGTTAATTGAATAGCCACTTTGCCAATAAAAATTATTCAATGAACAGGAGTATTCAATTAACAGGGATTGTGTAACTTTCCTGTATTCTAGAGATAAACTTAGCATTTATTCTATTATATCTTGTTTGACAGGGCTCCATGAGCTCTGTCAAACAAGATACAATAGATTAAATACTTCTATTGGATGTACTGAGGCCAAATAGGCCTATAATGAAAGGAAAACTGGGGAGAGTCAGGGTAATTTCTCGACAGGTTACACAATTTTTTATTCAATTAACAGGAGTTTACTCTATAACTTATATTTAATTAACAGGTCAAATTTGTACTGGAGGTATGGTAAATGGTTTTGTGTTGGGAAATTATATTCAATTAACAGGGTTATCCAGTTAAGAAATATCCAATTAAGTGGGCTCCACTGTATTAGTGTTTGAAATCTAATATTGCATCCGTGGAAATATTGCCCACCTGTGGAAAGTGACCAGTCCATAGCGGCCGTACTGTAATCCATATTGGTTATTCTCCGCCCCCAACTGCCCAAATTGGGTACTAATGACTTCCTTCCATTTAACAGTGTGTGTGACAAGTCCAAGTATGAAATCTAGTCTTTTCAACTCATAGAGTGCTGAAAGCTTAAATTTGGGCTTTACTCTGAAGGGCAGGTACTGTAACATACAAGTTTCAAATTTTGTCGATGTGCTTCATATTATTTTGTAAGTGGAATTATTTAGTCTGTGGATTTGCCTTGTTACAATTTATGGGAGCGTGCCCACTGGCACTCTCCCATAAATCGTAACAAGGCAAAGACATGTGAACATATTCTGACAACCAAAAATAACTTAGCACTCTACCAGTTAACAAAGTACACAATCACTAGCAAGAGAGAATTAACTCCTTGCATGTTGCTGGCAGATATTCCCAGTCAGGACAGAATTTCTCTTACCAATGAAATAAATAGAGAGTAATCGCTTGACTGGACTGTTCACCTGAAATAATTCTTGAGAGGTGAGGGACGTTGTACAAACACGAGTGCGCGAATGCGCATGAGTGTTTTACAATATAGTCCCTCGCCTCGAATGAATTATTTCATGTAACCAGTCCAGTAAAGCGATTACTCTGTTTTTCACTTTTCATTATTAACGATAATTATATTATTTAACCCTTTACCTAATGTAACGACCAAAAACGGCCAATGCTATTCTAAAAAATCGCCAACTAATTTTCAGTATTTTTTTCATTTTTTGTATCTAAAACATAGGTTATGACCCCTCATTGGAACGAGCGTGTTCAGCTCGTTCCAATGAGGGGTCATAACCTGTTTTTGAGAAAAAAATGAAAATAATTGCTATTCAAGAATTTTTTTTTTGCAAGTGTTGTCTGCATTTCCTATTAGGTAAAGGGTTAAAAAAAAACCAAAAAACAATGAAGTCCCCATTACATCCACAGCAAAGCATCTTCGTTTGCGCACACGGATACATGATGCAATCGTTGATTGCATAAATCACTTGTGAAGTTATCGTTTATAATCAAACCCGGAAATCCCAGTAAATCAAACTTTGGAAAGTAATAAATATAATTTGGACATATTTAATCAAATTTTCCACCTGTAAACAATAGAATGTAGTTTTTTACGAAGAATTTCTTGAGATAAATTTGACAAATATTTCATCGAATCTAGTCATGGATGCTTCTTCATGGTTCTAAGAAAAATATCCTAAGAGTTAATATTTTAGACTCCAATCCTGACGAAAATATCCCAACTGGAAAATTATTGGGGTGGTGTGTGTACAGCTCCCCCACCCCCCTCCCCCCACACCTGAATGGAATAAGTGGAATAAGTTTGGTCTGGGGTTTTCAGTAGTAATAATGTGTGACATCAGAAGTCAACATCATAACATTGTTAGTGAGTGGGTTTTGGAAGAAGAATTGAGTACAATTAAGTTTATCTTCTCTTACTTTTCATTAACTGGTAGAGTGCTAGAAGCCACTATCAGGGCTTTAATATGAAGAGCAGGTACCCCAGCCTGAAGGTGTCATATTCTGTGGATGTGCTTCACATTATCTTAGAAGCAAAATTACTTAGTCTACATGTGTTTGCCTTGTTACAATTTATGGGAGAGTGCCTCTTGGCACTCTCCCATAAATTGTAACAAGACAAAGATACAAGAACAAATTTTGATAACCAAAAATAATTTAGCACTCTACCAGTTAACTGCTTACCCTATATGAATAGCATATATGAATATATGAATAGCAGATGGCATTTGCAAAAGACCAGTATAACTGAATTATTTATTCATTGGTGTTTAAGGTCACATACTTATGCACAATGGCTAATCGTGACCGTGACAGTTTTACAGGTGGAGGAAGCCGGAGTATCCGGAGAGAACCACCGAGCAACGACGAGCAGCTGCTGTCAGCTCTCCAACATCGTAACTCTGAACTCTGCACCGCAGCACAGGCAGGGTTAGATTGGTTGAAGACATGTGCACCATCGACGTGTAGTACGCCTCAGTACACAGTGTCATCGTGCCCCCATGTAGGGTGAAGTGTATTGCACAAGGACACAACGCGGTTGCCGCAGGTGGGATTCGAACCAAGGACCTCTCGGCTTGCAGCCTGCACCTCTACCAACTGAGCCACCGTGCCCCCCGTTTAACTGAATGATTTCATTTCTGGGGCTCAAAAACATAGCTTATGGCCCCCTCATTGGAACAAGCTTGCTGAAAAAAACTGCAGTATCAGAAGTTATTGTGATGAATTGACGGTAACATGGTCTGAGGTTTGTGGCTTGGAGCTTATGTTCAACCAAGATGCGAAGCGTCAAGGTTGAACATATGTTCCGAACTACAAAACTCAGACCACGTTACCAACAACTCATCACAATAACGTATATGTTCCAATATGACACTACCCATAGCCCAAAACCAACATCGTGAAAAACGAGAGGCTTATTTACTAAACTTGTGATGGTTAAAAGTTGCCTTGTTCAAGGCAACTTTTAACGATCACAGGTTTAGCAAAAAAACCTCTCGTGTACCCACGTTGGCACTGGATAAATCATCAATAAATCAGACAAACTCATTCCATCGTAGTTCAAATTGTAAATCGGTTTGTAATTTAAACAACACTTTATCTGGAACACCGTCTGCTGGATGTTTGAAAAATCCAGAAAAAAGAAGTGGTTTGCTAGTCACTCCGTTGATGAAGCAATTACGAAATGGCCAAAGTCATTTCAAATATTTTGCGTTGTGATGTCAGACAGTAACATTTGCTACTGGAGCCGTAAACATAGAAGAAACTACGACAGCTCTCATCCAATCAGAGGGTGAGGATTGTACTCTTATTGGAACATTGAGTGTTTCTAATCTCAACCTTTGCTCTGCTAAAAGTAAACTTCTCAATATTTGCATGCCATTTCTCTTGATAGAAATGATCTTAAAAATTTTGAGCAGGCCTGTGTTGGGTCAACCCTTTACCTAATGAACCGACCACATCTGCCCACATAATATGCAAGTTCAGCAGTTGAAAAAATATTATTTTTCAAAACATTTTAACAAAACCATATCACGTGACCCCTCTTTGGAACAAGCTCGTCGTTTTTGAAAATTTTTTTAAAATGATATTTAAAATAATAAAGTTTCATATCGTCTGCATTGGGTAAAGGGTTAACCCTGTAGCCCAATGCAGATGCTATCAAAATTTATTATTTTAATTATTGTTTTTTTTAATTTTAAAAAAAAATTTCAACAAAACCATATTATGGGAGTACAATGAGCTTGTTCTAATGAGGGGTCACATGATATGGTTTTGCTTAAATTTTTTGAAAAATATATATTTTTTCATCAGATAGTTGCATCTAAGTACTTAATTCTACGAACTGCACCTCAGAAGAAATCAGCAACACTTGTCTTTTTCAAATTTCTCAGATGCCATAGAATTAAGAAAGGACGCTGATTTTGTTTACATTGGCATGGCGGGGGTTCGAACCCATGCCGATAGAGTTTCCTTCGGCACCAACCGCCTAGCGAAACTATACTGAACCACGTTCACCACTCGGCCACCGACAGACCCCATTAAAGGGAATGCCAGTTAACCAAGTATATACAAGGCCAGTACAGAACAAACGGAATACTCAATTATTTAATTATTCATCAGATAGTTGCATCTAAGCACTTAATTCTACGAACTGCACCTCAGAAGAAATCAGCGACACTTGTCTTTTTCAAATTTCTCGGATGCTATGGAATTAAGAAAGGACGCTGGTTTTGTTTACATTGGGATGGTGGGGGGTTCGAATTCACGCCGAGAGAGTTTCCTTCGGCACCAACCGCCTAGCGAAACTACACTGAACCACACACACCACTCGGCCACCGACACTGCCAATATATTTTTTCAATTGCTTAATTTGTAAATTATGCAGGCAGATGTGGCCGATTTGTTAGGTAAAGGGTTAAAAAAGAGAGAAGTGTTATAAATGTTTAGAAAGTACAATAATGTGTTACAGATGTATAGAAATGACAATAAATATAATTTCAGACACTCTCATCTACAACACTGGTGAATAGCACTGTTAATTTTTCATCTGACATACAATCAAAATCACGAGCTATTTTCTAAAGGTTCTTCACTTCAAAAGTCTGTTGACAATTCCAAGAGCCAGGTTAGGAGAATGTGTTGATGTTATTGCACAGAGCAATGAAAGGTCACTTGTTTCAAACCTGAAAAAACACAGAAGTAGAAAAATTAATACAGATATGGAAATATATTTTGTAGAAGGCTAAAATTTGGTTTGAATTGTATTCTTGTTAATTTTTAAAATTTATTTTACTGGAAAGTCTCTGCTGTCATACTCGTGCAACTGTCAGCTGCACAGCTATGGGAAATCAGGGAGCCCATTTCCAGTCTCCACCCCCAATCTTTTTTGAAAAATGTCAACCTTACATACATTTATGCTTAAAATAAAAAAAAAACTGGTTTATGTACTGTCGCCCTGATATTTCTTGGGTAATTTTGCTATAGTATTACTATACTGTCTGAGGTACTGCAGCTTTCCAAAAGTACTCAAGGAGTGCTCCAACTGGCAAGAAAAGTTATTTTTCCCCAGGGGAAGACTCTTGACCTTAATCTATGGGAAAATACCCACTCCTAAGGCAGTATAATGTGAAATGAAGTGGGGGCGGGGGGAATATTTTTCTGATGACATTGGCAGCAAAAAAATATTTTGTTCATAAGCGCTCTCCACCCCACCCCACTTCTGTGTGGCTATACCATCGACTGAAGTGAAATTTCTTTTTCAAAATTGCAGATGCAATTGTGGCTTCCTACTCACTATATTTACACTCTGATCTTTTAGAATACCATCTTTTACAAAGAGAAATTGCAAAGAAAAAACTCGTTTGGCCCCTTTTTATAGTTACATTAACCCTTAAAGGCCCATTTCTGACTTTTGCAACCTCAGAACAGGACCCCTTAACATGCCATCATGAGTACTTCCTGCTGACAATAGACAAATAACATAGGCAGTGGTTTCTAGTCAAGTATTGGCTGCCTTAACAGGCAGCCAAGACTTGCCTAGAAATCACTATTACGCAACTGGGCATGTACAGGCTGTGTGAATCAAGGACAATTGTCCGGGCCCGTAAGGGTTAATAATTTGTTATGTTTTGCATAAATTGTTTTTGTTTTCCATGAGGCTTTTTTTGTAGTACATTGCTTTTCTCTGCCTTTTAACACTACTTAATATCCTACAGTAATTTTTGTTTTCAGCTTATTTATATTACAAGGATTGGTATGCAATTTGTACAATATATATTAGAGATTCAATGGTACACACAGTGGAGAGTAATTTTACATCCTCATCTGAAAGGAAGGTACGGTGTGGTAGTATGAACCCACACTTGGTGCTGCTGCCAGAGAGTGCTTGGACACTGAGAACTTTCCGGACTGAGGATCAATCCTGGGACCTTTGGCATGAGATACCAACATAATTATCCCCTGATCCACCTCTCTGTAGCAGTGGAAATAATGGAAAAAGCATTATGTTATCTCTGCCAACATGTATGGTATATGGAGATTTAATACCTGGATGTCTGTTTTGAGACATCCAGGTATTAAATCTTCATATGCCATATATAGACAAAACTACATGTATGTTTCAATGAGTCGTTTTGTATTCAATGAGTCAGATGTGCGTAGGAAGAAAATATCGAGACCGAAGGTCGAGACGTTTTCTTTCTACGCACATCTGACGAATTGAATACAAAACGACTCATTGAAACATACATGTGGTTTTGTATCTATTACATGACCCAAGCACCTACTGACCTAATTTTCTTTTCTATCAACGGTGGTAAACACCATGCACTTTATGCAGTCACATTGCATAAAAAAAGTCCCGGTTGGAACAGGTTGGTGTGCAATACAGAATGGCACACGGAATTCCGTATTGCACAGCCGTATTGCACGCCGTATTGTATAAGAGAGACTGCATGGGCATGTAATAAATGTTGGCGGAGACAATGTTTTTGTCCCATTTGAAACACAATACAAGCATAGTGGAAATAAATTTGTGGATGCATTTCTCAGCTCCATAATCACTTGGACCAAATTCGTGATAATTATTTTGTTTTTACAATCGCAGAAGACAACAGATAGAGTTACATCCCTTGGGTCGTTAAGGAAACGAGTAAACAGTATTTTGTTGACATATCATCCCCGAGTTCCAATATGTTTGATGTGCCAACTGGCACATAGAACACATTGGTACTCAGGGGACGAATTATTTGCTCTTATTTTATTTTTATGATTAAACTGTCAGAAATCTGATGATATTTGTGACTATTTTGGGGTTTTTTTTGGTTCGATTTTTATTTCAAAGCGAACAAAATCGGAAAGCTTTCGTTTAAACCCTATACCCCGATGTTTCGCATGCGCTTATATCTTGGATGTTGCACGCTCTAATATACCACGGGTGTTGGGTGCATCTTTTTCCATGGCTATTTGTCCAAGGCGTTCTGTCAAATCAAAAGACCGAATTTATCGGGATATAGGGACAAAGTAACTTACCCTAGTAATGTTGATAACTCTCTGATACTTGTCAGTTTGACTGTTCGCATATATTCAGCCATCATTTTACTCTTGAAGTAGATTTCTTGAAGTCTGTCTTCAAGATGCATCAAACACTATAAAAAATATAATATCCTATTAGTATATTTGCAAACATATTTGAGTTTCAAATTCTGAGTACAGGGTGTGCACATCCTTGAAAAGTCCTTGAATTTTAATCTTACTCCTTGAATTTTGAAAATTCAGAAAATGTACTTGAAAAGTACTTGAAAATCCATCAGACTCCTTGAAAGTCCTTGAATTTTGCCCTATATCATTTTTACTTGTGTAATAGTGGACAATTGAAACATCTCTTTTGCACTTGTTTTAGTTGAAAAACGAAAGAAACGAACATAAATAATGGATAATCGATAAATGAGGAATTAAAGTTAAAACATTATTTAACTGGGTGTCATTCTGTAAGTACCATAATTTTATTGCAGAGCATTTTAGAAGCACCATTTTCCTGGAATTTAGAAGGATGAGGTAGAAGACATTTTTAACCCTTTACCCTGTGTAACGGCCAAAACCGGCCACCGCTATTCTCAAAAATGGCCAATTAATTTCAGTTATTTTTTTCATTTTTGTCTCAAAAACATAGGTTATGACCCCTCGTTGGAACGAGCTCATTGAGCTCGTTCCAATGAGGGGTCATAACCTATGTTTTTGAGACAAAAAATTAGTTATTCAAGAATTTTTTTGGAAGTGTCGTCTGCTTTTCATGTAAGGTAAAGGGTTAAAGTAGGTAAGACTTCTAAAAATGGTTATATTCCAAATGTACGTTTTAAAAAAACATCCTTGGAAAATGCTGATATGTCTTTGAAAAGTCCTTGAAAAGTCCTTAAATTTGTTTGGTCCTTGACTGCAGGAACCCTGGAGTATCTTCTATTCTCATGCAGTAAGCACAGATGCATTTGGCTTCAAAATGAAAAGTCTGTGGTTCAATCCCCACCAGGGGTAACATAGCTATGTCATTGGGCACTTGAACTACCTGATAGCTCAAGTGGTGGAGCTGTGTACTAAGGTGTACTGCACGTTACAGCTGAAACGGTTAACCGATTAATCGATTAATCAACGATCAACATCTTGATCAATCTAACAGGTAATTGATTGTTTAACCGTCACTTTTGAACTACTGTATTATATGGATTAACAAAGGAATAAACTTGCTCAAAAACAGGCAAACATTGTCACACTGACACACATCAATTATATGAGACAGAGTAAAGCATGCAAGTTACTTGCTGACATACTTGTTTATTTGCATGATCATCATAATGTAACAGTGGCTGGAAACGGTCATTCTTAACCCTTTACCCATTGCGGGTAGTAGACGATACTTGCAAAATAATTTCATGAATTACTAAACATTTTCAATTTTTGTCTCAAAAACATAGCTTATGACCCCTCATTGGAACAAGCTCAATGAGCTTGTTCCAGTGAGGGGTCATAAGCTATGTTTTTGAGACAAAAATTGAAAACATAATAAATTTGAATTGAGAATTTTGTATATTGGCCTAGTCGGTTTTGTTTGTTATGGTCATAAGCTATGTTTCTGACGCAAAAAATTAGTTATTCAAGAATTTTATTTGCAAGTGTCGACTGCTTTTCGTGTTAGGTAAAGGGTTATTCTATATGGAAAAGGGCAAATACGCCATGTTCTGATTGTAACATTTTCCTCCTTATTGGTTCATTCATCAGATGAGTCAGTAAGGGAGAAAATGTGTCACGCACATTTCTCTGTCTGTTGGGTTCAACCAGATTGAAAACACAGTCGGCATTCTCTGTCAACAGATCACAAGATTGAACAAAAAAGCCAAACTTGACAAATATCAAATTCTGTGAAGAAGAAGAAAGCAAAAGACAGACATACAAAGTGCGAGCTATTCAGCACGAAGACAAAATCAATACTGAACCTCGGAAAAAATCGGGAAAATTGCACAGAATGAGCATAAACATTTTATTATAAAATTAAGTCACAAAAAAAAAAAATTACTTACAAATTCTGGGCTCATCTTCAGTTTTGATATATCCGTCACAGACTCCAATAGGTTACAGACTAGTTGAGAAGGGGCACAGGGAGATATGGTTCCTTTACTACTTGCTAAATTAACAGTGCTGAAAAGAAAACAAACAATATTTCCAATTCTTCCTTTAAAATCAGCATGTTATTGACAAGGAACTTCAACATAAAAATAAAAGATTTCAACATAATGTTGAGTTTTTCTTTCTCAAGGAACAATGTTAAACTTATATTTAAAATGAAGTGAGAAATGTTTTTAAATCTTCCAGACCAACAGTCATACAAGTTAACAGAATAATGCAGTTTACTGTGTATGTATAAAAAGTAACTATAAGGCCCCAGAAAGTAGATCTTCTGTTTCTCAGACCATTTTTTATAAAACTGCATGCGGGTGGGCACTTTTTTATTTTATTTTTATAATTATTTCTTTGCCATCATAAATTCATGTTCTTGGTTTGTTTTATTTTACGTTTTAGGCCTCACAATCTAGAGAATAGCACTCAAGGGACAAATTTGTCAATTTTATTAACTTGAGTAAAATATCAGACATAAATCATTCAATTTTTTTTTTTTTTACGTTTGCGTCAATTGGTTATAAAAAAAGAGCATTCGGCAGCTAAAAGGACTATGTAGGAGGACCTAAGAAACTGATTTTTAACTTTTTTAGCCAAATATATGGTGTGTCAATAGGCTTGTTACAGTGAGTAGCCATAAGTTATGTTTTTGCGGCCAAAAAATACTAAAATTTGAAATTACAGCTATTTTTGTAATTAGCATGGGCTGGTTTGGGCTGTTACTTTAGGAAAATGGTTAAACCACGAGCTTCAGTAAGCAAGTTAAAGAATTAATACTATGTGAGGGATAAATAAACAGCTGTGCCATGAGCGCATGATACGCCCGTTATTAATTACAAGAGAGAAGCACACAATATGAGTATACATGTGTAGTTGTCAGGTTTTTTTTTTATATTCTTGTACAATAATCATAACCAACAACATACTGTGTTCAATATTTTGGAAATAAAATTATTTGAAGTTCATGTCTATATCTTATGTCTATAGAGATCATAACTTCAAGAAAAAATCAACGATTTTCAAAGTAATAAAGTCCCATAATTCTGGAATGACTAATGGAACGGTGACACCAACCGAAAGGGAGCTTCCTTCCATCAACATAAACCACCTACCAAAAAATCGTGAATCTCTCGAAGCGTTCTCGAGTTATCGTACGTGTAAAAAATCAACAATTTTCTAAGTAATAAAGTCCCATAACTCTGGAATGACTAATCGAACGGCAACACTAAACGAAAGGGAGCTTCCCTCCATCAATATACACCACCTACCCAAAAATCACGAAAATCTTTCAAAGCGTTCTTGAGTTATCGTACGTGTGACCGGACGGACAGACGGACGGATGGACGGACGGACAGCGGTATACCATAATACGACCCGTTTTTTCAAAACGGGCGTATAAAAATTAATTTAACCCTTTCCCCAATGTAACGGCCAAAACCGGCCAGTGCTATTCTCAAAAATCGCCAACTAATTTTCATTATGTTTTCATTTTTTGTCTCAAAAACATAGGTTATGACCCCTCCTTGGAACAAGCTCATTCCAATGAGGGGTCATAACCTATGTTTTTGAGATAAAAAATGAAAAAAATTAGTTATTCAAGAGTTTTTTTGGCAAGTGTCGTCTGCTTTTCATGTTAAGTAAAGGGTTAAATACACTACATGTATATAGTTATTCTCAGAATCTCATAACAATGAAGTCAAGGTCTTTAGGAACCCAAAGACCAATTACAAAAATATATTTGGTTCTCAAGCAATTAACTTTTAAAACCAATGAGGGAGGAATAGGCTCTATTTTTATCATTTTTTTTTTAACTGGTTGAGTCTTGGAAGCCCATATTTGGGCTCCATTCTTAACTGGTTGAGATTCAACCAATGCTAACCCTGCTTGTTTGGAGTTAGTGTGTTGGGGAGCATGACAGATGTTCACCATTGCTTGGTGCTTCTCTCCGGGTAATCTGGCTTCCTCCACCCGTAAAACTGTCTGACACGAGGTGACCCTGTCTGTCAAAGTATTGTTAAGCCCCAATGAATGAATAAGTGGTTGAAAGCTAAATAATTTTTCAAAGGTGATTTGAAACTGAGTATTTTTTTCAAAGATGCCATACAGTCAGTAAAGGCAGCCTCAGTTTAGAAAAATTTTGATCATGAACAATTGTTTTGTTAGAATTCATTGGAGTATGCCTGTTGGCACACTCCAATAAACTATAGCAAAACAACTGTGTATAAACATTTATTTTCTACTGCTAAAAAAATAACAATCCTATGCTAACAGTATTTATTTATTTATTGGGGTTTTAAGGTCACATACTTATGTACAATGGCTATTCATGAATGTGACAGTTTTACGGGTGGAGGAAGCCGGATTACCTGGAGAGAACCACCGAGCAACTGTCAGCTCCTCAACATTCTAACTCTGTTCAAGCTCCACTCAAGCAGGGTCACAGCGGTTGAAGACATGTGCACTATCGACGTGCAGTACGCCTTAGTACACAGCGTCATCGTGCCCCCATGTAGGCAACCGGGATAAAGTGCCTTGCCCAAGGACACAATACGGGTCGTCCCGGATGGGGATCAAACTCGGGGCCTCTAGCATAGAAGTCCAACTGTCTACCACAGAGCCACCGCGCCCCCTACGCTAACAGTGTAAAGCCACTAGATGTAAGCAAGCATTTAGGGATAGGACTTACATAAGCTCCAAGCTTTGTGTCAAATACCTCCATTACTTAGTATTTTGTTTATTGTTAAATATATGTTATATTCTGATCTGCTGTGCTTTGCACTGTAACGTATAGCATATAAATTGAATAAAATATTGTCCAAACTAAGCGAGCATGTGACATATTGTATACATTATCATGATATATTATATCTCACATGACCTTCTAGGCACCTGATTGGACGAATGCTGCACCCCTATTTCGAGTAGTTTGCATCCACAGAACTGACCAGGCACTACACCCAGGCAATACACTATTTTTAGCACACTACTATATCAGTTTTCTCATACTGGGCACATAAAACTAATCAGGCTAAATTTAAATATCGATTCACAGAGGCACAACATCCACAAAACGACCTGGAAAGAAATCATTGTTGAAAAGTTAAAAAATTTATAGTAATTTATATATTTTTTATACTTACCAATGACCCAGACATAGCTGGTGCTAACTCTTAAAATATAGGGCCAAACACAAATTTTGCCCCCCAATCCCCAAAATTTGCATCTAAAACTAAAGAAAACATGTCCTGAGAGGCCCTCCACACTTCGCCCCCACTGCGCATGCGCAGTGTCAAGGACGTTCCGAAATTGGCGCCATTTATCATTCTAATAACCAGTGCCTGGTAAGCGCTATGTACTCAGCGGGGAGGCAAGAGTTCCCAACTCCTGGGAGGGCCATCCCCGTCTGGGTCATTGGTAAGTATAAAAAATATATAAATTACTATAAATTTTTTAACATTTTTATACTGTACCAATGACCCAGACATAGCTGAATAGTAAAAAGGCTGGAGGGCCAAGGACATAGAGCAAAATGGAATACGCTCAATAAAATAAAATAGAGTCATCCCCTGTAGGGAAAAGAAGTAATAGGCCTTACATGTATCTTTCTTATTTATGATAAATTAGAAAGATACAACACCTTCCAAAAATTGAGCTTCATATATCCATGTACTCTATTAATATCCAATAATCCTTATACTAATAATTTTTAAAGTAAGCCAATAATAAAGTAAGTCTAGAGAATAGAGACTCTTATACTCCTAAAAGTGTGTGAGAATTGCATAATCATGTCCGTTGACATATGCAATATTCAAAAGCTATACTTTAAAAACTAAGACTTGAATAAATTTTATAAACTTAAACTTCTCACTAAACAACCATCCCAATAACAGCTCAGAATTACTAACTCCGGAGGAGGTATCCCCTTGTTTTCATAGTAAAAACAGGTGACCCAAGGGAACACCCTCCCCCCCCCCCCTTTTTCTTGCCCTGGGTCAAATAGCCCAGAGCGAAGAGGGCAGCCGAACGGAGACACTGCCGAAACAGACAGCCTACCTAGCTATAGTAGCAACTGTTAAGTGAATGACATTCTGAGCAGTAGATAATAGACCTAACAATAGAGGCCTCCAGAAATGGACTCGATATTTCTGAGATAAAATTCATGAATGGATGGCTGAGCGCAATGAGCAGCCTTCAAAAATCTATAATAGCAACACTATTAATGTAAGCCCAAGAAGTAGAAGAACTCTTACTTCATGAGCCGAAATCTTAAGCACAACTGCTAAGCCAATGATATACCATAAGCAGTACGCTAGTTAATAGAATCCATTAACAATAAAATGGAGCGTAACGTCCTTCTACTAGACATCAAAGACAGAAGAAGCTTACGCCCTTGTAATAAACAGATATCTGTTTATAAATACATAAACTGTACCCGGAAAGAGTAAAGGCCTATGCCCATACGAAGACGGAAGGACCTTAAAATAATAGGTTCCGGATAATAGGAGCCTAACTCTTATGCAACAATCCAACCTAAATAGTAACGGAAGTATTGATTCCGAAACTATGAAAGTGAAAATCATCCAACGATAGTGCATGAAACTCACTGACTCTACAGTAAAAGAGAAACCAACAGAATTACTGTCTAAAAAGGTCAGAATTTGAAAACTACTGTTTCCAGAGGCTCAAATGATTACTTAGCTAAATAAGAACCTGAAGTTAAAATCCGTATAGGAATTTAATCTAAAGATTCTAAGTCTATTTATCAAAAAGTTACTAACTGACTTAGATAAAGAGACAAAAGACTCAATTGTAAACTATCGTAGAGTGCATAGGTATGAGGTAACATAAACCTATAACCTAAATAACAACAGGCTGCAGTAGATCTTGTGAAACAAGTATACTAAAAAATAGCAATGAGTAGTATGGAGGGATCAACCATATGAACATAATGATCCCTACACCACGACGGAAGAGCCTCCACTTTAGTCGCATAGAATAGCGAAGAAGAAGATCTCCTATAGTAAGAAATCGCGTCCAAAGCTCGTCCAGTACAGTGCTTACAATGCAATACGGACCACACAACGGAATACATGAAGGTTGCGACCTTGCTGGTTGTGATAAAGATGACACGATTTACCCAGTGAAAAAAGATCCTCACATAGAGGAAGATTTCACGTTAAGATCCACAGTAGACAAGAGAGTAAATTACTCATGATCTCTGTGAAGATAGAGATGCTATCAACAGAAATGTATTGTGGTTGTTTATCTTAGCAATACCTGCTAAAAACAACAGCGCCGGAGGATACGCGTATCCTATCATTCCGTCCTATAGATCAATAGAGCGTTAACAGTATTAGCTCAGAGATCTGGACAAGCCAACACATACGTCTGCAATTGATTAGCCAGCTGTGTCATAAATAAAACATCATTGGGCGCTCCCATAGATAGCAAATCTGATTGAATACTTGTTTGTTGAGAGTCCATTCTGACAGCAACAAGCGACCCGTAAGAGAACGGGAGTGCGATAAAACAATCAGACGACCCAGAATATGACGGACCAAAACTGAACTTGGTGTACTATAACAAACAGACGGATTCTTTCCATTAAATTGAATAACGGAAACGAAAGAGTGCCTCCCTGGTTCCGGAGATACGCCACTACTGTCGAATTAAAGGACAGGAATTTGGGCATGCGTTTCTGAATAATGTTCATGCAATGACATAAAGCAAGCCTAAAAAACATTATTCCGCGGAAGTTAACTGATAGCTAAAAGACTGCGGAACCCAAAGACCCTGGCACTTCGAATCCGTAGGGATCAGTATATATCCCAATCTGTTTGACTGGCAACCGTCATAACAGCCACACTCGGGTCCGGCAACTGCGGCGGCACTCTCTGAGTCAACCACCGAATGTTTGCCCCAGTCTGAATCTCTTGTAACACTAGATAGACAAGAGAATGTATAAATCAAGCAATTCATGGATTGCCGGAAAGTTGCCGTCGAAGAGAAGCTCCTCCGAGAACGAAGCGACTCTGAGAGAGTTCTTAACCTACTATCCACGCGTGGATGTAGCTAGGGCTGCATCACGTCTAACCAACCCCAATCAGCCACTGAAGGGCGGAGTTATACGTGAACAAACTACTGCCCTCAAAAGAAATTACATTGAGAATAATATCCCGTAAATCTTTTCTTGAAGACGTAATGATAACGCCTCAGTAAGGCGGATTACGTATAATAAAGCGTCTAAGTTAAGTCTACTATACATAATGTCGTTCCCAACATTGAAATTGGAAAAGACATAAACGGTGAAAAAGAATATATGCAGTCTTTAATCACACCGTCTAGACGCAAATGAAATCTCGGTATGCCCTGCTCTGCCAAAATAAACTATATGTAAAAAAGATAAAATGGCAGAAATGAGCCACGCGGACAAGAAACTAAACTATCATGCTTAGTAGCAGGCTTGTATATATATATAAATATATAGCGTCGAAAAATAAAACACATGTTGTAATGACAATATTGGACTGCGTCGGTAAGTCAGGGACAAAGTCCCTGTACCGATCGAAAAATCCGAGTCCAATGACGCTATAAGTCTCTTATCCAAGATCGCAGCAATGAACTCCGAAAAATAATCACTGGAAGAAATGCCAGAAGATATGAAAGGCATCTTCCGATACTACTAAAGGGAAAACTCGAAATCTTTCGAATCCCTTTCGCCATCCTGTCGAACCCTATAAAGCATTCGGTCGTCCGTAGCTTGATGCAACCGCGGACCGCACCGACCCAGCGCCGTCGGATAATTCCTGATTCGACCGAAAAACCGTCAATTGCTGGGATGCTGCGAAACAACTGTGCTAACTCGGATAGCACGTCCGTCACTGAGGCCTGAGGAGCAGCGGTCTTACGATGCATTGCCGCAGGAAGCTCCGAGATCGTTACCCCGTGCATACTTCCAATATGCGAGCGAACGGAGTGTATAGGCCTCGTGTCCCTTGGCTACCGGATGGCGCGACCTATTCGCTGTGGAATCACTGAATGCCGAAACTGATCGGATACTCGAGGTCACGTAGCCACTGTGCGGTCGTGTGCCCTGCTGTGAGGATGAGGAAGCATTAAAGACAGTCTCTCGGACTGTCAATATAACGGAGCGTCCCGAGCAACGGACATATGTTCCGAATGTAAAATATCTGAACCACAACATGCGGTCCCCTAAGTTGTTGGCTTCCTCCGATCTGTCCTCAATCTGCCGTCACTGGGTGAGTACTAAAGTAATTAAAGTGCTCGCATCACCCAAATCTCCTTCCTAGACCGCAACGGACGAACCCGGCAGCCGAACCATTCGATGAATGTACGCTACACCGGGTGAGCTAGCGAATGTCACTCCGTAAGCGATAGACATATTCCATGAGCACTTATTGCCGCTAACTCTTCATTAACTATGACGACAGAGGCACACTTTTGAAAGACATCTCCATAACTCTTCGAACAAGAAACCAGAAATGCTTGGATAGCAAGCATAAAATAATAATATATATAGCGTCGTTCAATAATTCGAAAGTTTGTGTGAGATTATTGGACTATGTCGGAACTGAGGGACGATGTCCCTGAACCGAACCAAAAATTTCTAAGTCCACCGACGCTATCAGTTTCTTATCCGGCATCGCAGCATATGTTGTTCCGAAAGGGAAAGCTTGAAATCCACCGAATCCTTTTCGGTATCCCGTCGGACCGGATGAAACTTTCGGACGTCCGTACCCGCTTCCGCGGAGCGTCCCGACCCAGCATCGTCGGATAAAATATATGCGACAGATTCAGTTGATGCTGGGATGCTGCGATAAACTGTGCTATTAAGGAAAGCACGTCCGTTCCCGAGGCCTGTGCAGTAGCGGACTTACGATGCATTGCCGCTGGAAGCTCCGTGTACGTTGACTCCCGCATACTTCCTATGCGAACGTCCGGAGTCTGCAGGCCTCGAGTCCCCGGCTACCGACCCAGCGCTGTCGGATAATTCTCGATCCGACACCGTTTCTGTCGGCTGCTGGGATGCTGCGATAAGCTGTGCTATGTGCACAAGAATGTCCGGCGTCGAGACCTGCGGAGGCGCAGTCTATCGCTGCTTCGCCGAGGGCAGCTCCGCATCAGATGGCTCCCGCATACTTTTCCTATGCGAACGTCCGGAGTCCATCGGTCTCGAATCCCTGGCTGCCGGATGGTGTGACCTGGTCGCCGAAGAATCCTTGATCGGCGAAGCTGGTAATATATCGGCGGTCACGCAGCCAAGGTGCGGTCGTGTGCGCTGACGAGAAGAGGAAGCCTTAGCAGTCTCAGCGGACTGCCTATACAACGGAGCGTCCCGAGCGACGGACGTATGCTCCGCTAACGACACATTTGTACCACAACATCTGGGGCCAGATGTTGTTGAACGAGAGAGGGGCCTCTCTCGCTTGCCGTCCGGATGGACCGGAACGAGCTATGAACCGGACTAAAAGGCTTCCTCCGTTCTCCCTCCGATCCGCCGTCACTGGGTGTGCATTAAGTTAATTTTATAGTGCTCGCATCACCCCAAAATTCCTTCTAGACCGCAACGGACGAACCCGGCTGCCGAACCATTCGGTGAATGGACGCTACACCGGGCGAGCTAGCGGACGTCAAAGGCCGTCGAACCTACTAGGGTCCTCTTAGGCAATTGGCGTATTACATGAGCACTTTTCCGCTAGCCCTTCATTAATTGTGACGACGGAGGCACACTGTTGGAAGACATCACAGATACATCACCCTAATCTTGATCGTCTGAAATAGAAATTGATAAAGTAGAGTGACCCTGCGGGGAAAGGACCGGAGTGTCCAAATCCCCAACAACATACCGTGACATACGCTTCCCATATTGTCATCGAAATCATACGATACAGAACCGGAGTTAATGCGAGTACACTGACCACATATAGAATGATTATAAAGTCAGAGGAAGACTTCCTCTTAATACAATTGATCAATATCCTTTCAATGTGAAAAGAAAACAAGTCCTGGTACTCGCACTAACCCCTGGCAATCAAAATACATAATAATAATATGATCCATTAATATAGAAAAAATAATTGAAATCAAAATATTTTGAAAAAATATTTTTTCAGAACAGCCCAAGTTTCTGAAAAGTAACGTTGAGCCCCAATGGATCCCAAGCCTAAGTGTGGACAAAAATTTTAAAAATATTTTAAACAATTTATTCAACACTTACGAACAATAATAATGTATCTAGTTATGATTGAAATAACATAAAGATATTATTATTTAGAAATCCCCCCCTCACACAGAGGGCTGTTGTAAATGTAAACAATGAGTGTAAAAACACTAAAATAAGACTCCAGGCACCCAGGCCCGAAATCAGTTACCAAAAATACACCATCTGATGCAAAACAGAGACTTCCAGGGAAGAAACTGCAGAACATCAGATGGTAGATGCAGAACACAACGCCTAACCACCCGTAGGTGAAGACGTAAACATGGGGAAAGAACAGAATTCATTCTGTTATTCAGCTAAACTCCCAAGAAATTTTAGTAATAATAATTACAGAAATTATGCCAAAAGCATGGGAGAATAGCAAGGGGGAACTTAAAGGACAGGGAGAGAGGAAAAACACTTGAAAAAACAGTGTAACTAAATAATCAGAATGACAACAAAATGGCTGCTGCCTTGAAAATAGGTAACTTAACATAATTTCATTAAAAAATTTTAAGTTACAGCCCTGATAATATTCTGTCACACATTCTTTTCCTCTCCTCCTTTTCTATCCTCCTTAGAATCACCATTTCACTAAAATTTATGTGTCTGGCATCATTTAAACTGAGATTTAAAAGCACAAAGATCAGTCAGATGTTAACTGATGAAGGGCCAAACTTAGAATGATAAATGGCGCCAATTTCGGAACGTCCTTGACACTGCGCATGCGCAGTGGGGGCGAAGTGTGGAGGGCCTCTCAGGACATGTTTTCTTTAGTTTTAGATGCAAATTTTGGGGATTGGGGGGCAAAATTTGTGTTTGGCCCTATATTTTAAGAGTTAGCACCAGCTATGTCTGGGTCATTGGTACAGTATAAAAATATGTATGGCTTTTCCATTGTTGAAGACACATTTTCCGAGGCGTTCATTTCATTCCTTGAGAAGATGATCCATATCTTGTTTCGAAGAGAATGATCCATACCTGCGTACAACTTTCATGAGAACGCGCCCTAATTTGAAAAATTGTTTGTTTCGCTGCTCATATTATTTCGCTATTTAATTGTATTTTTGGGGCAGTATTATTTATTTATTTATTGGTGTTTAAGGTCACATACTTATGCATACTGGCTAATCGTGACCGTGACAGTTTTACGGGTGGAGGAAGAGAGTACCCGGAGAGAACCACCGAGCAACGACGAGCAGCTGTCAGCTCTCCAACATCGTAACTCTGAACTCTGCACCACAGCACAGGCAGGGCTAGATTGGTTGAAGACATGCGCACCATCGACGTGCAGTACGCATCAGTACACAGCGTCATCGTGCCCCCATGTAGGCAATCAGGGTGAAGTGTCTTGCCCAAGGACACAACGCAGTTGCCGCAGGTGGGATTCGAACCGAGGACCTCTCGGCTTGCAGCCTGCACCTCTACCAACTGAGCCACCACGCCCCCATTTTTGGGGCGGGAACTACACCACCTCACTGGGCACTATATGGGTGTAGTCAACTCCAAGCCATGCACTATTCCTTAAATATAGTCTAATTTGGCCAAGTGTAAAAGATAATATGTATTGTTCAATCTCAATTGTAAAACATACACATTTCACGTTAGAAAAGATATACAGTGGAGCCTACTTAATTGTTTATATCTTAATTGAATAACCCTGTTAACTGAATAAAACTTCCAAACACAAAACCATTTACCACACCTTCTGCACAAATTCCACCTGTTAATTGCATAGAGGTTATGGAGGAATCTCCTGTTAACTGAATAAAAAGTCTTGTAATATGTCAAGAAATTACCCTGGCAGTCACTAAATTCACCTAGTTTATAGACCTGTGTGGCCTCAGTACATCAAATACAGGCATTTAGTGTACTATATCTTGTTTGACAGAGCTCCTTGAGCTCTGTCAAACAAGATATTGTACACTAAATGCTCAGTTTATCTCTAGAATAAAGGGAAGTGACTAAATCCCTGTTAGTTGAATACTCCTGCTAATTCAATAATTTTTACTGACAAAATGGCTATTCAATTAACAGGGGGCGTGATGGCATTGCGGTAACCGGTTCTCACAAGATTATCGAAGTTAAGCAACGTCGAGCCCGGTTAGCCCTCGGATGGGTGACCGCCTGAGCGATCGATTCGGACTCCCGCGCTATGTCCTTGGGCAAGACACTTAACCCCGATTGTCCACATGGGGGCATGATGACGCCACCATGTACTAAGGCGTACTGTACGTCGATGGTGCTCATCTCTTCAACCAATCTAACCCTGCCTGTGCTGCAGTGCGGGGTTATGAGGGAGTTGGGGAGCTGGAAGCTGCTCGTCGTTGCTCAGTGGTTCTCCGGCTTTCTCCACCCGTAAAACTGTCACGGTCATGATTAGGTATTGTGCATAAGTATGTGACCTTAAACACCAATAAATAAATTAATTCAATTAACAGGATTCCACTGTACTTACTTACTGCCACTCATGTGACTTTCAGCACTTTTCCATAGAGCCATGATGGTGGGTGGCTTCTAGCACTAAACCAGTTAAGTGTTGGTATCACAGCATAAAGGTTTCATATTCTATGGATATGGTTTATATTATCTGTGAAGTAAATTTATTTCATCTGTGTGGATTTGCCTTGTTACAATTTATGGAGAGTGCCAATAGGCACTCTCCATAAATTGTTACAAGGCAAAGGCATATGAACAAATCTAGGAAACCAAGAAAGATTTTACACTCTACCAATTAATATTTATTTATTTATTGGTGTTTAAGGTCACATATTTCTGCACAATGGCTAATCATGACCTCGACAGTTTTACAGGTGGAGGAAGCCGGAGTACCCGGAGAGAACCACCGAGCAACGCCGAGCAACTGTCAGCTCCCCAACATACTAACTCCACACAAGCAGTGTTAGCATTGGTTGAAGACAGGTGCACCATCGACGTGCTGTATGCCTTAGTACACAGCGTCACCGTTACCCCACGTGGGCAATGGGGGTGAAGTGTCTTGCCCAAGGACACAACGCGATTGCCGCAGGTGAGATTCGAACTGAGGACCTCTCAGCTTGAAGCCTGCACCTCTACCTACTGAGCCACCTACCAATTAATAAATAATTATCAAACATATTTGTGTTCAGGAATAATTATGCACCTTTTCCAACATATAAATACCTCCACAAAATATTATGAGTAATTTTTTTAATAACATAGCAAACTGGATGTTTACAAAACACCTAAAAAAACAGACACTGTATTTTAATCATGCTTTGTTACAAGCACTTGCAAGTAAAATACATCAATCAAAAAAGGTATAAGTTTAAAGTCTCACATTTTCATACTAATTTTGAAAGGCACTGCCAAGTACAAAAAAAAACAACATTCGACGAGGAGGTTTAATTTCAAGGAGGGATTGCCCTAGAACAAAAGCCATTTTTTTGCTTAATTCCTTTTTTGAAATGTACTCACCATTTATCAATATCAGCAATAATACAACAAACATCATTAATCGGTTCATCTAACACAGTATTCTGAAAGAAAGAAAAAATGTATCTACCATATTTACTCTATGTATTGGGACAGCTAAAAATAATTATTTTCACAGGTGTCCCAATTATTAGAAAATGGGGAAAGAACACAGCCTGGTCTTGATTTGATTCTGAATAAAGTTGTGTGTGATTCATTTTCCATCACTATTTTCGAAAATTGCCGTCCAATTTTCTGTTATATTTTCATTTTTTGCTTCCAAAACATAGCTTATGATCCCTCATTGGAACGAGCGCATTGCGCACATTCCAGTGAGTGATCATAAGCTATGATTTGGAAGCAAAAAATAAAAAAATTTTTAGTTACTCAAGAATTTTTTTTAGGAGTGTCGTCTGCTACTAGCGACGGGCCAACTGGAAACAAATCTGAAGTCCCAAACTTTGGAGCATAAAAAAAATATAGTTTTCTGGAAAAAATGTGTGTCCCACATCATAGAGTGTCCCAATACATAGAGTAAACACGGTAATTTAAAAAAAAAAAAAATGAATCAAAATAAAAAAAACAAGTCTAAAAAAAAACTTCCCAAAAAGCCTGGTTAAAAAAAGGCTACAATTATTTAGTTACTCAGGTTTCCAGACATACCAGATTCACTGGTTAAATATAAGTTCCAGACAAGTAAAAAAAAACATAAACATTTGATCAAATTTCCATGAACTGAGTGGTTTTCAAATGAGACAGATAAGTTTCTGCACTGAATGAACTGTCAATTCAACTAGTTTCCAGGAACTTCTCGATATATATTTTAAGGTACTGAAGACAGAAAAAGAAATATGTGGATTTTGAAGCATGTTCAGGGAAAAAAAAACAAGTGAACACTCCTCCAAGAGGTACATATAGATACATGTACATATAAGTTGATGGAATTTGGACTCAATATTTCCTATTTTAATGTCAAATCAGATTAACTGAAAACAAGGGTATGTTTTCATTTTTGGAATTCTCTAAAGTAAAACCTTTCCACAATCCATTGCAATGAGGGCTATGAGCAGAGTTTAAATGCTTCCCAAAAATGTTAATGGCTGGTTTTGGCCATTAAGTTGACATAATTTGTCTCAGACCCCAAATGGGTACATTTCAAAACAATAACAAAGATCAGCTGATCGTTCCTTAAAGGCGACGTGATTCGGCATAGCATGACATCATTTACGAAGCTACTGGGGGATATTTCTCGATATCCATCGGGTCAACTGATATTGAGACATATCTTTTATAATAATTCACAGGCTAGCACATAATAACAAGAGGCCCCAAGGGGTCTTAATTGTTTACCTGCCAAAGTGGTTAAAAGAAGTACTTGGGGTCAAATTCAGTTAGACATGGTTCATCAACACTACAAAGGAATGAAGTCATGACAGGTAAATTTTAAGGAAAAACACTAAGGAATGCATTTGACAAATCTGAACTTGACATGCCCCCCTGCCACCCCCACCACATCCATAGAGAGCCCAAATATTAAGCCAGGAGCTCAAAATGAACGAACTTGAATCTGATCCCCCTTGAGATGTTATAAACTATATATGAAAGAATTCTGACTGGTGGATCTGAAGAAGAAGGTTTTCAAAGAAATGCCCTCACACTGCACTAAGTTAAACTTTGGGCTAAAATAGGCAGCCAAAATATTAATGCAGGGACCCAATTTGAACAAACTTGAATCTGACCCAGCTAGAGATGTTGTATATCAAATATGAAAGGATTCTGATTGGTGAATCTGAAGAAGAAGATTTTTAAAGAAATTTCCTCAAATTGCACCAAGTTAAGCTTTGGGCTCCAATAGAGAGCCCAAATATTAACTCAGGGACCCGATTTGAACAAACTTGAATCTAACCCCCTAGAGATGTTGTAAACCAAATATGAAAGCATTCTGACAGGTGGATCTGAAGAAGAAGATTTTTAAAGAATATTTCACATATTGCACTAAGTTAAAATTCGGGCTTCAATTGAGCCCAAATCTTAACGCAGGGACTTGATTTGAACAAACTTGAATCTGACCCCCCTAGAGATGTTGTATAACAAATATGAAAAGATTTTGATTTGTGGATCTGAAGAAGATTTTTTTTCGAATTTTAAAAAAAAGTTATGGGTGCTATCAGTTTATGCCACTTGTGGGGCCCCCTGTGGGTGTGGCAACTTTATTTGAACAAACGTAAATTGACATATGATAGGGAACATGCACACCATATTTGGTTCAATTTGGTCCAGTAGTTTGTGAGGAGAAGTCGATAATGTAAAGTTCAGATGGACGACAACGACGGCGATGGACGGACAGATGGACAGACGGACAGACGATGACAGATGGCAACTGACAAGTTAAGCTCCCTTCAGCGAGCTAAAATTTATATCTAGTGCTCAGTGTTTTATATAGTGCTCAGAGCTGCATTATGACTGTGTTTGTTTGTTTATTGGAGTTCAAAGTAAACATCAGCATATTTGGCTTTATCATATGACTCGTCCGTTTTGTTCACTTCAAAACATTTGATATTTTGTTTTCATATTAATCAGTGATAAACAAAACCTTCCATCAATTTCATTGGTCAGTTTCAAAACCAGACAATTTGATTGGCTGAACAAAATACAACTGGGCCACATTTTCATAATTTGCATAATTAGAGTTGGGAGCTGTCATTGGCCAATTTCAAAACTGGACAATTTGATTGGCTAAACAAAATACAACTGGGTCACATTTGCATAATTTCAGTAGGGAGAATTTTCGTTATCTGTCCCATATAGGGTAGGTTATATTGTATTCATCTTTTACCTACAAAAAAAACGCCACTCATTTTTTTTTTATATTTTCACTTTTTGCTTCCAAAACATAGGTTACGACCCCTCATTGGAACGAGCTCGATGAGCTCGTCCCAATGAGGGGTCATAACCTATGTTTTGGAAGCAAAAAATGAAAATTTTTAGTTATAACAGGATGCTTTTTCCAAGTGCCATCTGCAACTCAAGTTAGGTGATGGGTTAAAAAGTCATACTAAGTGGCTAATTTGTGTGTGTGTGTGTCATATGATAAATAGAATATGAAATGAGTGTTTTTCTCATTTAATATTTATGAAACTCGTCCGAATTTTCCGTTTGGGCTTGCCAGAGGCTCGCCAAAATGGAAAATTCTTAGACTCGTTTCATAAATATTATATGAGAAAAACACTCATTCCATATCCTCTATATATCGTAGCCGAAACAGAACTTTAATTTCAAGTTTTGCCAATCATTTATAACTTCGCTGCCTACTTTAGGACTCTTCTGTCAGTAATTTTTTCAGTCATTGTTTACAGGTCATATAACAGCTCAGAACTTGTCTACAACAGTAAACAAACACTCATCCACTTAATTTGCTATGGAGTGGAAGGTAATTATGTTAGAGAAATTGTCTAGCTTGTAAATGAAATTGACTAACATTATAAACATTCTGTTTTAGGCACCATAAACTAGATCTATTTCTCAGGCCATTTTTTGGAAAGTTAAAAAATTTATAGTAATTTATATATTTTTTATACTTACCAATGACCCAGACATAGCTGGTGCTAACTCTTAAAATATAGGGCCAAACACAAATTTTGCCCCCCAATCCCCAAAATTTGCATCTAAAACTAAAGAAAACATGTCCTGAGAGGCCCTCCACACTTCGCCCCTACTGCGCATGCGCAGTGTCAAGGACGTTCCGAAATTGGCGCCATTTATCATTCTAATAACCAGTGCCTGGTAAGCGCTATGTACTCAGCGGGGAGGCAAGAGTTCCCAACTCCTGGGAGGGCCATCCCCGTCTGGGTCATTGGTAAGTATAAAAAATATATAAATTACTATAAATTTTTTAACATTTTTATACTGTACCAATGACCCAGACATAGCTGAATAGTAAAAAGGCTGGAGGGCCAAGGACATAGAGCAAAATGGAATACGCTCAATAAAATAAAATAGAGTCATCCCCTGTAGGGAAAAGAAGTAATAGGCCTTACATGTATCTTTCTTATTTATGATAAATTAGAAAGATACAACACCTTCCAAAAATTGAGCTTCATACATCCATGTACTCTATTAATATCCAATAATCCTTATACTAATAATTTTTAAAGTAAGCCAATAATAAAGTAAGTCTAGAGAATAGAGACTCTTATACTCCTAAAAGTGTGTGAGAATTGCATAATCATGTCCGTTGACATATGCAATATTCAAAAGCTATACTTTCAAAACTAAGACTTGAATGAATTTTATAAACTTAAACTTCTCACTAAACAACCATCCCAATAACAGCTCAGAATTACTAACTCCGGAGGAGGTATCCCCTTGTTTTCATAGTAAAAACAGGTGACCCAAGGGAACACCCTCCCCCCCCCCCCCCTTTTTCTTGCCCTGGGTCAAATAGCCCAGAGCGAAGAGGGCAGCCGAACGGAGACACTGCCGAAACAGACAGCCTACCTAGCTATAGTAGCAACTGTTAAGTGAATGACATTCTGAGCAGTAGATAATAGACCTAACAATAGAGGCCTCCAGAAATGGACTCGATATTTCTGAGATAAAATTCATGAATGGATGGCTGAGCGCAATGAGCAGCCTTCAAAAATCTATAATAGCAACACTATTAATGTAAGCCCAAGAAGTAGAAGAACTCTTACTTCATGAGCCGAAATCTTAAGCACAACTGCTAAGCCAATGATATACCATAAGCAGTACGCTAGTTAATAGAATCCATTAACAATAAAATGGAGCGTAACGTCCTTCTACTAGACATCAAAGACAGAAGAAGCTTACGCCCTTGTAATAAACAGATATCTGTTTATAAATACATAAACTGTACCCGGAAAGAGTAAAGGCCTATGCCCATACGAAGACGGAAGGACCTTAAAATAATAGGTTCCGGATAATAGGAGCCTAACTCTTATGCAACAATCCAACCTAAATAGTAACGGAAGTATTGATTCCGAAACTATGAAAGTGAAAATCATCCATCGATAGTGCATGAAACTCACTGACTCTACAGTAAAAGAGAAACCAACAGAATTACTGTCTAAAAGGTCAGAATTTGAAAACTACTGTTTCCAGAGGCTCAAATGATTACTTAGCTAAATAAGAACCTGAAGTTAAAATCCGTATAGGAATTTAATCTAAAGATTCTAAGTCTATTTATCAAAAAGTTACTAACTGACTTAGATAAAGAGACAAAAGACTCAATTGTAAACTATCGTAGAGTGCATAGGTATGAGGTAACATAAACCTATACCCTAAATAACAACAGGCTGCAGTAGATCTTGTGAAACAAGTATACTAAAAAATAGCAATGAGTAGTATGGAGGGATCAACCATATGAACATAATGATCCCTACACCACGACGGAAGAGCCTCCACTTTAGTCGCATAGAATAGCGAAGAAGAGGATCTCCTATAGTAAGAAATCGCGTCCAAAGCTCGTCCAGTACAGTGCTTACAATGCAATACGGACCACACAACGGAATACATGAAGGTTGCGACCTTGCTGGTTGTGATAAAGATGACACGATTTACCCAGTGAAAAAAGATCCTCACATAGAGGAAGATTTCACGTTAAGATCCACAGTAGACAAGAGAGTAAATTACTCATGATCTCTGTGAAGATAGAGATGCTATCAACAGAAATGTATTGTGGTTGTTTATCTTAGCAATACCTGCTAAAAACAACAGCGCCGGAGGATACGCGTATCCTATCATTCCGTCCTATAGATCAATAGAGCGTTAACAGTATTAGCTCAGAGATCTGGACAAGCCACCACATACGTCTGCAATTGATTAGCCAGCTGTGTCATAAATAAAACATCATTGGGCGCTCCCATAGATAGCAAATCTGATTGAATACTTGTTTGTTGAGAGTCCATTCTGACAGCAACAAGCGACCCGTAAGAGAACGGGAGTGCGATAAAACAATCAGACGACCCAGAATATGACGGACCAAAACTGAACTTGGTGTACTATAACCAACAGACGGATTCTTTCCATTAAATTGAATAACGGAAACGAAAGAGTGCCTCCCTGGTTCCGGAGATACGCCACTACTGTCGAATTAAAGGACAGAAATTTGGGCATGCGTTTCTGAATAATGTTCATGCAATGACATAAAGCAAGCCTAAAAAACATTATTCCGCGGAAGTTAACTGATAGCTAAAAGACTGCGGAACCCAAAGACCCTGGCACTTCGAATCCGTAGGAATCAGTATATATCCCAATCTGTTTGACTGGCAACCGTCATAACAGCCACACTCGGGTCCGGCAACTGCGGCGGCACTCTCTGAGTCAACCACCGAATGTTTGCCCCAGTCTGAATCTCTTGTAACACTAGATAGACAAGAGAATGTATAAATCAAGCAATTCATGGATTGCCGGAAAGTTGCCGTCGAAGAGAAGCTCCTCCGAGAACGAAGCGACTCTGAGAGAGTTCTTAACCTACTATCCACGCGTGGATGTAGCTAGGGCTGCATCACGTCTAACCAACTCCAATCAGCCACTGAAGGGCGGAGTTATACGTGAACAAACTACTGCCCTCAAAAGAAATTACATTGAGAATAATATCCCGTAAATCTTTTCTTGAAGACGTAATGATAACGCCTCAGTAAGGCGGATTACGTATAATAAAGCGTCTAAGTTAAGTCTACTATACATAATGTCGTTCCCAACATTGAAATTGGAAAAGACATAAACGGTGAAAAAGAATATATGCAGTCTTTAATCACACCGTCTAGACGCATATGAACTCTCGGTATGCCCTGCTCTGCCAAAATAAACTATATGTAAAAAAGATAAAATGGCAGAAATGAGCCACGCGGACAAGAAACTAAACTATCATGCTTAGTAGCAGGCTTGTATATATATATAAATATATAGCGTCGAAAAATAAAACACATGTTGTAATGACAATATTGGACTGCGTCGGTAAGTCAGGGACAAAGTCCCTGTACCGATCGAAAAATCCGAGTCCAATGACGCTATAAGTCTCTTATCCAAGATCGCAGCAATGAAGTCCGAAAAAATAATCACTGGAAGAAATGCCAGAAGATATGAAAGGCATCTTCCGATACTACTAAAGGGAAAACTCGAAATCTTTCGAATCCCTTTCGCCATCCTGTCGGACCCTATAAAGCGTTCGGTCGTCCGTAGCTTGATGCAACCGCGGACCGCACCGACCCAGCGCCGTCGGATAATTCCTGATTCGACCAAGAAACCGTCAATTGCTGGGATGCTGCGAAACAACTGTGCTAACTCGGATAGCACGTCCGTCACTGAGGCCTGAGGAGCAGCGGTCTTACGATGCATTGCCGCAGGAAGCTCCGAGATCGTTACCCCGTGCATACTTCCAATATGCGAGCGAACGGAGTGTATAGGCCTCGTGTCCCTTGGCTACCGGATGGCGCGACCTATTCGCTGTGGAATCACTGAATGCCGAAACTGATCGGATACTCGAGGTCACGTAGCCAATGTGCGGTCGTGTGCCCTGCTGTGAGGATGAGGAAGCATTAAAGACAGTCTCTCGGACTGTCAATATAACGGAGCGTCCCGAGCAACGGACATATGCTCCGAATGTAAAATATCTGAACCACAACATGCGGTCCCCTATGTTGTTGGCTTCCTCCGATCTGTCCTCAATCTGCCGTCACTGGGTGAGTACTAAAGTAATTAAAGTGCTCGCATCACCCAAATCTCCTTCCTAGACCGCAACGGACGAACCCGGCAGCCGAACCATTCGATGAATGTACGCTACACCGGGTGAGCTAGCGAATGTCACTCCGTAAGCGATAGACATATTCCATGAGCACTTATTGCCGCTAACTCTTCATTAACTATGACGACAGAGGCACACTTTTGAAAGACATCTCCATAACTCTTCGAACAAGAAACCAGAAATGCTTGGATAGCAAGCATAAAATAATAATATATATAGCGTCGTTCAATAATTCGAAAGTTTGTGTGACATTATTGGACTATGTCGGAACTGAGGGACGATGTCCCTGAACCGAACCAAAAATTTCTAAGTCCACCGACGCTATCAGTTTCTTATCCGGCATCGCAGCATATGTTGTTCCGAAAGGGAAAGCTTGAAATCCACCGAATCCCTTTCGGTATCCCGTCGGACCGGATGAAACTTTCGGACGTCCGTACCCGCTTCCACGGAGCGTCCCGACCCAGCATCGTCGGATAAAATATATGCGACAGATTCAGTTGATGCTGGGATGCTGCGATAAACTGTGCTATTAAGGAAAGCACGTCCGTTCCCGAGGCCTGTGCAGTAGCGGACTTACGATGCATTGCCGCTGGAAGCTCCGTGTACGTTGACTCCCGCATACTTCCTATGCGAACGTCCGGAGTCTGCAGGCCTCGAGTCCCCGGCTACCGACCCAGCGCTGTCGGATAATTCTCGATCCGACACCGTTTCTGTCGGCTGCTGGGATGCTGCGATAAGCTGTGCTATGTGCACAAGAATGTCCGGCGTCGAGACCTGCGGAGGCGCAGTCTATCGCTGCTTCGCCGAGGGCAGCTCCGCATCAGATGGCTCCCGCATACTTTTCCTATGCGAACGTCCGGAGTCCATCGGTCTCGAATCCCTGGCTGCCGGATGGTGTGACCTGGTCGCCGAAGAATCCTTGATCGGCGAAGCTGGTAATATATCGGCGGTCACGCAGCCAAGGTGCGGTCGTGTGCGCTGACGAGAAGAGGAAGCCTTAGCAGTCTCAGCGGACTGCCTATACAACGGAGCGTCCCGAGCGACGGACGTATGCTCCGCTAACGACACATTTGTACCACAACATCTGGGGCCAGATGTTGTTGAACGAGAGAGGGGCCTCTCTCGCTTGCCGTCCGGATGGACCGGAACGAGCTATGAACCGGACTAAAAGGCTTCCTCCGTTCTCCCTCCGATCCGCCGTCACTGGGTGTGCATTAAGTTAATTTTATAGTGCTCGCATCACCCCAAAATTCCTTCTAGACCGCAACGGACAAACCCGGCTGCCGAACCATTCGGTGAATGGACGCTACACCGGGCGAGCTAGCGGACGTCAAAGGCCGTCGAACCTACTAGGGTCCTCTTAGGCAATTGGCGTATTACATGAGCACTTTTCCGCTAGCCCTTCATTAATTGTGACGACGGAGGCACACTGTTGGAAGACATCACAGATACATCACCCTAATCTTGATCGTCTGAAATAGAAATTGATAAAGTAGAGTGACCCTGCGGGGAAAGGACCGGAGTGTCCAAATCCCCAACAACATACCGTGACATACGCTTCCCATATTGTCATCGAAATCATACGATACAGAACCGGAGTTAATGCGAGTACACTGACCACATATAGAATGATAATAAGGTCAGAGGAAGACTTCCTCTTAAAACAATTGATCAATATCCTTTCAATGTGAAAAGAAAACAAGTCCTGGTACTCGCACTAACCCCTGGCAATCAAAATACATAATAATAATATGATCCATTAATATAGAAAAAATAATTGAAATCAAAATATTTTGAAAAAATATTTTTTCAGAACAGCCCAAGTTTCTGAAAAGTAACGTTGAGCCCCAATGGATCCCAAGCCTAAGTGTGGACAAAAATTTTAAAAAATATTTTAAACAATTTATTCAACACTTACGAACAATAATAATGTATCTAGTTATGATTGAAATAACATAAAGATATTATTATTTAGAAATCCCCCCCTCACACAGAGGGCTGTTGTAAATGTAAACAATGAGTGTAAAAACACTAAAAAAAGACTCCAGGCACCCAGGCCCGAAATCAGTTACCAAAAATACACCATCTGATGCAAAACAGAGACTTCCAGGGAAGAAACTGCAGAACATCAGATGGTAGATGCAGAACACAACGCCTAACCACCCGTAGGTGAAGACGTAAACATGGGGAAAGAACAGAATTCATTCTGTTATTCAGCTAAACTCCCAAGAAATTTTAGTAATAATAATTACAGAAATTATGCCAAAAGCATGGGAGAATAGCAAGGGGGAACTTAAAGGACAGGGAGAGAGGAAAAACACTTGAAAAAACAGTGTAACTAAATAATCAGAATGACAACAAAATGGCTGCTGCCTTGAAAATAGGTAACTTAACATAATTTCATTAAAAAATTTTAAGTTACAGCCCTGATAATATTCTGTCACACATTCTTTTCCTCTCCTCCTTTTCTATCCTCCTTAGAATCACCATTTCACTAATATTTATGTGTCTGGCATCATTTAAACTGAGATTTAAAAGCACAAAGATCAGTCAGATGTTAACTGATGAAGGGCCAAACTTAGAATGATAAATGGTGCCAATTTCGGAACGTCCTTGACACTGCGCATGCGCAGTAGGGGCGAAGTGTGGAGGGCCTCTCAGGACATGTTTTCTTTAGTTTTAGATGCAAATTTTGGAAATTGGGGGGCAAAATTTGTGTTTGGCCCTATATTTTAAGAGTTAGCACCAGCTATGTCTGGGTCCTTGGTACAGTATAAAAATATTGCATGCTGGCAGGCAGGGGTTTGTTTATTTTATTTTTGTAATTATTTCTTTGCCATCAAAAGTTCATGTTCTTGGTTTGTTTTAGTTTTTAGGACTCATAATCTACAGAATAGAATGGGTGGTGGTGTATTTCATCTCTTGAGTGCAAGAAGGCCTTGCAATACTAAAGCATTGCAACATCTTGTTGCACTCCAAGGGACAAATTTATCAATTTTATTTACTTGGGTAAAATATCACACACAAACCATTTAATTTTAATTTTTTTAAATTTGCACCGGTTTAAAAAGAGAGCATGTGGCAGCCAAAAGGACCATGTAGGAGGGCCTGAGAAACAGATTTCTAACTTTTCTAGGCCTTACTTGTGCACTGGTTTGGAGATCATTCATCATTTTTACTTCATAGTCAGGATCTGAAGTTCCATGCAGTACAAAATCACACATGTAGTGATCACAAAAGCCGGCAAGTAAAGATCGACCAAAATTCTGTTCATACGATTTTATACTAATAGATGTAGCATCCATATCAAATCTGAAACAAAAACATTTTTAAATTTAATATGTTTAACCCTTTACCCAACGAATCCCCGCATCTGCCTGCATAATATGCAAATTCAGCAGTTGAAAAAATATTATTTTTAAAAAAAATTTAAAAAAAACGTATCATGTGATATGGTTTCGTTGAAATTTTTTGAAAAATTTAAAAAAATGATATTTAAAATAATGAATTTTGATATTGTCTGCATTGGGTAAAGGGTTAACCCTTTACCTAACCGAGCCTGGAAATAAGGAATCTGTCATTTGAAGAATGAGGTCCCCTGAGGGTGAATTTGCGGATGCGATCCCATATAGTGGGTTAGGATGCCCAAATTTATCCTCTAGGTACCTCTTTCTGTTTAGGCCTGCGACCTTGATGCCAATTGATGTTCACAGAGGGTAACTTTAGTAATGCTACCCTGCTATGCAGGGTAGCATCCCCAAATTCACCCTCTGGGGACCTCATTCTGCAGATGAGAGCCTGCTTATATCCAGACTTGTACCTAACTAATCAGCCACATCCATCCGTGTAATATACAAATTTAGTATTGGAAAAAAAAATTATTTTAAAAAAAATTTCAATAAAAGCATACTGAGATCATTCCAATGAGGGGTCCCATGATATGGTTTTGTGAAATTGTTTTGAAAAATTTGAGACAATAATATTTAAAATCATTTTCATGTCTGCATTGGATAAAGGGTTATTAGTTGACTGGTTGAATACGAGAAGCCATTATTGGCATTCCCCAGAAAAGTGCTGGGGTCTCTATAAAAGGATTCATATTCTCTTTTCAACCCTTTACCTATGAAGTGGCCACGTAATTAAAAAATTGAGAATTGAAAAAACGTTTTTTTAAAATAATTTCAACAAGAGGTGCACATCAGAGATGCATGCGTAGAGTTGTGACTCCTTTCTTCATGCCCTATCTATTGAAAATCAGAAATATCATCGCGTTGTGCGCAAAACTCGTAAAAATTGACAAGCTCAAAATTCATAAAAATTGACTAATTAAGGTCCATAACTCTGCAATGAGATATTGGACCAGGCCAGTTTTCAAACTCACCTGAGATATTATTGCAAAGAACTTATATGGCACAAATTCGTCAAATTGGAGTATGTTTGTTGACATTATTATGCTAATGAGCTCAAAATTTGTAAAATTGAGTAATTAAGGCCCATTATTCTGTAATGAAGAATCTGACAAGGCCAGTTTTCTAACTTGTTTGAGATATTATAGCATAAGACCTGTATAGCAAATATTAGTCAAATTGGAGGATGTTTGTTCCAGATATTGCACTAACAAGCTCAAGATTTGTAAAAATTAACAAATTAAGGGCCATAACAATGAAAAATAGGGCCTGGCCAGTTTTCGAACTTGTTCGAGATATTATTGCAAAAGACCTGTATGGCAAATATTAGACAAATCGGAGAACATCTGTTCAAGTTATTGTGCTAACGAGTCCAAAATTTTAAAATACTGACTAATTAAGGGTCATAAATCGGCAATCAAAAATCGAGCCGGGCCAGTTTTCGAACTTGTTTGAGATATTACTGCAAAAGACTTGTGCGGTAAATATTAGTCAAATCGAAGCACATTTGTTCAAGTTATTGTGCTAACGAGCTCAAAATTTGTAAAAATTGACTAATTAAGGGCCATAACTCTGTAACGAAAAATTGGGCCTGGCCAGTTTTCAAACTTGTTCAAGATATTATTGAAAAAGACCTGTATGGCATATATCAGTCAAAAACAGAGAACAGAGAATCTGCCCAGACACACACTGACCGTCACCAAACCATTGGTCTTGGTTAATACCACAACTCGACCAATAAAATCCATATCATATGACCCCTCAATGGAACGAGCTCATAAAGCTCATTCCAATGAGATGCCAAATGATTTGTTTGTGTTAAAAAATTTTTTTTAATTAAAGAAAATTGTAATTGCAATAACAAATTTTTATATTGTGTACACTACGTAAAGGATTAACCCTCTACATGCTGATGTCAAAATACCAAACTGTTTAACCCTTTAACCAACGCAGACAATATCAAAATTTATTATTTTAAATATCATTTTTTAAATTTTTTCAAAAGATTTCAACAAAACCATATCATGTGACCCCTCTTTGGAACGAGCTCGATGAGCTCATTCCAAAGAGGGGTCACATGATATGGTTTTGTTGAAATTTTTCGAAAAATAATATTTTTTTCAGCTGCTGAATTTGCATATTACGCAGGCAGATGTGGGCGATTCGTTGGGTAAAGGGTTAACGGCCATTTTTTCCGATAAAACAAAACAAGGAAGTTAACAAATTCAATCTTGTTTCACAGAGATCAGGGTACATAAAATTTTAATGGGTTACCAGGGTTGTGTATCTGTCCAATGACTTGTTTAAACCCTTTGAACCCTTGTTTCCTGAAAGTGTAGTGCCCTTGTGTACACTTAGATTGGGATGGCTCAGTCCAATATCAATACACAGGGAGGATAAAATTATAACTGCAGTCTTTAGCCTTCCAGCTGCAGACTGCAGTTATTATTTTATCGTCAATGCCCCATGTACAGACCTCTTATAAGACAAGAAGAGGCCCCAAGGGACCTTAATTGCTCACCTGACAAGTTGTTTAAAGAAGCATTTTGGATCACATTCAGCTCATCATGGCTCAACACTTCAGAGGAATGAAATCATAAAATTATTAACCCTTTACCCAACGAATCGCCCACATCCGCCCGCGTAATATGCAAATTCAGCAGTTGAAAAAACATTATTTTTCAACAAATTTCAACAAAACCACATCATGTGACCACTCGTTGGAATGAGCTCGTTCCAACGAGGGGCCACATGATATGGTTTTGTTGAAATTTTTTGAAAAATTTGAAAAAATGAAATTTAAAATAATAAATTTTGATATCGTCTGCGTTGGGTAAATTATTAAGGGGTCCTTTTTTTTACATAAATTAACTCTAATTCCTCACTCCAATTCCTTCAAAACGCATTTTGTAGCAATTTTTTTTCCTCTGCTTAATTGACCCACAGGGTGGGGAGAGGGGTTGGTGGTCATAGGGGTATTTTTTTTTTTGGGGGGGGGGGGGGGGGGTTGCATAAAATCATGCTATATCTTTCAAAATATGTTTTGCAGCCAAACATTTTGTTACATCTAACTGCCCCCCCCCCCCACCTCCCCCCTCCACCACCCCCATGACAAGGAAGGTAGGGGAGCACAGAGGGTAAAAACATTTTTGGATAAAACCACTCTAATTCATCTAGGAACCCGATTTTGAAAAGTATCGAAAAATAAATTTCCAAGTCCAAAAATTTTTAGGCTAAACAATTTGGTTTTTTCATCTCAAAAATGAACAAAATGCACAAAAAATCGAAAAATGTTTTTTTTTAAATTTTGGTCCAAAAGTTAAAAAATTTATAGTAATTTATATATTTTTTATACTTACCAATGACCCAGACTTAGCTGGTGCTAACTCCACAAAAACCAGGGCCAAACACAAATTTTGCCCCCCAATCCCCAAAATTTGCATCCAAAACAAAAAGAAATAATGTCCTAAAGGACCTCCATAATACGACTCTACTGCGCATGCGCAGTGACGCAGTCGTCCCGAAATTGGCGCCAAATATCATTCTTACTGGCAGTGCCTGGTCAGCGCTATGTACTCAGCGGGGAGGCAAGAGTTCCCAACTCAGGGAGGGCCATCCCCGTCTGGGTCATTGGTAAGTATAAAAAATATATAAATTACTATAAATTTTTTAACATTTTTATACTGTACCAATGACCCAGACTTAGCTGAATAGTAAACAGGCTGGAGGGCCTAGGACATAGAGGAAAATCCAATAAGCTCAATTATAAAATAAAGAGATAACCCCTTAAGGAGAAAAGGAGTATTAGGCTTTACATGTATCTTTCTTATTTAATATTTAAATTAGAAAGATACACTACCCTTAATAATTGAGCACAATAACATTCATGTTCTCTATTAATATCCAGTATAACCTTTATACTAATTATTATTAAAACAAGCCAATAAATAAAGTAGTCCAGAGAATTGAGACTCTTTATAATCATTTAAAAGTGTCCGAGTATTGTATATTAAAGCCCGTTTGACACTTGACATATACAAATGCTTCACACCGAGCTACACTTTAAAAATAAGACATGAATGAAATTAAACATTAATATTACACTTTAAAACCATCCCGGAAGCGACTCAGAAATACTGTCTTGGAGGAGGCATTCCCTTGCTTTTCACTATAAAGCAGGTGACCTAAGGGAACACCCGCCCCCCCCCCTTCCCCTTGCCCTGGGTCAAATAGCCCAGAGCGAAGAGGGCAGCCGGACGGAGTCACTGCCGGAACAGAAAGCCTGCATAACTATAGTTGCAACTGTTTAGTGGACGACATTCTGAGCAACAGATAACGGACCTAAACAATGCAGGTCTCCAGAAATGGACTCAATATTTCTGAGATAAAAATTAGTAAATGTGGATGGCTGAGACCAATAAGCAGCCTTCATTAAATCTGTAATAGCAACACTATTAGCATAAGCCCAGGAAGTAGAAAGAGCTCTTACTTCATGAGCAGAAATCTTAAGCACAGACTGCTGAGAAGAAGATAAATCTTCATACGCAGTACGGATAGTTAACTGAATCCATCTAGCAATAGAATGGACTGAAATGTCCTTTCTATTAGGCATCAAAGACAGAAAGAAACGTTTCCGTCCCTTTCTGATGAACTGAGATCTCTGTTTATAGATACGTAGTGCTCTAACAGGACAGAGTAAAGGCCTACGCCCGTCTGAAGACGGAAGAGCCTTAATAACAATAGGTTCCGGATATTTATTAGGAGCCTGATTCTTAGCTAAAAAACCGACGTTAGTAGTGAAGGTGATAGTGTTCCCAACACTACGATAATGAGAATCATCCACCGATAGTGCATGAAGCTCACTGACTCTTCTGGCAGAAGAGAAAGCTAAGAGAAAAGCTGTCTTATAAGATAAGAATTTGAAATCTACTGTCCCAAGAGGTTCAAATGGCTTTTCCTTCAATTTAAGGAGAACCCAAGCTAAATTCCACTTAGGAATTAATCTAAGAGTTCTGGGTCTATTTATCGAAAAGTTTCTAACCAATTTCGATAAAGAGACATTAGATCCAATTTGTAAACTATCATGATGTGCATAGGTATCAGATAACATAGATCTATAACCCTTTATAGTAACCGGTTGCAGTTTGATTTCGTCAAACAAGTATACTAGAAAGTTAGCAATGTCTGGTATAGAGGGATCAAATATATCAACAGAATGATCCCTACACCAACGACGGAAAACCTTCCACTTAGCCGCATAGTTTAGCGAAGAGGAGGTCCTCCTACAGTTAGAAATCGCGTCCACTGCTCGTCCTGTAAAGTGCTTGCCATGCAAGAAGGACCGCACAACGGAAAAACGTGAAGGTTGAGACCTTGCGGGTTGTGATGCAGTTGGCGCGATTTCCCCTGCCAAAGAAGATCCTCTCGTGGAGGGAGCTTCCGCGGTAGGTCCCACAACAGACACCTGAGTAGATTTATCCACGGTCTCTGTGGCGACAGAGATGCTACCAACAGAATCTTGCATTGAGATTGTTTTATCTTTAGCAATACTTGTTGAATTAACGGCGCTGGAGGATACGCATATCCTATCATTCCGTCCCAAGGGATCGATAGAGCGTCTACAGCAAATGCTCTTGGATCCGGACACGGGGACACATACGTTTGCAACTGATTGTTGAGATGTGTCGCAAATAAGTCTATCATTGGCCGTTCCCATTGGTAGCAAATCTGATTGAATACTTGTTTGTTGAGAGTCCACTCCGACGGCAACAAGCGACCCTTTCGAGAAAGGGAGTCTGCTAGCACATTCAGACGACCCGGTATGTGACGGACCGAAAGAAGAACGTGATGTTCCAACGCAAACAGAAGGATTCTTTCCGTTAGATTGAACAACGGAACTGAATGAGTGCCTCCCTGATTCCGTATATACGCCACTACTGTCGTATTGTCGGATAGGATTTGGACATGAGCATCGTGAATAATGTCCATCCAGTGACGTAACGCAAGCCAAATTGACATCATTTCCTTGATGTTTATGTGCTTGCACAGGAATTGCGGATCCCAAAGACCCTGGCATCTCGAATCCGTTGGGATTAATGATGCACCCCAACCTGTTTGACTGGCATCCGTCATAATGGTAAAACTCGGATCCGGCAACTGCAGCGGAACTCCTTGAGTTAACCACTGAATGTTTGCCCAAGTCTGAATCTCTTGTTTCACTTGATCTGACAAGAGAACGTCTACATCGAGCGAATGAATTTTCACACTCCAATTCTGAGTCAAGAAAATTTGAAGAGGCCGTGTGCGTAGCCGTCCCATCGGAATGAGATCCGCAGCGGCTCCGCACAGACCTATCAGTCTCATAAATTCTCTCGCTGTGACTTTGTCTGTATTTAGACAATAGCGAGCGTAACAACTGACTAATTTCGCTCTGGTTAACGGCAGACGAACGAGATTGTTGTGCGTCTCGAAGCTCATTCCCAGATGAGTGAATGACTTGGACGGCACCAGATCCGACTTCTCCTCGTTTACTATGAAACCGAGACGTCGGAGCAATAGAAGAAGATTCTGAACATCGTTCTGAAGCGTTAACTCGTTGCCGTACCTCTGAAGAATGTCGTCCAGGTAGGCCGACGTTACCGCAGACGAATGAGCTCGGAAGTAAATCATTACCGAGTTCATTACTCGAGTGAAAGCCCAGGGTGCTAGATTCAATCCGAAGCACATGGCCCGGAACTGATACACCACTCCTAGGACTGCGAAGCGTAGATACTTTCGGAATGTCGGATGTACCATGACGTGAAAGTACGCATCTTTGAGATCTATGCTCGTTGCATAATCGTTCACCCGAATACTCGCTCTGACCGATCGAATCGTCTCCATATAAAACTTCGGAGCGATGATCAGCTTGTTTATCCAGCTCAAATCTATGACTGGACGGAACGAGCCGTCTGGTTTCGGAACCAGAAACAGATGGCTGTAGAATCCCAGCGATTCCTGGTTTTCTACGACCTCTACCGCGTTCTTCATTAAAAGAGACTGCACCTCTGATAGCAGAGCGTCTCTTTTCTGAGGGTTTGACGGAAGATGAGTCCACTTTGGACTTCGAGTTAATGGAGGCTTTCGTTTGAAGGATATCTTTAGACCTTCCGAAGTCACTCCTCTCACCCAAGGGTCGTCCGTAATCGACGCCCACTCTTGAGAAAAACTCGACAACCTTCCGCCAACCGGAACGCGATAGAGGTTTGAGCCATCACCTCCTGGATCTGCGAGGCCTGCGGTAGGAGAAACCACGTCTTCCACGACCCGCACCTCGCCTCGTCGACCTCGGGGCGTCCGACCGATTGTCCCGGCCTGAAGGACGTCCCGAACGAGAGTCGCTATCCTGACGGTCTCTCGAATAAGAGCTAGAGGACGCACCGGAACCTCTATAGGAACCTCTCTTGGGCGGATAAGACCCAGAAGTGCCCGCCTTATTCGTGTCTGCTGAATCCGACCTTTTAGGAGCGGATCTAAACAACAGAGAATCACTAGCTTTCTTTTTAATATTATCATAAATAGCGGAAAGCTTGCCGTCAAAGAGAAGATCTCCTGAGACCGAAGCGACTCTAAGAGAGTTCTTCACCTTAGAATCCACTAGTGTGGATGTAGACAGGGCTGCGTCACGTCTAACCAACTCCAGATTAGCCACTGAAAGGGCGGAGTTACACGTGGAATAAGCTACTGCCCTTGAAAGAAGTCTTAAGGAGGATTGTATATCCTGAAACTCTTCCCCTTGAAGACGCAGTGATAACGCCTTCGTAAGGTGATCTGCGTAAGATAAGGCATCTAAATTGGCTCTGTTAGACGCAATAGCTGTTTCCAACACTGCGGTTGGAATAGAAGCTGACGACGGTAATGATAGCTCTAAGTCTTCCGCCTCGTCGTCCATACGCAGAGGCACTCTCGGTATACCCTGACCTGCCGTGTCGAATTTATTCCTTGCATTAATGAAAGGCAGGTTGAGAGTATTTGCGGACAAGAAGCCTGCTTTCCCTGTCCTGGAAGCAAGTTTAAAAATAGCGTCGTTCAATAATTCAAATGTTCTTGCAACATTATTGGACTGCGACGGAAACTCGGGAGCGATGTCCCTGAACCGCTCGAAAAAATCAGAGTCCAATGACGCTATAATTCTCCTGTCCGGAAGCGCAGCAGTCTGGCCCGACGGAACAACTTGAGGAAGAAAGTGCCGGATGAAGTCTACGGCAGCTTTGTGTTGTTCCGAAAGGGATAGCTCCAATTCATCCGTATCCCTTTCACCATCCGGTCGGACCTCCCGATGTTCCCGGTCGTCCGCCCCCGATGCTTCGGCGGAGCGTACCGACCCAGCGCCGTCGGATAATTCTCGATCCGACACCGTTTCTGTCGGCTGCTGGGATGCTGCGATAAGCTGTGCTATCTGCACTAGAATGTCCGACGTCGAGACCTGCGGAGGAGCGGTCTTTCGCTGCTTTGCCGAGGGCAGCTCCGCATCGGATGGCTCCCGCATACTTTTCCTATGCGAACGTCCGGAGTCCATCGGTCTCGAGTCCCTGGCTGCCGGATGGTGTGACCTGGTCGCCGAATAATCCTTCCTCGGCGAAGCTGGCAAGATATCGGAGGTCACGCAGCCAAGGTGCGGTCGTGTGCGCCGGCGAGAAGAGGAAGCCTTAACAGTCTCTGCGGACTGCTTATACAACGGAGCGTCCCGAGCGACGGACGTATGCTCCGCTAAAGACACATTTTGTACCACAACATCTGGTCCCAGATGTTGTTGTACGAGAGAGGGGCCTCTCTCGCTCGCGGCCCGGCTGGACCTGGACGAGCTAGGAACCGGACTAAAAGGCTTCCTCCGTTCTCGTTCACTATCCGCCGTCACTGGGTGTGCATCTATTATTTTTATAGTGCTCGCATCACCCAAAATTTCCTCTTGGACCGCATCGGACGAACCCGGCTGCCGAACCATTCGGTGAATGGACGCTACACCGGGCGAGCTAGCGGACGACATTTGTCTAATCTCCATGAGCACTTTTGCCGCTAGCTCTGTATTTAATTGTGACGACGGACGCACACTTGAAGAGGATAACATGGAAACATCACCCTGTTCTGGTTCCTCTGAAATAGAAACTGAGAGAGTAGAGTGACCTTGTGGAGAAAGAGCCGGCATCGCTCTTTCTCCAGAAACAACATATCGTGACACACGTTTCCAATGTTTCTCATCCCAATGTTCACATACAGGACAGGGATTAATGCGAGAACACTGACTACAATTTATGCAATAATCATGAAAGTCAGAGGAAGATTTCTTCCTATTACAATTTGAACAAGTTCCTTTCATTGTGAAGGAACAACAATAAGTCCTAGTTACTCGCAAAAACCCCTGACACAAAGATACATAATAACATGATCCATTAATAAATGAAAAAACAATTGCAAAACAAAATAATTTTGAAAAAATATTTTTTCAGAGAAGCCCAAGTTGCTGAAAAGTAACGTTGAGCCCCGATGGATCCGATGGCAAAGTGTGGTCAAAAATTTTAAAATTATATAAAATAATTAATGAGACACTTTCGGATAATATAAATGTATCTTATAATGAGATAAACTACCTCAAAGACAAACAGCCCCCCTCAAAAAAGGCTGTTGCCAATGAAAACAAACAGTGTAAACACAGAAGAAAACATGACTCCAGGCACTGAAAAAACTGGCCCGGAATCAGTCCTCAATTACACTCTATCTGATGCAAAACAGAGACTCCCAGGGGAGAATCTGCAGAACATCAGATGGAAGATGCAGAACACAAACGTTATACACCCATGGGTGAAAACGTAACTATGGGGAAAATAACAGAAAACATTCTGTAACCAAGCAACTCTCCCAGGGAAATTTTAGAAATGAAACTTCTCAAAAATATGCCAAAAGCATGGGAGAATTGCAAGGGGGGACTTTAGAAGGTTAGGGGAGAGGAAACACTGAATAAGCAGTGCAACAATTAGCAAGAATGACAACAAGAGGCGTTTGCCTCGAAAATAGGCAACTTAACATAATTTTAACCAAAAATTTCAAGTACAGCCCTGATTATTTTTTGCCACTTCTTTTTTCCTCTCCTCCTTCTATCCTCCTTAGAATCACATTTTCTCCAAGAATTACGTGTCTGGCATCCTTTAAACTGAGATTTACAAGCACAAAGATCAGTGAGATGTTGACTGATGAAGGGCCAAACAGAGAATGATATTTGGCGCCAATTTCGGGACGACTGCGTCACTGCGCATGCGCAGTAGAGTCGTATTATGGAGGTCCTTTAGGACATTATTTCTTTTTGTTTTGGATGCAAATTTTGGGGATTGGGGGGCAAAATTTGTGTTTGGCCCTGGTTTTTGTGGAGTTAGCACCAGCTAAGTCTGGGTCATTGGTACAGTATAAAAATTTTCTAAGTCCGAACCAGACCCAAAACTTTCAGCCCAGGGACCCGCTTTGAACAAACGTGAATCTGACTCCCCCTAGAGATGATGTATAGCAAATGTTAAAGGATTCTGACTGGTGGATCTGAAGAAGATTTTTAAAGAAATTTCCTCGTATTGCACTAAGTTAAAATTCGGGCTCCTGTAGGTAGCCCAGATATTAACCAAGGAACTCGAGTTGAACAAACTTGAATCTGACCCCCTAGATATGATTTATATACCAAATAGAGGATTCTGACTGGTGGACCTGAAGAAGGAGATTTTTAAAGAAATTTCCTCATATTGCATTCTATAGGAGGCCCGAATATTAACCAAGGAATTCATAGGGCGCCCAAATATTAACACAGCACCTTGATTTGAACAAACTTGAATCTGACCCCCTTAGAGATGTTGTGTACTAAATATGAAAAGATTCGGACTGGTGGATCTGAAGAAGATTTTTAACTGGTAGAGTGCTGGAAGCCCATATTTGGGCTTTATTCTGAAGTGCAGGTGCTGCAACTTAATGGCTTCAAATTTAGTGGCTGTGCTTCATATTATCTTCAAAGTGATATTATTTAGTCTGTTAAGATTTGACATGTTAACAATTTTTGGTGGTCGAAAATAATTTAGCACTCTACCAGTTAAAGAATATTCCACGTATTGTCAGGGTTTCCGCTAGGCGAAAAATGATGGGGCCGGCCGTGGGGGAAAAATCTCCCACCAGACGCCGAAGGCGTCTGCCGCACGTGCCATAGGCACGTGCGTCCTAGAGGGGGGTTCTAAAAAGATGGTCGTGAAATTTGTATTTTTTACCTGTAACAATTGACATCCGATGATTTTTTTTTTCAGGCCGGCAGATACCTTTCAAAATGCAAACACGCCGTGACTCCTTCTGAGCGACACCACGACTGGAGTGTCAGCTGTTTGTGGGAATTAGGGAAGTTTTCAGTCAACATCGTGAACGTTTTTCACACGCGCGGTTCGTACCATTTTGGACGTTCAGTCAGTTATTAGTTCTATTGGTTCACGGCAGTGTGTCCAATAGGTTTTGGACAATAAAAAATCATTCTTGTTGCTCAACGAGTGCAGAACAACAGGGGCGATTTTTTATTGTCCAAATGACAAATTGCGGTGATTGGCGGCTAAATAAATGGCATTTTACTGCTCTTAGATTTTGACGACAAAAGCATATCCACGTATGTTTTACCTGCGTTTTTTAGAAATAAAGATAATTTATATGTACAATATCTTGTTATTATATCTATTTCTTCCGCTCTGAAGTCGATCGATAGAGATGAGGGAGATGGAGATAGATAGATAGGTGGGAGAGGGAGAGAGAGAGAGAGAGAGAGATGGGGTGGAGAGAGAGGGAAGATGGGGAGAAAGTGTGGAGGGGGAGAAGAAAGGTTGGATATTTCTCTCAGTAAACAAGCTAATGCTCTGAGAAAATTGACATCTGTACGTTAAGGGGGTGGGAGTCAGGGTGGGCGAGAGAGGAGCACTCGATGAAGTTAGTTCTGTAAGGAACAAAATTCAGCTATTTTAAGTGTGTATCTAACACTCCTAAACAATGGCTAAGTTTTGTTCTTCAAAGAACAGCAGTAGGCTATGTCAGTGTGGGGTTGAGCACGATGACCCATGGTTCATTGTGTAGTTTGTAGGACTCGATTTGAAATGTCTGACGGTAACGGTTGAGGGTTTAATACTGAGCCGGGGTTCCTTGCATTGTTAACGGAGTCTGAGACTCTCGATAGGGTCCAGTGTGCCTCCCAGGTGGCATGTTAAACCATATCATTGCACGAACTTGTTCCAGCATGTAAGAATATCAATGTGCCGGTCATAGTAGTTACTGTCTGCGGTAAACGTATTCTGAATGTTCGAGGTGTAATAAGCCGTACCACATCTCGTACTTGTAGAAGACGTTTACTGCAGACAGTGACTACCATGGCTCTACTCACATGCGAACGCCGTGTGTGGCTTATAGTATACTTATTTATCCTCTTTATATCAGGGTATGACCGCAGACATTGAGAGTGACATCAAAGTTCAAACTTTAATGTCACTTTCAATGTATCCGGCCACATCCTTATATTATATATAACCAATTAAAGTCTTGGTGAGACTAAAGTTGAGAGCACGAAAGTGACTTGCCATTGTTCAGTGGTTCTCTCCAATCCATATATAGTTCCGGCTTCCCATAACACTTTCACTAACTGTTCTAACATGATATATCCTCTGCTATTAGAGTGCTCTAGACAGTAACAAAATACCAGTCGGCGATTTGACTGTACACGACATGTCTGTGCATTTCCACTCCATCCCATCTTGTTTACTCATGTAACATCTTACCGGTGGTACCCATTAGTGACTGAACTATATCTCGGCCTCAAAATCCTACACCATTAGGCTTCTTCCGTACTCAATTTCATGTTAACTGCGTTGAAAGTGCACTTTCAACACAGTTGACATGAAATTGTGTACGGAAGGAGAAAGGTTTGGAGGTTTAGAGCTTCAATAATCGTCCTAGGCAACACATGCATGTCATACCCCACCCTCTCTTTCTATCCGCCCCTTTCTCCTTCTCTCTCTCTCTCCCTCTCTGCACCTAATAACAATATTAGGTGTGCACAGATAGAGAGAGAGAGAGAGAGAGAGAGAGAGAGAGAGAGGCCAGTCTCAGTGGTAGGTTCTCAATGAAATGAAGGCTCAGCCGACATAACTGTTTGAATGTGTTTGGAAGACACACACATACACTGTGTCCTCCGAACACATTTGAACAGTTATGTTGGGTAAATAGTTATATTTGGAAGACATTACGTCTAGGCTTAGATACACGTCACATTGTTACACTCTATTGATTATGTGAAAAACTGATCTGTAAAGAAGTCTGGTGATTACAGACTTGGAAAAGCAAAACAGAAATTCCCAATGATGTTTTAATTGAAACTTGATAGGCAAATTATCTCAAAGGTTAATTTTACGTGTCGTGTTTGCTTTGAACATATCTATAATGTGCTCCCAGTCAGCATCTTGTAACAGTCCGTGCGTAAGTATACGTCGTTTGATGCGAATGATACCTTCCAGGGTTTTGGGAAGCAGATGCGTCCTGGTGGCCGTTTTGACGTCATTTATGGTGCTGAATGTCCTTTCTACAGATGCTGTACCCACTGGAATAAGACACGCGAGCTCTAAAAGTTTGGTACATTGAGGATAGACAGGACCATCACTGGACAGCTTGTAAACATCAGCCAGAAACTTATTTGGAGTGTAATGTTCTCTCTCTTTGAGCTTATTTTCCACGGCTTTCTTGTCTGCATTTGTTAAATGCGGCATGCTCATTGTCACACTGGTAATTCGAGTCCAATATTCAACTTTACGCTGTCGCATCAGTTGAATGAATCTTGGATACTCAGCCTTGGCATCAACTGGGTCAATCTTTGGTGTAACAGTAACAGAATGGCCACGGTAAAGATCAGTCTTTTCCTGCCCATAAACGTCCAACAGTTTATAAAATTCTGTCAAACAGTAACTATCGTCATGACTTTCAGTTTCAGGCAAGTTTCTTGGGTCAAATATCCCAAAACTCGCTAGCAGAGTAGTAACAGAAGTATCAAACGCCTCGTCCAGTTCCTGTTTTAGTTTTCGAATAAACAGTACCGCAATGCTCGACACGAACTGTTCACTGTCCTGATTATTTGATGCGGACCTCGAAACACGCGATCCACGCCTGCGATTAGCAGCCTCATCTAAAAATGTTTGTCTCTGATCCCACGAAGGGGTCGGTGACTGGCCAGGTAGCGAATCTGAATCTTCCTGTTGTATATGGTGAAGTATTTTGTCAATTTCAGTCTGTGAGGCACTAACGAGGTGAGGAATCATTGTGTAGTCTAAATCAGAAACTATGGAGTATTTTGTTCAGTTTTCCCGTAACACCAAGTAAATCCGACAATAGAAGCCACACATAAACAAACTTCGTGTCAATGAGATGCATTTTCAGTCCGAGTGCTTCAGGGTCTTGGGTGTCTACATAAATCGAATCCAGTGCATTCAAAATCTCTGTATAGCGTTGCTGCAAACGAACACAACAATCCCTATGTGACAGCCAACGGGTCGTTGATGGCTGGATCAGTCTCAGTGGCTTCTTATCTGCTGCTTCTTGTGCACTCATAAAAACGGCTAACCTTTTAGGGGACTTGTCAAATAACTTCCATATGGTTATAAGTGTAGCATCAACAAACTGTATGTCAGGAAATGCCTTCATTAGGTGTACAAATGTTAATGCGAGTTGGTGACACCGACAATTAACATAAGTGCTAAAAGGTGCTTGGTGACGTAACATGCGCTGTAGTCCACTTTTTTCGCCTGACATCGTGTTGGTTCCGTCAAGGGAAACGAAATAAACTTTATTCAAGTCTACAGACTTCTTGCATGCAACATTCATGATGACATCCAGCAACGTTTCTGCATTTGCTCTCTCGAGCGGCACAAGTCCAAGCAAGTATTCTCTAACGCTACCGCCGCTATCAATCCACCTGCCGAGAAGAGCAAACTGCTGCACATCTGCAATATCCTTACTTTCGTCTGCTAACAAAGTTAGAAAATTAGCCGCCCCGCATTCCATCACCTGCAAATCTTCCAGGTAATCATTGATGCATGAAAGCATTTCCTTGTTGCTTTGGTGTGAAAGGTATGAGACTGGGCCAGTGAACGAAAGGTTTACATCAAAACTTTCAATTAAATCTTTCAAGTCAGGTAAAGTCGTATATGCCCAGTTTTTTTTTATAGCTAACTCCAAGCGTTTAAAAATCCCTTTCAATTTATCTCTGTTTGCTTGTACTGAAGTGCTGGATGCTACTTGAAGTTGCTGTACAATTGATCCATGGGTACGAGCTGCATTAAAATCGGCTTTTGTGTTTTCACAACTTCGGTGGGTAGTTGATGTCTGGTGTTTCAAAAATCGTCGGTTTGGGTGATCCGACAGGTTCGTTCCCTTGTCTATCCACCATACACTTGCCTGTGGAACTTGCGTAGCCCGGTCTCTCCACTCAGTGCATATTTTGCAAATCCATCCATGTTTCGCAGTACTGAATGTTGCCCAAGGGTATTTCGATATCCACTGGGTCTCATTTGCGTTTGTCCTTGAGCTTAGATCTACATCATTTGCAGACTGTGAAACACCTGGATTTGCATCATCTGCAGGCTGCGAAACACCTGGATTTGCATCATCAGCAGGCTGTGAAACATCTGGATTTGCATCATCTGCATGCTGTGAAACATCTGGATTTGCATGCGGTGAATTCTGAACGACACTGGTAGCGATTAACTGGGGTGCATTATTTGTGGCAGAATTTTCTGATGGGTCATCAAAATCAGATTTCGTGGCAGTAGGAGTCTGGGGACGAACAACACTGACGCAATAGGCAGTCTGACTAGTCGACGCTTCGTCGGTTGAGAACCGAGTTTGTGTGAAGAAGCTGCCTATCTTTTTGGAACCTGCAGCATCCTGGGGTCTCAGTTTCCTTTTATAGAAACCGGATTTGTGGCTCATTTTCTGTTACTCTCTATTCTACTGAAAGGCATGTTATGACTGCGAGAGTGAAATTGGCACGAACGGCAAAACGACAGTAAGCTCAGATTAGTCAGTGCACAGTTACGTCAGCCACGCGACACTACTTTGATGTTCGCCGACGCACGTGTTACGCGCGTGTCTTATCTATGACCGGTAATTACGTTCTCAATCGTAAATAAATATCAGGGTGATGTTTCTAATGATCGTGATCAACAAAGGATTAGTGATAACTCATAATTATGCGATTACTTACCCATATTCTAAAATTCAACTGTACAATTCTGCTTTTAGATTTACTGCCATGTCTTCTGGGGGAATTTACGGTGAGGGGAAAGGGGCCGTTGGGTAAAGGGTTAATGGAATTAAAAAACAAAACTGTTGAACACTAAACTTGCAAAATGAGCTATCACTTACTTTGGCATTGGCAACTCATAGCATCGATTAATCAAATCATTGAGGTCCATTTCATAACTACTAGATGATGATAAATGTTTCCGCCTACTAAGTTCAGTGGGTGTTACAGACCTGAAAACAAAGAGAAAAATGTGCTTAAATTATTTATTTATTGGTGTTTAAGGTCACATATTTCTGCACAATGGCTAACCATGACCATGACAGTTTTACGGGTGGAGGAAGCCGGAGTACCCAGAGAGAACCACCGAGCAACTGTCAGCTCCCCAACATACCAACTCCACACAAGCAGGGTTAGCATTGGTTGAAGACAGGTGCACCATCGACATGCAGTATACCTTAGTACACAGTGTCACTGTGCCCCCACATGGGCAATGGGGGTGAAGTGTCTTGCCCAAGGACACAACGCGGTTGCCGCAGGTGGGATTCGAACCGAGGACCCCTCGGCTTGCAGCCTGCACCTCTACTAACTGAGCCACCGTGCCCTGTGCTTAAATTACTATGATCACTAAAGCTGTCTCTTAAACTCTCTCGATAGTATGTTAACATACCATGTGTATTGAACAAGGTTAGTCACACTCTCTAGTTTTAAAAAATTTGTCATGATTGAGAAACTACAGTTAAAACTAGAAGTCCTGTCATGAAATGCGCACAAATAGCATGTTGATATGCGCATTAATGTACGTGTTATGGCCCAAGTAAAGCTATCAAATTCTGTACATATGCCTGTGCACAAGCAATGTTTCAACCAATGGACCTCCGGGTAACCCGGAGGTCATTGGCAGAAACATTGCATGTGTTTGCTATGAGTAACCAAGAGAGCCTGCCGTGCTTTTGTATGCCATTCGATATGGCAATTGCACGCAATTCCAACGCGCAATTAAGCAGGACTTCTAGTTTTAACTGTAACCTTGTAAACTGTGCAGCCTTAGTGTAAATCTCATTTATATCAAATCTTTACTTAATGTAATGGCCAAAGCCTCGCCAATAATATTCTCAAAAAGTATTCAAACTCAGCATTCGATTCCACATTGGAATGGATTGTGGAAAGTTCTTTTAACCCTTTGAGACTTTAATTATCCTGACATTCAAACGTCATTGAGAATTCAGTTTTTTTCAACGTTTTTCAAAATGCGACGTCAAACGTCGGAGAGTACAAATAACAAGATTTTTTTTTACATTACTGATTATCTGGTTGAGGGCTAGATTATTTTTGGTAGTCTGAATTTGTTATTCAAAACTTGTTTTATCACAAATTATTGGAGAGTGCCCACAGGCACTCTCCAATAATTTGTAATAAATCAAATTTATCTTAACAAAATATTATTTGTGTTTGACTGAATATAAAATATAAGCAAGGAAAGTGTTGGCTTTTGCTCCAGATTCCTCAGTTTTTGAAAACCCAGATATTGGCTTCTACAACTCGACCAGTTAAGAAGTCCTGACAGCAGGATTATATTAGTATTTTAACCTGCGATAACATTTAGTTCAACGGTTGTCACTGAGCACAATTCGGGAGAAAATAGGAATTGAGGTTAAAACTTTAAAAAATCGAAAAATAATAACAAAACAAATGACCACAATGTATCAACGCGCTGTTTGATTTCGTACATCATAAGACGTACAAAAGTATCAACGCGCTGTTTGATTTCGTACGTCATAAGACATACTAAAGTATCAAAGGGTTAAAGTGAATTCCAAAAATGAAAACATATTCTATTTTCAATGAAAATGCTTGTTTTTCATGTAACTATACGGAAACTAAAATTTAAGCATTCTGATCAACAATTAGCTGAAATTAGTTGAACTCTCTCATCCCTGTCCATTGTTTGATCAAAAGGCAGATCAGCATTTATTAATTGGTTGAGTGTGCAAGAAGCCACTATCAGGACTTCAAAAAAATGAGGGTACCAGATCGAAAGCCAACATTTTGCTTGCTCATGTTTTATATTCAGTTAAACCCACATTTTTTATTTAGGCCTAAAAAAGTTACAAATCTGTTTCTCAGGCCCTGCCGCATGGTCCTTTAGGCTGCCACATTTTTATAACCAATGCAAACTTCTAAAAATAAAAATTAAATGGTTCATGTCTGATATTTTACCCAAGTTAATAAAATTGATAAATTTGTCCTTTGAGTGCAACAGGGCTTTGCAATGTTTTAGCACTGCAAAGCCTTCTTGCACTCAAAGGGATGAAATACACCACCACCCATGTTGTTCTGGACTGTAGATTATGAGGCCTAAGACATAAATTGACCAAGAACATGATCTTTTGAAGGCAAAGAAATAATTACAAAAAATAAAATAAAAAACCACCCGCCCACATGCAATTTTACAAAACATGGCCTGAGAAATAGAAAATCTACTTTTTGAGGCCTTATATAAATTTGTTTTATCACAAATCATTGAAGAGTGCCTGTGGGCACTCTTCAATGATTTGTGATAAAACAAATTTTGATTAACAAATTCAAACCACCAAAAATAGTGTAGCCCTAAACCAGTTGAAAGATAAAAATTCAACTACCTGCATCGTCCTGGTAAAGACGTAGGTCTCGACTTCTGTGATTTGTCAATACTTAGTTGTCTAGAGAACGATTTTTTTCTACACAGTTCTTCAACCTCTTGATTCCGATCACCGATGCTCTCTTGATCAGATGATCTATGCCGTAATTTTTCACGGATCAGCGGATGATCTATTACACAATCAATTTCATCTATCTCATCAATTGTCTTAGTTTTGATATCCTCATTAAAATACTCCTCAAACATACTCAAGCTTCCCTCCTTCAAAAACATCTTCTTCATGTCATGTTGAGTATCCTCTGTACATGAATTACAAGTCTGGCTCTTTTCAATCAAATTTGCAAGTTTTGATTTAGTCCTTTGTATATTTATATTATCACAGAAATCAGCTGTCGACTCCCCCATTACATGAGAATGTCCTCCAACTGCGTTATGTACATTTCTAGCTACCTCGATCTTAGCAGCCTCAACAATGTTATGACTAATAACTTTACACTCATAATCATTATCATTTCTTTGAGGATTCACTAGTTTCGAGTCATTTTTATTATAATTATTACAACAATTAGAATTAATTAAATTCATCATATGCATTTCTGATTCTTCAAAACTCTCGTCTTTCAGTTTATGGTTACATACATCCAAGTTTTCACTAGTTTGCACATCTGAACACTTACAGTTAAAGTTTTTATTTATGTTTGTTTGACGAACATTGGAGGACTGCAAATGGTGTGCATCACACCAACAACCATCTGAAACTGGACTGGAGACTTCCGACTGACCATACACTGAAGCTGGTGAGGTGCTACCGCTGAACAAATTCTTCTCTGATATACAACTCGGACTGCCTATCGTTTTCTCAGAGTCTGTTGGAGTGATATCAAAGTTGACTTCATCAAGGTTCTTCATCAATGAAAGGATCTGAACAAGTTCCCTAACATCACTACATCTTATAAAATAACTTAATATATACAAAATTTTTTGGACCAAGTCAGCTTTTTTGCCAATGACGACTGTTTTTGCAATCTTTAATGGATATCCTAAAGCTCCATACAAGTCTCTGAAAAGACAAAAACAAACATTAATATTCACTGATTGTTATACCTTTCCAAATTAGTCAAATCTTACTATCGCCTTCAACATTGAGGTGTGCAAAATGTTTGTCCTTCAAAGGGTTGGTTGGGTGCATGTTGTTAACCACTGGAGTCCTATTTTTAATTAGAATTCAATATATTCCCTGGTTTCCTAGGAACTGGGAACGGGAATGAAATTACTCTAAGAACCGGAAAATTTCCTGGTTAATAGCAAGCAAATTTACGAGGGTAACATGACGCATTTATTTTATTGATAATGAGCATATTTCATTGGCAATATCCCATCTCCAAACGGAAAAGTTCTTTTCCTAAGTATGAAAACCCAAACCCACTTCAATCTCGTCTTTATTTTCAGAATAACTCGCATTATCACCTCTCCCTTCTCCAACATCAACACCCTCTTCACTGTCATCACCAGTCTCCTCTGCTATAAGCAGAGGAGGCTGGTGATGGCAGTGAAGAGGGTGGAGATGTTAGAAGAGGTAGAGAACAGTTATACTAGTAAATCTGAAAATGAAGACGAGTTTTAACTTTGAAGCGGGTGAATAAGATCTTGCTCTTGAAAGGGAGGGGGGGGGGGGGAAGGGGGGTGTCCTCCAGAACTGGTTGAGAGCTACAGTGATTTGTTGAAAATGTTTGTGAGGAATCAGGACTGAAAAAAATTTCAGGCTGACGAAATCCTACAAAGTTTCAATTCAGAAAACTTCAGTTCAATACACGAACAGTACCATGCTTCATTCCCGGTTCCGTGCTGTAGATTTCCTGGGTAATGGGCCCGGCTTTCACAGCCAGAAATTCCTGTTCCCAGGATTAAACCCTAATTCTAACTGGACACTTTTTAATGCAACAAAACAGTTGCCCCAACATGCAGTCTTCAAGTAAACCTACAAATTATATTCTAAGTACCTTGGCAGTTGTCTCCAGGCAAGTCTTGGCTGCCTATATGTATATAGATTTATTTATTTATTTATTGGGGTTTAATGACACTTTTGACAGCCAGGGTCGCCTCGTGTTGGAATAAATATAGATATATACATAATTTACAGTTCACCCGGCAATGGTTAAATGAACTGCTTTGAGTAATAATTAAAATTTGGAACCCCAAAATTAAAGGTTATTTACTCACCCCAACTGTGCCCAAAGAGGATTATATGGGTGTGTTTTACTCAACATGTCAATCTGAAAATAAAATAAAATGATTATTATTATTTACTGGTGTTTAACTGGTTGTCAAAATTTTGTTCAAGAAAGAAAACCAGAACTGGGAATTTTTTTAAACAGTAATTTTATTTCCTTTAAATGAAATAGGGTTTTGGCGAACAGACTCAGCCTATATAAACATCTCCCCTTCAAATATATTCCATTATAACAAAGAAAGAAAGGAAAAAAAAACATTAAAACAGTCCATGTGCTAATTAGGAGTGAAGTGCACATAAACTAAAAACTATTACAGTGTAGCCACTTAATTGGATATCTCTTAATTGTATATCCCTGCTAATTGAATATAATTTTCAAACACAAAACCATTTACCATACCTTCAGTACAAATTTGATCTGTTAATTGCATATGGGTTGTAGAGTAAACTCCTGTTAATTGTATATAAATTTTTGTAATATGTTGAAAAAGTTAGAAAATTTATAGTAATTTATATATTTTTTATACTTACCAATGACCCAGACATAGCTGGTGCTAACTCTTAAAATATAGGGCCAAACACAAATTTTGCCCCCCAATCCCCAAAATTTGCATCTAAAACTAAAGAAAACATGTCCTGAAAGGCCCTCCACACTTCGCCCCTACTGCTCATGCGCAGTGTCAAGGACGTTCCGAAATTGGCGCCATTAATCATTCTAATAACCAGTGCCTGGTAAGCGCTATGTACTCAGTGGGGAGGCAAGAGTTCCCAACTCCTGGGAGGGCCATCCCCGTCTGGGTCATTGGTAAGTATAAAAAATATATAAATTACTATAAATTTTTTAACATTTTTATACTGTACCAATGACCCAGACATAGCTGAATAGTAAAAAGGCTGGAGGGCCAAGGACATAGAGCAAAATGGAATACGCTCAATAAAATAAAATAGAGTCATCCCCTGTAGGGAAAAAGAAGTAATAGGCCTTACATGTATCTTTCTTATTTATGATAAATTAGAAAGATACAACACCTTCCAAAATTGAGCTTCATACATCCATGTACTCTATTAATATCCAATATAATCCTTATACTAATAATTTTTAAAGTAAGCCAATAAATAAAGTAAGTCTAGAGAATAGAGACTCTTATACTCCTAAAAGTGTATGAGGATTGCATAATCATGTCCGTTGACATATGCAATATTCAAAAGCTATACTTTAAAAACTAAGACTTGAATGAATTTTAAAAACCTAAACTTCTCACTAAACAACCATCCCAATAACAGCTCAGAATTACTAACTCCGGAGGAGGTATCCCCTTGTTTTCATAGTAAAACAGGTGACCCAAGGGAACACCCTCCCCCCCCCCTTTTTCTTGCCCTGGGTCAAATAGCCCAGAGCAAAGAGGGCAGCCGAACGGAGACACTGCCGAAACAGACAGCCTACCTAGCTATAGTAGCAATTGTTAAGTGAATGACATTCTGAGCAGTAGATAATAGACCTAACAATAGAGGCCTCCAGAAATAGACTCGATATTTCTGAGATAAAATTCATGAATGTGGATGGCTGAGCGCAATGAGCGGCCTTCAAAAACCTATAATAGCGACACTATTAATGTAAGCCCAAGAAGTAGAAGAACTCTTACTTCATGAGCCGACATCTTAAGCACAACTGCTAAGTCAATGATATACCATAAGCAGTACCGATAGTTAATAGAATCCATTAACAATAAAATGGAGCGTAACGTCCTTCTACTAGACATCAAAGACAGAAGAAGCTTACGCCCATAGTAATAAACAGATATCTGTTTATAAATACATAAACTGTACCCGGAAAGTGTAAAGGCCTATGCCCATACGAAGACGGAAGGACCTTAAAATAATAGGTTCCAGATAATAGGAGCCTAACTCTTATGCAACAATCCAACCTAAATAGTAACGGAAGTATTGATTCCGAAACTATGAAAGTGAAAATCATCCATCGATCGTGCATGAAACTCACTGACTGTACAGTAAAAGAGAAACCAACAGAATTACTGTCTAAAGGTCAGAATTTGAAAACTACTGTTTCCAGAGGCTCAAATGATTACTTAGCTAAATAAGAACCGAAGTTAAAATCCGTATAGGAATTTAATCTAAAGATTCTAAGTCTATTTATCAAAAAGTTACTAATTGACTTAGATAAAGAGACAAAAGATTCAATTGTAAACTATCGTAGAGTGCATAGGTATGAGGTAACATAAACCTATAACCTAAATAATAACAGGCTGCAGTAGATCTTGTGAAACAAGTATACTAAAAAATAGCAATGAGTAGTATGGAGGGATCAACAATATGAACATAATGATCCCTACACCACGACGGAAGAGCCTCCACTTTAGCCGCATAGAATAGCGAAGAAGAGGATCTCCTATAGTAAGAAATCGCGTCGAAAGCTCGTCCAGTACAGTGCTTACAATGCAATACGGACCACACAACGGAATACATGAAGGTTGCGACCTTGCTGGTTGTGATAAAGATGACACGATTTACCCAGTGAAAAAGATCCTCACATAGAGGAAGATTTCACGTTAAGACCCACAGTAGACAAGAGAGTAAATTACTCATGATCTCTGTGAAGATAGAGATGCTATCAACAGAAATGTATTGTGGTTGTTTATCTTAGCAATACCTGCTAAAACAACAGCGCCGGAGGATACGCGTATCCTATCATTCCGTCCTATAGATCAATAGAGCGTTAACAATATTAGTTCAGAGATCTGGACAAGCCAACACATACGTCTGCAATTGATTAGCAAGCTGTGTCATAAATAAATCATCATTGGGCGCTCCCATAGATAGCAAATCTGATTGAATACTTGAGGATACGCGTATCCTATCATTCCGTCCTATAGATCAATAGAGCGTTAACAATATTAGCTCAGAGATCTGGACAAGCCAACACATACGTCTGCAATTGATTAGCAAGCTGTGTCATAAATAAATCATCATTGGGCGCTCCCATAGATAGCAAATCTGATTGAATACTTGTTTGTTGAGAGTCCATTCTGACAGCAACAAGCGACCCGTAAGAGAACGGGAGTCCGATAAAACAATCAGACGACCCGGAATATGACGGACCAAAACTGAACTTGGTGTACTATAACCAACAGACGGATTCTTTCCATTAAATTGAATAACGGAAACGAAAGAGTGCCTCCCTGGTTCCGGAGATACGCCACTACTGTCGAATTAAAGGACAGGAATTTGGGCATGCGTTTCTGAATAATGTTCATGCAATGACATAAAGCAAGCCTAAAAAACATTATTCCGCGGAAGAAAACTGATTGCTAAAAGACTGCGGAACCCAAAGACCCTGGCACTTCGAATCCGTAGGGATCAGTATTATATCCCAATCTGTTTGACTGGCAACCGTCATAACAGCCACACTCGGGTCCGGCAACTGCGGCGGCACTCTCTGAGTCAACCACCGAATGTTTGCCCCAGTCTGAATCTCTTGTAACACTAGATAGACAAGAGAGCGTGTAAATCGAGCAATTCATGGATTGCCGAAAAGTTGCCGTCGAAGAGAAGCTCCTCCGAGAACGAAGCGACTCTGAGAGAGTTCTTAACCTTACTATCCACGCGTGTGGATGTAGCTAGGGCTGCGTCACGTCTAACTAACTCCAATCAGCCACTGAAGGGCGGAGTTATACGTGAACAAACTACTGCCCTCAAAAGAAATTACATTGAGAATAATATCCCGTAAATCTTTTCTTGAAGACGTAATGATAACGCCTCAGTAAGGCGGATTACGTATAATAAAGCGTCTAAGTTAAGTCTACTATACATAATGGCGTTCCCAACATTGAAATTGGAAAAGACATAAACGGCGAAAAAGAATATATGCAGTCTTTAATCACACCATCTAGACGCATATGAACTCTCGGTATGCCCTGCTCTGCCAAAATAAACTATTTGTATAAATGATAAAATGGCAGAAATGAGCAACGCGGACAAGAAACTAAACTATCATGCTTAGTAGCAGGCTTGTATATATATATATATATAGCGTCGAAAAATAAAACACATGTTGTAATGACAATATTGGACTGCGTCGGTAAGTCAGGGACAATGTCCCTGAACCGATCGAAAATTCCGAGTCCAATGACGCTATAAGTCTCTTATCCACGATCGCAGCAATGAAGTCCGAAATAATAATCACTGGAAGATAATGCCAGAAGATATGAAAGGCATCTTCCGATACTACTAAAGGGAAAACTCGAAATCTTTCGAATCCCTTTCGCCATCCTGTCGGACCCTATAAAGCGTTCGGTCGTCCGTACCTGATGCAACCGCGGACCGCACCGACCCAGCGCCGTCGGATAATTCCTGAATCGACCGAGAAACTGTCAATTGCTGGGATGCTGCGAAACAACTGTGCTAACTCGGATAGCACGTCCGTCACTGAGGCCTGAGGAGAAGCGGTCTTACGATGCATTGCCGCTGGAAGCTCCGTGATCGTTACCCCGTGCATACTACCAATATGCGAGCGAACGGAGTGTATAGGCCTCGTGTCCCTTGGCTACCGGATGGCGCGACCTATTCGCCGTGGAATCACTGAATGCCGAAACTGATCGGATACTCGAGGTCACGTAGCCAATGTGCGGTCGTGTGCCCTGCTGTGAGGATGAGGAAGCATTAAAGACAGTCTCTCGGACTGTCAATATAACGGAGCGTCCCGACCAACGGACATATGCTCCGAATGTAAAATATCTGAACCACAACATGCGGTCCCCTATGTTGTTGGGCGAGAGAGGGACCTCTCTCGCTCACAGCCCGGACGGACCTGGACAAGCCAGGAACCGGACTAACAGGCTTCCTCCGATCTGTCCTCAATCTGCCGTCACTGGGTGAGAACTAAAGTAATTAAAGTGCTCGCATCACCCAAATCTCCTTCCTAGACCGCAACGGACGAACCCGGCAGCCGAACCATTCGATGAATGTACGCTACACCGGGTGAGCTAGCGAATGTCACTCCGTAGGCGATAGACATATTCCATGAGCACTTATTGCCGCTAACTCTTCATTAATTATGATGACAGAGGCACACTTTGAAAGACATCTCCATAACTCTTCGAACAAGAAACCAGAAATGCTTGGTTAGCAAGCATAAAATAATAATATATATAGCGTCGTTCAATAATTCGAAAGTTAGTGTGACATTATTGGACTATGTCGGAACTGAGGGACGATGTCCCTGAACCGAACCAAAAATTTCTAAGTCCACCAACGCTATCAGTTTCTTATCCGGCATCGCAGCATTCTGGTCCGACGAAAGAAGCTGTAGAAGACCAAGTCAGATGACATACACAACAGCATATGTTGTTCCGAAAGGGAAAGCTCGAAATCCTCCGAATCCCTTTCGGTATCCCGTCGGACCGGATGAAACTTTCGGACGTCCGTACCCGCTCCCGCGGAGTGTCCCGACCCAGCATCGTCGGATAAAATATATGCGACAGATTCAGTTGATGCTGGGATGCTGCGATAAACTGTGCTATTAAGGAAAGCACGTCCGTTCCCGAGGCCTGTGCAGTAGCGGTCTTACGATGCATTGCCGCCGAAAGCTCCGTGTACGTTGACTCCCGCACACTTCCCATGCGAACGTCCGGAGTCTGCAGGCCTCGTGTCCCTGGCTACCGGATGGTGTGACCTGGTCGCCGAAGAATCCTTGATCGGCGAAGCTGGTAATATATCGGCGGTCACGCAGCCAAGGTGCGGTCGTGTGCGCTGACGAGAAGAGGAAGCCTTAGCAGTCTCAGCGGACTGCCTATACAACGGAGCGTCCCGAGCGACGGACGTATGCTCCGCTTACGACACATTTTGTACCACAACATCTGGGGCCAGATGTTGTTGAACGAGAGAGGGGCCTCTCTCGCTTGCCGTCCGGATGGACCGGAACGAGCTATGAACCGACTAAAAGGCTTCCTGCGTTCTCCCTCCGATCCGCCGTCACTGGGTGTGCATTAGGTTAATTTATAGTGCTCGCATCACCCCAAAATTCCTTCTAGACCGCAACGGACGAACCCGGCTGCCGAACCATTCGGTGAATGGACGCTACACCGGGCGAGCTAGCGGACGTCAAAGGCCGTCGAACCTACTAGGGTCCTCTTAGGCAATTGGCGTATTTACATGAGCACTTTTCCACTAGCCCTTCATTAATTGTGACGACGGAGGCACACTGTTGGAAGACATCACAGATACATCACCCTAATCTTGATCGTCTGAAATAGAAATTGATAAAGTAGAGTGACCCAGCGGGGAAAGGACCGGAGTGTCCAAATCCCCAACAACATACCGTGACATACGCTTCCCATATTGTCATCGAAATCATACGATACAGAACAGGAGTTAATGCGAGTACACTGACCACATATAGATTGATAATAAAGTCAGAGGAAGACTTCCTCTTAAAACAATTGATTAATATCCTTTCAATGTGAAAAGAAAACAAGTCCTGGTACTCGCACTAACCCCTGGCAATCAAAATACATAATAATAATATGATCCATTAATATAGAAAAAATAATTGAAATCAAAATATTTTGAAAAAATATTTTTTCAGAACAGCCCAAGTTTCTGAAAAGTAACGTTGAGCCCCAATGGATCCCAAGCCTAAGTGTGGACAAAAATTTAAAAAATATTTTAAACAATTTATTCAACACTTACGAACAATAATAATGTATCTAGTTATGATTAAAATAACATCAAGATATTATTTTTTAGAAATCCCCCCCTCACACAGAGGGCTGTTGTAAATGTAAACAATGAGTGTAAAAACACTAAAATAAGACTCCAGGCACCCAGGCCCGAAATCAGTAACCAAAAATACACTATCTGATGTTATTAGAGATGAGAGTGATAATCTATATTTCCAGGGAAGAAACTGCAGAACATCAGATGGTAGATGCAGAACACAACGCCTAACCACCCGTAGGTGAAGACGTAAACATGGGGAAAGAACAGAATTCATTCTGTTATTCAGCTAAAACTCCCAAGAAAATTTAGTAATAATAATTACAAAAACTATGCCAAAAGCATGGGAGAATAGCAAGGGGGAACTTAAAGGACAGGAAGAGAGGAAAACACTTAAAAAAACAGTGTAACTAAATAATCAGAATGACAACAAAATGGCTGCTGCCTTGAAAATAGGTAACTTAACATAATTTCATTAAAAAATTTTAAGTTACAGCCCTGATAATATTCTGTCACACATTCTTTTCCTCTCCTCCTTCTCTATCCTCCTTAGAATCACCATTTCACTAATATTTATGTGTCTGGCATCATTTAAACTGAGATTTATAAGCACAAAGATCAGTCAGATGTTAACTGATGAAGAGCCAAACTTAGAATGATTAATGGCGCCAATTTCGGAACGTCCTTGACACTGCGCATGCGCAGTAGGGGCGAAGTGTGGAGGGCCTTTCAGGACATGTTTTCTTTAGTTTTAGATGCAAATTTTGGGGATTGGGGGGCAAAATTTGTGTTTGGCCCTATATTTTAAGAGTTAGCACCAGCTATGTCTGGGTCATTGGTACAGTATAAAAATATTACTGTTACACGCACCGAATTCCCCTTATTTATCAACCTTTTTGGCCTCCTACATCCAATACAGGCATTTATTCTATTATATCTTGTTTGACAGAGCTCTATGAGCTCTGTCAAACAGGATATAACAGAATAAATGCTCAGTTTACCTCCAGAACACAGGAAACTGACCCAATCTCTGTTAATTGCATACTCCTGTTAACTGAATAATTTTCAAAGGCAAAATGGATATTCAATTAAGAGGATTCTACTGTATTCCAAGTCGTTGATCACTATATTGGTCATACAAATATACATATGTGAAACAAAACTCCTTCGTAAATTGTACATTTGAGTAGAAACTGACTTGTATTTTCTCTGTGATTTGGCACGCTGACACTTAAGGCAACATCTGACAAGACATTCAAACAGGTGAAAACTATGTATAATACTGCCTGTGTCAGTGGGAATAATCGCCAAGTATCAGCTTGAGAAGTGACACCGTAAGATTCAGCAGTCACTGATGGGTTATGTGAATAGACATCCTCCACTCACACTCCCCTCCAGCAATCATTGAATCTCCCGGTGTTAATTATATATTGTTGAAATGACAGAAATAATTTGTTGCTATTCTCATCCAAAAACTGGGGGTTGCTAAATAAAATAGTATTTAGTGTTACGTTGACATAATACAAATTGTTCATAACGTGCCTCTATGAGCTGTATATAGTTGACAATTAAAGACGTTATGTTCGGTGCTTTCCTACCCAAAACCACATTCACATTTTGGATCGTCCGCAAGACATCCATCAAATTTAAATTACTGCACCCCAAGTAAAATTTAGTCTGAAGAACTTGACCTGCTCTGCCACTCGAGAGGTAGTACTTTGGGACATCATGTCATTCCACAGCCTAATTATAGATGGCAAAAATGAATCTGAAAAACCTTTTGTTCTACAGAATATAGTACACAGTTAGTCCCTCGAGTTCCAATGTGCTCTATGTGCCAGTATGTGTCAGTTTGGATGAGTTGTTTATCATTTCTGAGATCTTGGTGCAATGGTTTGAGGAATTCATCTGCATAAGTAATTTATCATTTTGTAACAGAATGTTAGTTTGTGTCATGTTCGTCGGGTTTTCTGAGAGACAGATCCCATTTCTCTTTTAAAATGTTCAGGACTGGTCCCATGGGGTGCACCAAAAATTATATGAAGTGCGTCCTACTGAAGATTCACTAAAGTATATGCTTTCTCCTCTGTACAGTTGTCCATATCACAACGGCATAATCAAACAGAGGAAGTATAAAGTGACTGTACAATGTTATTAGAGATGAGAGTGATAATCTATATTTTAACCCTTTACCCAACGCAGAGGATATAAAAATTTATTAATATCATTTTTTTTATTTTTTCAAAACATTTCAACAAAACCATATCATGTGACCCCTCATTGGAACGAGCTCAATGAGCTCATTCCAATGAGGGGTCACATGATATGGTTTTGTTGAAATATTTTGAAAATTTTAATTTTTTCAACTGCTCAATTTGCATATTATGCAGAATGATGCGGGCGATTCGTTAGGTAAAGGGTTAAGCTCCAAAAACAATCATTGGACTTTTCTTACTATGCCACCTAGGACTGTCATGATTAATCGATTGTTGGTCGGTCAAGGTGAAATCGATTAGTATTTTCCATTGTCGAATAATTGGTAAATTTTGTTCCGCTTTAGACATTTAATAATTAAAAGAAAATTTGATGAAAATGCTATTGTTTCCATAGGTAAAGAGTTAAGAACATCGATGTTAAACCCCAAGAAGCCATTGGAAGCATTTGTCTTTCAGGTACATTCATCAAAGCTTTGATGTTCTGAACTTTTGAACCACCAGTGTAATAATCAAGACAGGTCGGCAGTTGTGAAGTTCGCAAAGCTTTGAATGTACCTAAAAGAGGATCGTCTCCGTTGTTTACCGGAGGTAGGTCAATTGACTTGAACTTCATTTTTTATCGACTTCAAAGAGAGGGAGAGGGGGTCATCTAGGTATGATTGGTCGATTATTATCGATTATTTGCATTGATTAATTGATTCCTAAATTAAAAAATCGGGACAGCCCTAATGCCATCAATATGCACGTTCCAAGAAACTATACTTTGAAAAGTAATTCCCAAATGCTTACGATGAGTGACTTCTTTAATAACTTTATCCAGTAAATATAATGGAGGTTTTGTATTAGGAACAGTTTTACATGAAATACTTAAGGCAACTGTTTTTTTCAAGACTGAAATTTACCTGCCATTTTTTAACCAATTTTAATTAGGGCTGTCGCGACTATGATTTTTTGTAATCGACTAATCGTGACCAGTAATCGACGGTTAGTCGATTAATAGTCGCTTCCCATGATTTTTTAGCAAATCATTCTTCTGTTCGTAAAACTCTGAAAATGACAATGGCACCAGTGTGTTCAGACGAAGTGGGGTTGTGGGAACAATAAATCGGTCCCGACTGAAGCTGCATGTAGTCCAATCTTGGACCCACAGTCCGTAATATAATTTTTGGGGTTGGTACGTCCTGTAGGACGTACCAACCCCAAAAATAATATTACTGACTGCGGGTCCAAGTTTGAACTAGATTGAAGCCGATGAATTAAAATGAATTTACCAAAGAATGTTCCTGCATATGTTTCCTTTCTGCAATAAGTTTCTCGAAATTTTGAACATTGAGATCTATGCATTCCCTCGTCAGTTGTTAAAATTGGATCTTAGTCTGAAGTTCCGAACTTTGAGAAGTGATCTGACGTTCTGACTTTCGTCATAATTTTGTCACTTCCGCGCTTTGGGTTTTCCAATGGGTGCATTCGTGTGTACAAGACTGGAGAAATTCAGAAGAATCTATTCTTCTCGAGTAACTGTGAGTGTTCTTTCTTACACAGTCAGTGACAGTCGTACAGTCTTCCGGATATGAATGTTAACTATGGTTAGATATTTAAAGTTATTCACCTTCATTGATCAATCACCTCACAAAACAATGCAATTTAGCCCCGACGTGTAGTAGACGTGTACCACCTTGAAAATGAACGACGATCGACTAAAAATAAAAAACGTCGACTACTTCAATAGTCGACGGTTAGTCGACTAATCGAATAATCGCGACAGCCCTAATTTTAATCTCAGTAAGATCTGAGTTCATCATCTTACTTGCCATATAAGGGTCTTTCACTATCAAAGACAGGGAAATTGGTTAATTTATATCAGTCATAAACAAACGTCTATAACACTGTATTCATCAAAACTTCTGGTAATGTGTATGCATGTAAATTTTGGTTGTTTAAACTTTGGAGTTATCTTTCCTGGCATGAAATGAGCAGGATTCTCACCTGTGAAGATGCCATTGAAATGCCACAAAATACGAGGTGCGAAACCTTGAAACAGTATCAAGTGCTATACTTACTGTTGTCTGCAGACTCTGGTTCACCAAGATATATCCACAAATTTTGACTGTACCCTTGTGAGTTTGATCAGTTAGACAGATTGAGAAAGTCATGATAAAATCACAGCAGGAAAGGGGCAGATTTTTTCAACCCTTCTTGTTATCCAGAATAAAATCTGAGGAGCATTGAATGCGAAAATTTAGCAGGGAACTATGAAATGGTTCTGTGTCTTTGAATATACAGTGGAACCCTGTTAATTGAATTGCCACTTTGCCAATGGAAATTATTCAATTAACAGGAGTATTCAATTAACAGGCATTGCATCACTTTCCTGTATTCTAGAGATAAACTTAGCATTTATTCTATTATATCTTGTTTGACAGAGCTCCATGAGCTCTGTCAAACAAGATATAATAGATTAAATGCCTATATTGGATGTACTGAGGCCAAATAACTCTATAACCAAAGAAAAACTGGGGAGAGTCTGGGTAATTTCTCAACATGTTACAAGATTTTTTATTCAATTAACAGGAGTTTACTCTATAACCTATATTCAATAAACAGGTCAAATTTGTACTTGCGGTATGGTAAATGGTTCTGTGTTGGGAAATTATATTCAATTAACAGGGATATACAATTAAGAGATATCCAATTAAGTGGGCTCCACTGTATCTCCTATTTACATTATTCGGTCTGTGGGAAAAAAATCCAAACTTTTCAGACCACTTGTCCATCTCAGAAAGTACTAGTACTAAGAATGGTACTAAGAATGGCTTTTAAAGTACTTACACAGGGTGTGTTGTATCAGACTTTGCCATTTAACAGATTCTGATGACGAACTGATATTTTTGTTTATTTCATCCAGTTTGATTGAATTTAGGAAGCTCTCTGACCTTTGTGAAACATGATATAACAAAAAATATAGTTTTGAAAGAAGTTTGATGTGATGTTTTCTGTCTAGAACACAAACTCTCATTCACACAAAGAATAATTCTTACAAACTTACCCATTTAGCAGAATGTTTGTCAAGATAAATTGGTGAGGGTGTGCCTCCAGCAGGAGTTACTGTCGGAACCCAGGCAAGATGATGAGTCAAAACGGCTGTCAGCAAGGTACTTACAAAACTGAAATATATTATATAATTGTCAAACATTTGATGACAAAAAATGAAAATATTTAGTTAATCAGGAAATGTTTTCGGCAAATGTCGACGATTATTTGTACAGTGTAGCCCACTTAATTGGATATCTCTTAATTGTATATCCCTGTTAATTGAATATAATTTTCAAACACAAAACCATTTACCATACCTTCAGTAGAAATTTTATCAGTTAATTGTATATGGGTTGTAGAGTAAACTCCTGTTAATTGTATATAAGTTTTTGTAATATGTCAAAAAAATTACTGTGACACGTACCAAATTCCCCTTATTTATCAACCTTTTTGGCCTCACTACATCCAATACAGACATTTATTCTATTATATCTTGTTTGACAGAGCTCTATGAGCTCTGTCAAACAAGATATAATAGAATAAATTCTCAGTTTACCTCCAGAACACAGGAAACTGACCAAATCCCTGTTAATTGTATACTCCTGTTAACTGAATAATTTTCACTGGCAAAATGGATATTCAATTAAGATGATTCTACTGTATCAGGTAGAGAGTTAATGAAAAATAAGAGAAGTTTAATTCAATTCACCTTCCAAAACCAACTCATTCACATTCGTTCAACGTTGACTTCAGTCATCATTCGTGTATTAGATGTAATGTGAACTACATTTTTCCACAATGAGCTATTTGATGGTGATTAGCCCTCACAAAGTAGATCTTCTGTTTCTCAGGCCATTTTTTGTAAAACTGCATGTGGGCAGGCAGACGGGTGGTTTTTTATTTTATTTTTTATTTTTGTAATTATTTCTTTCCCATTAAAAGTTCATGTTCTTGGCTTGTTTTATGTTTTAGGCCCCATAATCTACAGAATAGCATGGATGGTAGTGTATTACGTCCCTTGAGCGCAAGAAGGCTTTGCAATGTTGTACTCAAGGGACAAATTAACCTATTTTATTAACTTGGACAAAATATCAGACATAAGGCTACACAAAGTAGATCTTCTGTTTCTCAGGACATTATTTGTGAAATTGCATGTGGGCGAGCGGTTTTTTATTTTATTTCAGTAATTACTTCTTTACCATCAAAAGTTAATGTGCTTGGTTCGAGTTTTAGGCCTCATAATCTACAGAACAGCATGGGTGGTGGTGTATTTTATCCCTTGAGTGCAAGAAGGCTTTGCAATGCTAAAGCATTACAAAGCCTTCTTGCACTCAAGGGACAAATTCATCAATTTTTTTAACTTGGGAATAATATCAGACATAAACCATTTAATTTTAATTTTTTTTAAGTTTAAATTGGTTATAAAAAGAGAGCATGCGGCAACCAAAAGGACCATGCGGGAGGGTCTGAGAAACAGATTTTTTATTTTTTTAGGCCTAAACCATTTGATTTTGATTTTTTTAAGTTTGGATTGGTTATAAAAAGGGAGGGTCAGAGAAACAGATTTTTAATTTTTTAGGCTTTATGTCATAAAATTACTTTCAATTTTAATGATTACAATTACAGCTACAATTACTCTATTTTTTTAAATAATGATTATGATTACAATTTACGGCATCGATTTCTGACATCATTCCCATATTAGATATTTATTATTTATTGGTGTTTAAGGTCACATATTTCTGTACAATGGCTAATCATGACCATGGCAGTTTTACGGGTGGAGGAAGCCGGAGTACCAGGAGAGAACCACCGAGCAACGATGAGCAGCTGCCTCCCATGTTAGATGTGTTGTAAACAATATTTTTCATAATGGAAATCTCTTCTACGACATTATTTTGCACTTGTAGGACAAATATTTAACCAACTATACCTTGTTTGAGAGCTCACAGATGCCTGTCAAACAAGATACAGTTAGCTAAATTTTCAACTACATTATGAGAAATTTTTGCCACATTATAATATAAGCAGTCATTAAATTTCTGATTCCAACTATTTACAGAACGGTTTAGTGAATGGAAGAATTTTTTAAAAAAAGCTTCCCTCCCTCATCATAAAGTTGAGAAAAATTTGCCAGAGAGACAAGAAATTTTTTTTGTGTAGTGATAATAAGTTATGATTGGCCTTATACTGAAAAAGTACTCAATTACATAAATGATGACTTTCTCTGTTTTACTTCAATGAGATGCACACTACCTACTTTAAAGAAGTTGCATGATAATTACAAGAAAATTTGTTGCATTTTAAATTTGTTGATTCTTCCAATACTCGCAATCATTTCGTCCGAAGAAAAGATTGCAAGAGTGGGAATTATCATGAGAGGAAAAAATGTGGCCAATTTTTTTTATAGTACTCTCCAACACATATCAGATGGTAACAAACTTATAATTCAATGAATTGCTAGTCGGGATTAAGTCAGTGTAAATAAATAAAGGATATGGAATGAGTGTTTTTCTCATATAATATTTATGAAACAAGTCTAAGAATTTTCCGTTTTGGCGAGCCCCAACAGAAAATTCGGACAAGTTTCATAAATATTATATGAGAAAAACACCCATTTCATATTCTATTTATCATATGACACACACGCACAAATTAACCACTTAGTATGCCTTTTTAACCCATCATCTAACTTGAGTTGCAGACGGCACTTGGAAAAAACATCCTCGTATAACTAAAAATTTTCATTTTTTGCTTCCAAAACATAGGTTATGACCCCTCATTGGAACGAGCTCGACGAGCTCGTTCCAATGAGGAGTCATAACCTATGTTTTGGAAGCAAAAAGGGAAAATATAAAAAAAAATGAATGGCGTTTTTTTCTTGTAGGTAAAAGATTAATACAATATAACCCACCCTGAATAGGACAGATAACGTAAATTCTCCCTACTGAAATTATGCAAATGTGACCCAGTTGTATTTTGTTTAGCCAATCAAATTGTCCAGTTTTGAAATTGACCAATGAAAGCTCCCAACTCTAATTATGCAAATTATGAAAATGTGGCCCAGTTGTATTTTGTTCAGCCAATCAACTTGTCTAGTTTTGAAATTGACCAATGAAATTGAGGGAAGGCTTTATCTATCACGGATCAATATGAAAAGAAAATATCAAATGTTTTAAAGTGAACAAAACGGACAAGTCATATGATAAAATATAATATTTTATTCATTTATACATACAATATGATACACTCATGATAATTTGGTACCAAGCACCCAGTGGATGGACACTGCACCTTGATATTAATACTGGCTGCCAATTTATCATGGTACTGGAAAGAGAAAACTCATTATCCTAGTGCAGCAAACATAGGCCCCCCACAAAGTAGAATTTGTTTCTCAGGCCACTTTTTGTAAAACTGCATGTGGGCGGGCGGTTTATTTTATTTTATTTTTTATTTTTGTAATTATTTCTGTGCCATCAAAAGTTCATGTTCTTGGTTTGTTTTATGTGTTGGACCTCATCAAGAGGCAAATTTCTCCCATAATGCAATGAAGAATTTAACCAATTCAATCTTTAATGAGCTCCGTCAAGCAAGACTGAATTGGTTAAATTCATCTCTTGGGAGGAACAAGCTGCCAACAGCAATGCTTTAGCATTGCGGATGGCACCATGTTCCTCTCAAGGGATGAATACTCCTTGAAATTTACAGCTTGAAATTTTTATTTTTTGACATCAGCGTGCAGACAGGCCTGAAAATAAGCTGTCTGACATTTGCAAAATGAGGTCCCCCTAAGGGTGAATTTGATGATGCTATCTCATACAGTGTGCCAATTTATCCTCTGGGTACCTCTTTCTGTTTAGTTTTGAGACCCTGATTCAGATTGAGGTTCACAGAGGGTAAATTTAGTGATGCTACCCTGCTGTGCAGGGTAGCATCACTAAATTCACCCTCTGTGGACCTCATTTTGCAGTTGACAGTCTGCTTATTTTCTGGCTTGCGTGCAGAAGGTGAAGAAAGTTAAAAAATTTATAGTAATTTATATATTTTTTATACTTACCAATGACCCAGACTTAGCTGGTGCTAACTCCAACAAAACCAGGGCCAAACACAAATTTTGCCCCCCAATCCCCAAAATTTGCATCCAAAACAAAAAGAAATCATGTCCTAAAGGACCTCCATACTACGCCTCTACTGCGCATGCGCAGTGACGCAGTCGTCCCGAAATTGGCGCCAATTATCATTCTTACTGGCAGTGCCTGGTCAGCGCTATGTACTCAGCGGGGAGGCAAGAGTTCCCAACTCCAGGGAGGGCCATCCCCGTCTGGGTCATTGGTAAGTATAAAAAATATATAAATTACTATAAATTTTTTAACATTTTTATACTGTACCAATGACCCAGACTTAGCTGAATAGTAAACAGGCTGGAGGGCCTAGGACATAGAGGAAAATCCAATAAGCTCAACTATATAGTAAAGAGGTAACCCCTTAAGGAGAAAAGGAGTATTAGGCTTTACATGTATCTTTCTTATTTAATATTAAATTAGAAAGATACACTACCCTTAATAATTGAGCACAATAACATTCATGTTCTCTATTAACATCCAGTATAACCCTTATACTAATTATTTTTAAAGCAAGCCAATAAATAAAGTAGTCCAGAGAATTGAGACTCTTTATAATCATTTAAAAGTGTCCGAGTATTGTATATTAAAGCCCGTTTGACACTTGACATATACAAATGCTTCACACCGAGCTACACTTTAAAAATAAGACATGAATGAATTTAAACATTAATATTACACTTTAAAACCATCCCGGAAGCGACTCAGAAATACTGACTTGGAGGAGGCATTCCCTTGCTTTTCACTATAAAGCAGGTGACCTAAGGGAACACCCCCCCCCCCCCCCCCCCCCCCCCCCCCCCCCCCGCTTCCCCTTGCCCTGAGTCAAATAGCCCAGAGCGAAGAGGGCAGCCGGACGGAGTCACTGCCGGAACAGAAAGTCTGCGTAACTATAGTTGCAACTGTTTAGTGGACGACATTCTGAGCAACAGATAATGGACCTAAACAATGCAGGTCTCCAGAAATGGACTCAATATTTCTCAGATAAAAATTCGTAAATGTGGATGGCTGAGACCAATAAGCAGCCTTCATTAAATCTGTAATAGCAACACTATTAGCATAAGCCCAGGAAGTAGAAAGAGCTCTTACTTCATGAGCAGAAATCTTAAGCACAGACTGCTGAGAAGAAGATAAATCTTCATAAGCAGTACGGATAGTTAACTGAATCCATCTAGCAATAGAATGGACTGAAATGTCCTTTCTATTAGGCATCAAAGACAGAAAGAAACGTTTCCGTCCCTTTCTGATAAACTGAGATCTCTGTTTATAGATACGTAGTGCTCTAACAGGACAGAGTAAAGGCCTACGCCCGTCTGAAGACGGAAGAGCCTTAATAACAATAGGTTCCGGATATTTATTAGGAGCCTGATTCTTAGCTAAAAAACCCACATTAGTAGTGAAGGTGATAGTGTTCCCAACACTACAATAATGAGAATCATCCACCGATAGTGCATGAAGCTCACTGACTCTTCTGGCAGAAGAGAAAGCTAAGAGAAAAGCTGTCTTATAAGATAAGAATTTGAAATCTACTGTCCCAAGAGGTTCAAATGGCTTTTCCTTCAATTTAAGGAGAACCCAAGCTAAATTCCACTTAGGAATTAATCTAAGAGTTCTGGGTCTATTTATCGAAAAGTTTCTAACCAACTTCGATAAAGAGACATTAGATCCAATTTGTAAACTATCATGATGTGCATAGGTATCAGATAACATAGATCTATAACCCTTTATAGTAACAGGCTGCAGTTTGATTTCGTCAAACAAGTATACTAGAAAGTTTGCAATGTCTGGTATAGAGGGATCAAATATATCTACAGAATGATCCCTACACCAACGACGAAAAACCTTCCACTTAGCCGCATAGTTTAGCGAAGAGGAGGTCCTCCTACAGTTAGAAATCGCGTCCACTGCTCGTCCTGTAAAGTGCTTGCCATGCAAGAAGGACCGCACAACGGAAAAACGTGAAGGTTGAGACCTTGCGGGTTGTGATGGAGTTGGCGCGATTTCCCCTGCGAAAGAAGATCCTCTCGTGGAGGAAGCTTCCGCGGTAGGTCCCACAACAGACACCTGAGTAGATTTATCCACGGTCTCTGTGGCGACAGAGATGCTACCAACAGAATCTTGCATTGAGATTGTTTTATCTTTAGCAATACTTGTTGAATTAACGGCGCTGGAGGATACGCATATCCTATCATTCCGTCCCAAGGGATCGACAGAGCGTCTACTGCAAATGCTCTTGGATCCGGACACGGAGACACATACGTCTGCAACTGATTGTTGAGATGTGTCACAAATAAGTCTATCATTGGCCGTTCCCATTGGTAGCAAATCTGATTGAATACTTGTTTGTTGAGAGTCCACTCCGACGGCAACAAGCGACCCTTTCGTGAAAGGGAGTCTGCTAGCACATTCAGACGACCCGGTATGTGACGGACCGAAAGAAGAATGTGATGTTCTAACGCAAACAGAAGGATTCTTTCCGTTAGATTGAACAACGGAACTGAATGAGTGCCTCCCTGATTCCGTATATATGCCACTACTGTCGTATTGTCGGATAGGATTTGGACATGAGCATCGTGAATAATGTCCATCCAGTGACGTAACGCAAGCCAAATTGACATCATTTCCTTGATGTTTATGTGCTTGCACAGGAATTGCGGATCCCAAAGACCCTGGCATCTCGAATCCGTTGGGATTAATGATGCACCCCAACCTGTTTGACTGGCATCCGTCATAACGGTAAAACTCGGATCCGGCAACTGCAGCGGAACTCCTTGAGTTAACCACTGAATGTTTGCCCAAGTCTGAATCTCTTGTTTCACTTGATCTGACAAGAGAACGTCTACATCGAGCGAATGAATTTTCACACTCCAATTCTGAGTCAGGAAAATTTGAAGAGGACGTGTGCGTAGCCGCCCCATCGGAATGAGATCCGCGGCGGCTCCGCACAGACCTATCAGTCTCATAAATTCTCTCGCCGTGACTTTGTCTGCGTGCAGACAATAGCGAGCGTAACAACTGACTAATTTCGCTCTGGTTAACGGCAGACGAACGAGATTGTTGTGCGTCTCGAAGCTCATTCCCAGATGAGTGAATGACTTGGACGGCACCAGATCCGACTTCTCCTCGTTTACTATAAAACCGAGACGTCGGAGCAATAGAAGAAGATTCTGAACATCGTTCTGAAGCGTTAACTCGTTGCCGTACCTCTGAAGAATGTCGTCCAGGTAGGCCGACGTTACCGCAGACGAATGAGCTCGGAAGTAGATCATTACCGAGTTCATTACCCGAGTGAAAGCCCAGGGTGCTAGATTCAATCCGAAGCACATCGCCCGGAATTGATACACCACTCCTAGGACTGCGAAGCGTAGATACTTTCGGAATGTCGGATGTACCATGACGTGAAAGTACGCATCTTTGAGATCTATGCTCGTTGCATAATCGTTCACCCGAATACTCGCTCTGACCGATCGAATCGTCTCCATATAAAACTTCGGAGCGACGATCAGCTTGTTTATCCAGCTCAAATCTATGACTGGACGGAACGAGCCGTCTGGTTTCGGAACCAGAAACAGATGGCTGTAGAATCCCAGAGATTCCTGGTTTTCTACGACCTCTACCGCGTTCTTCATTAAAAGAGACTGCACCTCTGATAACAGAGCGTCTCTTTTCTGTGGATTTGACGGAAGATGAGTCCACTTTGGACTTTGAGTTAATGGAGGCTTTCGTTTGAAGGATATCTTTAGACCTTCCAAAGTCACTCCTCTCACCCAAGGGTCGTCCGTAATCGACACCCACTCTTGTGAAAAACTCGACAACCTTCCGCCAACCGGAACGCGATAGAGGTTTAAGCCATCACCTCCTGGACCTGCGAGGCCTGCGGTAGGAGAAACCACGTCTTCCATGACCCGCACCTCGCCTCGTCGACCTCGGGGCGTCCGACCGATTGTCCCGGCCTGAAGGACGTCCCGAACGAGAGTCGCTATCCTGACGGTCTCTCGAATAAGACCAAGAGGACGCACCGGAACCTCTATAGGAACCTCTCTTGGGCGCATTAGACCCAGAAGTGCCTGTCTTATTCGTGTCTGCTGTATCCGACTTTTTAGGAGCGGATCTGAACAACAGAGAATCATTAGCTTTCTTTTTAATTTTATCATAAATAGCGGAAAGCTTGCCGTCAAAGAGAAGTTCTCCTGAGACCGAAGCGACTCTAAGAGAGTTCTTCACCTTAGAATCCACTAGTGTGGATGTAGCTAGGGCTGCGTCACGTCTAACCAACTCCAGATTTGCCACTGAAAGGGCGGAGTTACACGTGGAATAAGCTACTGCCCTTGAAAGAAGTCTTAAAGAGGATTGTATATCCTGAAACTCTTCCCCTTGAAGGCGCAGTGATAACGCCTTAGTAAGGTGATCTGCGTAAGATAAGGCATCTAAATTGGCTCTGTTAGACGCAATAGCTGTTTCCAACACCGCGGTTGGAATAGAAGCTGACGACGGTAATGATAGCTCTAAGTCTTTCGCCTCGTCGTCCATACGCAGAGGAACTCTCGGTATACCCTGTCCTGCCGTATCGAATTTATTCCTTGCATTAATGAAAGGCAGGTTGAGAGTATTAGCGGACAAGAAACCTGCTTTCCCCGTCCTGGAAGCAAGTTTAAATATAGCGTCGTTCAATAATTCAAATGTTCTTGCAACATTATTGGACTGCGACGGAAACTCGGGAGCGATGTCCCTGAACCGCTCAAAAAATTCAGAGTCCAATGACGCTATAATTCTCTTGTCCGGAAGCGCAGCAGTCTGGCCCGACGGAACAACTTGAGGGAGAAAGTGCCGGATGAAGTCCACGGCAGCTTTATGTTGTTCCGAAAGGGATAGCTCCAAGTCATCCGTATCCCTTTCACCATCCGGTCGGACCTCCCGATGTTCCCGGTCGTCCGCCCCCGATGCTTCGGCGGAGCGTACCGACCCAGCGCCGTCGGATAATTCTCGATCCGACACCGTTTCTGTCGGCTGCTGGGATGCTGCGATAAGCTGTGCTATCTGCACAAGAATGTCCGACGTCGAGACCTGCGGAGGCGCAGTCTTTCGCTGCTTCGCCGAGGGCAGCTCCGCATCAGATGGCTCCCGCATACTTTTCCTATGCAAACGTCCGGAGTCCATCGGTCTCGAATCCCTGGCTGCCGGATGGTGTGACCTGGTCGCCGAAGAATCCTTCATCGGCGAAGCTGGTAAAATATCGGCGGTCACGCAGCCAAGGTGCGGTCGTGTGCGCTGACGAGAAGAGGAAGCCTTAACAGTCTCTGCGGACTGCTTATACAACGGAGCGTCCCGTGCGACGGACGTATGCTCCGCTAAAGACACATTTTGTACCACAACATCTGGTCCCAGATGTTGTTGTACGAGAGAGGGACCTCTCTCGCTCGCGGCCCGGCTGGACCTGGACGAGCTAGGAACCGGACTAAAAGGCTTCCTCCGTTCTCGCTTACTATCCGCCGTCACTGGGTGTGCATCTATTATGTTTATAGTGCTCGCATCACCCAAAATTTCCTCTTGGACCGCATCGGACGAACCCGGCTGCCGAACCATTCGGTGAATGGACGCTACACCGGGCGAGCTAGCGGACGACATTTGTCTAATCTCCATGAGCACTTTTGCCGCTAGCTCTGAATTCATTTGTGACGACGGACGCACACTTGAAGAAGATAACATGGAAACATCACCCTGTTCTGGTTCCTCTGAAATAGAAACTGAGAGAGTAGAGTGACCTTGTGGAGAAAGAGCCGGCATCGCCCTTTCTCCAGAAACAACATATCGTGACACACGTTTCCAATGTTTCTCATCCCAATGTTCACATATAGGACAGGGATTAATGCGAGAACACTGACTACAATTAATACAATGATCATGAAAGTCAGAGGAAGATTTCTTCCTATTACAATTTGAACAATGTCCCTTCATTGTGAAAGAACAACAATAAGTCCTAGTTACTCGCAAAAACCCCTGACACAAAGATACATAATAACATGATCCATTAATAAATGAAAAAACAATTGCAAAACAAAATAATTTTGAAAAAATATTTTTTCAGAGAAGCCCAAGTTGCTGAAAAGTAACGTTGAGCCCCGATGGATCCGATGGCAAAGTGTGGTCAAAAATTTTAAATTTATATAAAATAATTAATGAGACACTTTCGGATAATATAAATGTATCTTATAATGAGATAAACTACCACAAAGGCAAACAGCCCCCCTCAAAAAAGGCTGTTGCCAATGAAAACAAACAGTGTAAACACACTAGAAAACATGACTCCAGGCACTGAAAAAAACTGGCCCGGAATCAGTCATCAATTACACTCTATCTGATGCAAAACAGAGACTCCCAGGGGAGAATCTGTAGAACATCAGATGGAAGATGCAGAACACAAACGTTATACACCCATGGGTGAAAACGTAACTATGGGGAAAATAACAGAAAACATTCTGTAACCAAGCAACTCTCCCAGGAAATTTTAGAAATGAAATTTCTCAAAAATATGCCAAAAGCATGGGAGAATTGCCAGGGGGGACTTTAGAAGGTTAGGGGAGAGGAAACACTGAATAAGCAGTGCAACAATTAGCAAGAATGACAACAAGAGGCCCATGCCTCGAAAATAGGCAACTTAACATAATTTCATCAAAAAATTTTAAGTACAGCCCTGATTATTTTTTGCCACTTCTTTTTCCTCTCCTCCTTCTATCCTCCTTAGAATCACATTTTCTCCAAAAATTACGTGTCTGGCATCCTTGAAACTGAGATTTACAAGCACAAAGATCAGTGAGATGTTGACTGATGAAGGGCCAAACAGAGAATGATAATTGGCGCCAATTTCGGGACGACTGCGTCACTGCGCATGCGCAGTAGAGGCGTAGTATGGAGGTCCTTTAGGACATGATTTCTTTTTGTTTTGGATGCAAATTTTAGGGATTGGGGGGCAAAATTTGTGTTTGGCCCTGGTTTTGTTGGAGTTAGCACCAGCTAAGTCTGGGTCATTGGTACAGTATAAAAATATTTCATACTTACAAATTTGTGTTTTTATTTTCAAATTTTGAAATCATCCACATGAATTCCTGTGTGAATTTTTCACACAAGATATATCTGTAGCTACTGTGTGTCATCATACTTAGCCAGACAGGTTCAGATAATCTGGGAGCAGTGTACAAATCTAAAATCTCTCGTCTAAACGTCTCAACAGCCTGAAACAATGTAAAATTAGGAAATATTTAAAATGACTTACCAATATCTAGGGCCGAGCATTTTTTCTCTGTTTTCCAGTTTGGTTCTGCTTTCTGTGGCAAACCAGAAATCCGAACCGCAAGACCCAGCAAAAAGCGGCTGAACATTTTTTCTGTGTTTGTGCATAAGCTGATCAAACTATCTTACAGGGAGGGAATAGCATTAGTGGCCCATATTGATTCCTATCACTTAGTCTATCTGGCAAATGGGAGAATGTGTTGTGTTCCCATTGTCTCATTTTCTCCCTTATTGACTCGTAAGCAGGGGCGCAGAACTGGGTGGGTGGTGGGGAGCTCTCCTCCCCAACATTTTTTGCCAAGCCATGTTTTTATATGCATATATTTTAACACAACCAATGACTGGTGAAACAAGCCAAGACCAATACCAGGTCTGGACCTGCGTCGCTGCATGCAATTGATTACAGAGATGAACAGACTTCAAAGAATCGGCAAACAGGAAGTGGCTGCACGGCAGATGTGAAAATTAGATACACGATACAACTCATCATTATGAAGCAGCAGACCAAATATAAAATCATTCCCTTTCATAGAAGCCAAGAAAACTTTGACGGAAGAAGAGTTTTGGACTGACTGACGGATGGACTGATGGACAGAGTCGAGCGGTTACTAGACCTGCTCTGCCACTGGCGACGCTGGCAACAAGAGGCGGATCCAGAGCCTCCCTCATATTTTCACCAGCTATGTTTCTCTCGTACTGGTTCATTCGATGGATTTCAGATCATTTTTGGCAGTAAGTGGAAGCAAACGCTAAAATGTATGCTGTCTGTTAAAAAATTGGTTAACTGAAATTGTTCGTAATCTTACAGACATACAAGTACCAAATCCACCCCAAGATAATCCACAGACAGCATAATTGCTGTTAACGTCTGGTAAAGCATACAGATGAGGTCTATTTATCAGCTTTGGTCGTTACGACCAAAGCTGATAAATAGACCTCACCTGAATGCTTTACCGATGTTTTTTAATGGCTCTCAAAGTGTGAAATGTTTCAAATACACCTGAAAAATCTCAAAATATCCACTCAGATGCATGGGGGTTTTGGGACCCTGGAATTTAAAATTTTCGTACGACGGGCCAAATCATGGTCGGCCAATCATACTGACGACCATCCATCATCCAATCCAGCCCCCTCCCCCCACTTTGAAAATCGTTTCACCGCACCTGGTATATTGGATGAGTCAATAAGGGAGAAAATGTCACAATGAGAACATGACACAGATAAGATGACCATAATTCACTTCTTACCATAATTTATGTTTTTTGTCTGACTGAATAAGCTTAGCACCTGATCCCCTAGAATGCCTAAGTAAGATCAAAAGGAAGTTAGGCTGAACCCAATGGTGATACTTACAAACAAGGCTTTTGTGGTGAGTGGTGTTGTACAAAGTATTGCAGGGTTTTTTTTTTTTTAAAGTCAACTCTTTGAACACTGGTAGTATCTTCCAAGCCAGTTAAATGGTAGAAATTGGAAGAGTCCATATCCACTATTTGGGGGAAGAGCAATTAATATTTTCAACGTGCAGCCTGAAAGGCTGCACATTGAAAATATTAATTGTTCTACCACACACGTTCAGTTAGTAGTCATCCTACTTAATGAAACTATGGCGTATCGTGTTAATGAACCAGAAAAGCGGTCTCTCATGTTGAAAGAGTTAAGGAACTTGTAGTGTTATTTACCATCTGTTCTCAACACAGAAAAACGAAACCAAGGGTTTTCCCCGAAACTGAACCGAAACTGGAAAAAAATCAAAACCTCGCAGCCAGCTCTACCAATACCATAATCAACACTTCTAAACAATAAACACACAATAAGAATTCCATAGAAAGTGATTTCAATAATTAAATGACAATTATAATGCTTGAAAGTTTACATCTTTCCAACTCTTGGCCCAATTTTAAATATTCTATCCCATAATGCCACACTGTGTTCCTAAAATGGGACTCTAAATGCATTCTGATTTCTCAGGTGATCTTCCCTAATTTTCTGACAAGGGGAGGTTTGATTTTAAAAAAAACAAGAAGAATGTTACTAAGGTAACACATGCCCCCCACCCCCCCCCCCCCTTGTGACCTTCACCTTGCAGATGTGGCAGAAACTATTATACACGACACACCTTCTGACTGTCTTTAACATTTGTAAAAAATTTAACAATTGTACTATGATTCGTTTCTGAGTTATGGCTGAGACACGAATATTGGCCGATTTTTAGTGTGACCTTGAAATGTGACCTTGACCTTGAAGGTACGAACCCGGCTATGGTGTGTGACACATCCTCCCATTGTCCTTTATAATTGTGTGAAGTTTGTTGACTGTATCCCTGATAGTTTTGGAGTTATGCTTGAGACACGATTTGTGACCCTGAACATATAAAGGTCAATTGTGACCTTCACATTGCAGATGAGGTGGAAACTATTATATGTGACACACCTTCTGACTGTCCTTAACATTTGTAAAAACTTTAACAAGTGTACTACGATTCGTTTCTGAATTATGGCTGAGACATGAATATTGACAGATTTTTAGTGTGACCTTGAAATGTGACCTTGTCCTTGAAGGTACGAACTCGGCTATGGTGTGTGACACATCCTCCCATGGTCCTTTATAATTGTGTGAAGTTTGATGACTGTGGCCCTAACAGTTTTTGAGTTATTGGCTCAGACACACACACGCACACTTCAATCACTGTATGCCACCCGACTTAAGTCGGGGCGTTTAAAAATCCATTCAAAATCCATTAAACAGACAGAATGTAGTATAAACTGTCTCAGAAATGAAAAATTTCTAATTAGATCCACAAAGACAATATTGAAGTCATTCAACAATTGTGTTTTCCTTGTCAAATTATTTTTTCCATCATAGTTATCTGGCATGATTTTTGTGCGGTATTGGTGTTACACATACAAGTTTTAAACAAAGCTTTAACCCTTTACCCAACGAATCGACCGCATCCGCCCACGTAATAAGCAAATTCAGCGGTTGAAAAAATATCATTTTTCAAAAATTTCAACAAAACCAAATCATGTGACCCCTCGTTGGAACGAGCTCGTCGAGCTCGTTCTGATGCGTCACATGATATGGTTGTGTTGAAATTTTTGGAAAAATTTGATAAAATGGTATTTAAAATAATAAATTTTGATATTGTCTGCGTTGGGTAAAGATTTAACCAGAGTAGATATACAATAATATTTTCCAGAAATTCCTCCCTCTACAACCTGAAAGTGTCGGTGCTTGGCCGTAATGTTTAGTCAAGGCAAGCTAAGACTGGAATTGGAATCACATCCAAGGAAATTTGTCTACTATCCAGATGAGCCCTCCTAATGATTACAAGTTGTGGAACATATTAGGAGACGACAAACTTTTGCAGATCGAACTGGGCTTCAGAAGATTTAATAATGAAATTTCTAGTTAAATGAATGTAACCATTCGCTATTTATTTTACCTATTGAAGTTTAAGGGCAGATATTTCTACACAATGCATAATGGGGACCACAACATGGAAATAAAGACATGTTTAGTCAATCGTTTATACCCAAGTTGCCCATTTTAGAGGACTTGTGACTGGGTTGAATTTTACCACTAAAAGAGAGCTTTTTACCAAGTAAACAAGTGTTTGACCACCGAGGTGGTATTAGTCCCCTACGGCACTTTTGTGACATAAGGTGTTTTTGTCACAGAAGACACTAGAGTATATAAGCATCTTGGATTTTTAAAAAAAAATATTGAGCGTGCATAATCCCTTCACAACCCTTTATCCATGTACCATATATGAAAGGCGTAGCTTGAACCATGTTGGAGGGAGGGGTGGTAACATAAAATAGAGAAAAAAGCTTAAAAAAACACATCAAAAATGGCCGCCATTCTGCCATCTTGGATTTTGAAAAATAAATATTGACTGTGCATCATCCCCTCAGAACCATTTATCCATGTACCAAATATGAAAGGTGTAGCTTGAAGCATATTAGAGGGAGAGGTGGTAAAAACAGACAGACAGACGGACAGACAGACAGATGTTAGATTTTGAAAAAAAAATATTGAGTGTGCATAATCCCCTCACAACATCCTTATTCCATGTACCATATATGAAAAGTGCAGCTTGAACCATGTTGGAGGGAGTAGTGGTAACATAAAATAGAGAAAAAAGCTTTAAAAACACAACAGAAATGGTTGCCATGGCGCCATCTTGAATTTTGGAAAAAAAATATTGAACGTGCAACATCCCATTATAACCCTCTATCCATGTGCCAGATATAAAAAGTGTAGCTTGAACCATGTTGGAGTGAGAGGTGATAAATAGAGAAAAAAAGCTTAAAAACACAACAAAAATGGCCGCCATTCCGCCATCTTGAATTTTGAAGAAAAAATATTGAACGTGCATCATCCCCTCCCAACTCTCTATCCATGTGCCAAATATGCAAAGTGTAGCTTGAACCATGTTGGTGGGAGGGGTGGTAACATGAAAATAGAGAAAAAAAAGCTTAAAAAACACAACAAAAATGGCCGCCATTCCGCCATCTTGGACTTTGAAAAAAAAATTTTGAGCGTGCATCATACCCTCAGAACCATTTATCCATGTACCAAATATGAAAGGTGTAGCTTGAACCATGTTGGTGGGAGGGGTGGTAACATGAAAATAGATAAAAAAAAGCTTAAAAAACACAACAAAAATGGCAAAAGCTTAAAAAACACAACAAAAATGGACGCCATTCCGCCATCTTGGATTTTGAAAAAAAAATTTTGAGCGTGCATCATCCCCTCAGAACCATTTATCCATGTACCAATTATGAAAGGTGTAGCTTGAACCATGTTGGTGGGAGGGGTGGTAACATCAAAATAGAGAAAAAAAGCTTAAAAAAACACAACAAAAATGGCCACCATTCTGCCATCTTGGATTTTGAAAAAAAAATTTTGAGCGTGCATCATCCCCTCAGAACCATTTATCCATGTACCAAATATGAAAGGTGTAGCTTGAACCATGTTGGTGGGAGGGGTGGTAACATGAAAATAGAGAAAAAAAAGCTCAAAAAACACAACAAAAATGGCCGCCATTCCGCCATCTTGGATTTTGAAGAAAAAAAATTTTGAGCATGCATCATCCCCCTCAGAACCATTTATCCATGTACCAAATATGAAAGGTGTAGCAAGAACCATGTTGGTGGGAGGGGTGATAACATGAAAATAGAGAAAAAAAGCTTAAAAAACACAACAAAAATGGCAAAAGCTTAAAAAACACAACAAATGGCTGCCATTCCACCATCTTGGATTTTGAAAAAAAAATTTTGAGCATGCATCATCCGCTCAGAACCATTTATCCATGTACCAAATATGAAAGGTGTAGTTTGAACCATGTTGGCGGGAGGGGTGGTAACATCAAAATAGAGAAAAAAAAGCTTAAAAAACACAACAAAAATGGCCGCCATTCCGCCATCTTGGATTTTGAAAAAAAATTTTGAGCATGCATCATCCCCTCAGAACCATTTATCCATGTACCAAATATGAAAGGTGTAGCTTGAACCATGTTGGTGGGAGGGGTGGTAACATGAAAATAGAGAAAAAAAAGCTTAAAAAACACAACAAAAATGGCCGCCATTCTGCCATCTTGGATTTTGAAAAAAAAATTTTGAGCGTGCATCATCCCCTCAGAACCGTTTATCCATGTACCAAATATGAAAGGTGTAGCTTGAACCATGTTGGTGGGAGGGGTGGTAACATGAAAATAGAGAAAAAAAGCTTAAAAAACACAACAAAAATGGCCGCCATTCCGCCATCTTGGATTTTGAAAAAAAAATTTTGAGCGTGCATCATCCCCTCAGAACCATTTATCCATGTACCAAATATGAAAGGTGTAGCTTGAACCATGTTGGTGGGAGGGGTGGTAACATGAAAATAGAGAAAAAAAAGCTTAAAAAACACAACAAAAATGGCCGCCATTCTGCCATCTTGGATTTTGAAAAAAAAATTTTGAGCGTGCATCATCCCCTCAGAACCGTTTATCCATGTACCAAATATGAAAGGTGTAGCTTGAACCATGTTGGTGGGAGGGGTGGTAACATGAAAATAGAGAAAAAAAGCTTAAAAAACACAACAAAAATGGCCGCCATTCCGCCATCTTGGATTTTGAAAAAAAAATTTTGAGCGTGCATCATCCCCTCAGAACCATTTATCCATGTACCAAATATGAAAGGTGTGCAATCCTATAGTCCCCTTACGGTTCCCGTAGGGGACTAACAAGCACAGCTTCACTTCCCAGTTTTACAACAGAGGTTTGAATGTAACTGACAAGTGTACTTTACAATGCATGCTGTGACACCAGAGTGTTGAATACCAGGGTTCCTGCACCAAACTGAGAAGTGAATTCCAGGAGTTTCCAGGAGGTTCAGATCAATTTTTCAAGGAGTTTCAAGGAGTATAAAGTGACCATGTGTTGGGAAGAAGGAAAAATCTTAGGAGTTGAATTAATCCAGTGGTGGAGTTTTCTAATTAGGGGGCACAAGTAATATTGGTGTGGGGGAGGGGGGGGGGGGGGGGGGGGGGGGGGGGTTACAAGTAATTTTAAGGACAGCACAGCCAGAATCTGGGGTGAGTGCTATGCTGTTGGCTAGTCTGTGGGCTTTCTTTGTCCTGATTCAGGTACCTGGCTCAAGACAAAGTAAGCCCACAGACTAGCCAACAGCACAACTCAAGACTCCATGGGTATCTGGGCAAATTTTTGTAAAAATTTTAGGTGGGGGGGGGGGGGGGGGGGGGGCATATGGAAAATTTAGAGGGCACATGCCAGGAAATTAGCTGCCAGGGATGTGACAAATGGCATTCAGTCAGTGGGTAAATTTAATTTTGTTTCCCTGCATTTCAGGGGTAGCAGCATTAAGTTTACCACTGACTGTGCACCTAATATCGAATGATGATTTCATTTCAGCTAATTTAATTATTAAAATAGGACTTACATGACTAAATTGCCTGGACAAAGTAAATCACACCGAGTCTCTTTTCCTCTTTCAGTGCAGCTGTTCTTCAGTTGTACATGCAGAAGGATGAATTTCCAATTAAATAATTTGACACAATGGAAGACTTATTGATTTCGTCACTTGTACATGTATGTTTCGTAAATGCCGAAACAGAGATTGACTGTGCTTTTTCCTTCACATTTTTAATGTGCTTCGATGATGTCAAAATGGGATGTCAGGGCGGACTCCCCATATTTGCAACACTAAAATTCTTCATACACACACAACACCGTGCAGAGTTTTTTTCTCCCATCACTGCTTCCAGCCACGTGTCATACTCTTGCTTTTTAAGCCATTGCTCTTGAAATCTGCACTTTCCACCTGGCATATCAAATTACTGTCAACAAAAAGTCTGAGTCTCTGACATGGAACGTCATGGATGCTTCGTTGAGCAAAAACAATGTGGCCATGGAGGTAATTAATTTTCGGAAGTCATTGTTCATTTCCGCTGACGGAAATCCTGGTAACTAAAACGACTACACCTCGGACATATTTTTTGAAAAAACTGTAAACACCTCGGCCATGAGCAACCAAAATTCCAGGAGTTTCCAGGAGGTGCTTCGAAATTCAAGTAGTTTCCAGGTCTTTGGGAGGGGGTTTTGAAATTCAAGGACTTTCAAGGAATTCAAGGAGGCGTGGGAACCCTGAGTACAAATTGATCAATTAGAATCAGGCCTTTATTCAGGAGAATACTGGAAGCCTATATTTGGGCTTTATTCTGAATTCAGGCATCGTGGCGTAACCCTTTACGCAACGTAACGGCCAAAACCGGCCAGCGCTATTCTCAAAAATCACCAATTAATTTTCATTATTTTTTGTCTCAAAAACATAGGTTATGACCCCTCGTTGGAACGAGCTCATCGAAATCGTTCCAACGAGGGGTCATAACCTATGTTTTCGAGACAAAAAATGAAAAACTTTAGCTATTCAAGAATTATTTTTGCAAGTGTTGTCTGCTTTTCAGGTTAGGTTATTTATTATTTATTTATTTATTGGTGGTTAAGATCACATATTTCTGCACAATGGCTAACCATGACCGTGGCAGTTTTACGGGTGGAGGAAGCCGGAGTACCTGAAGAGAACCACCGAGCAACAGCGAGCAACTGTCAGCTCCCCCAACATACCAACTCCACACAAGCAGGGTTAGCATTGGTTGAAGACAGGTGCACCATCGACGTGCAGTACGCCTTAGTACACAGCGTCCCGTGCCCCCATGTGGGCAATGGGGGTGAAGCGTCTTGCCCAAGGACACAATGGGGTTACCGCAAGTGGGATTCGAACCGAGGACCTCTCGGCTTGCAGCCTGCACCTCTACCAACTGAGCCACCGCACTCCCCCCCCCCCCCCCTTTAGGTTAGGTAAAGGGTTAAAGGGTTTATGCTCAGTAAATGTGTTTCCTATTATCTTTGAAATAAGATGAATTATAACAATTCAAAGACATGAGAACAAATTCTGACAATAAAAAGTAATTCATTACTCTACCAGTTAAGGACTAATCTACTGACGAAGAGTATTTACCTCAGAAATTATATTTAAAAATACTCTTCTGCTGTTATAAGCTCTTTGCACGGCTGACTGCAGTTTTAACAAATGGCTTTCAAATAAGGGAACATGTGCAAAGAAAAAATTCTGGAACCTGAAAAAGAGAATTTAAAAACATTAAAAATCTTTGAAGGATAAAAACAGTTAAATGTGGAGTGAAGATGTAAAGTAATTCAGTAAACAGGTCTGTATGATAATGTTAAAAATAAAAAACATTCTAAACTACCTTCAACCTTTTAAATTTATATATTATGTGATATCAATGAAAAGATAAAATGTGAAAATTCATAAAATTTCCAAACAATTCAACGAAATACCAAATGGGAAAGTTCATAAAATTTCCAAACATTTTTTTTACAAGATATATGAGAACGTAGCACACCATCTACTTTCAATACATATGTGTATGGAGTTTCATATACATGGATGGACTGTATAGGGTAGGGTGGTTTTTTGGTTCAGTTCTGTTTTTTGTGGCAAACCTGGAAAACAAGAGGCCTGCATCGCAAGGCGCTGCTAATGCCCCCAACCGCAAAACAAAAAAAATTGTCTAAGTCAAAAGAGTGAAAAGGGTCATAACTCTGGAAAAAATGTGTGGAAGAGGCTCATGTTACACAGGTATTGTTCCCCCATGATGTTCTATCACAATACTTAATATCGTTCAAATCGGAGTAGCAGTGGCTAAGATACAAGGAATAAATAATAGTTTATCAGATTTTTCCACATATTTCTATAAAACAATATCAAGTGACCCCTCATTGGAATGAGCTCGCTGAGCTCGTTCCAATGAGGGGTCACATGATATAGTTTTGTTGAAAATTATTTTTTCAACTGCTGAATTTGTATATTACGCTAGCACATGCTGACGATTCCTTGGGTAAAGGGAAAATATTATTAATTCGGGGCTACAGTTAAAACTCAAGACATCTTGAAAATGAAATTGTGGGTAAATAAATAATGACGATATACCGATATTTTTGTAATTACTCCGGTATTCAATCGATATCGGTTCGAATACCGGTATATATCGGTTTATCGATATACCGTGCAGCTCTACCTCCAGTCATTACACTCCTTCAACTTACCCTGCATAGGAAATGTAAAAATTCATAAAATTCCAAAAATTCCATCCCTTCCTCCCTTGTAGGGAAGTGGGAGGATGGGTTAATGACCCGAGGTTCTTGTCAGGACTATGCCTTTACAAACTCTAACAAATAAAACTATACAGTTGTGACTATGTGCTTCATCAGCTTTTTATTTTGTGAATATTCAAGGCTTTTCAAGGCCTCCTTACAGATTTTCCAGGAAATCAAGGTATTGAAGGGCCCTTTGTCAAATTCAAGGCCATTCCTTGAATCCAAGGCCCCATGGGAACCCTGCATTAGGTAAAGGGTTAAAACGTACAAAGAGATGGAAAGATAATGTATAAACGTAAAAATGGTACTTAACAGATTGTTAAAAATAATCATTGATTTTCTAGAGCGTAAAACCACAAATAATGCTGTAAAACGCTTGACAGAAATAAATACACTTTTCTGCAGGTAAACTGGAGCCAGTTTGTGGATACATTTGAATACTAAGATCAATATTTTGAAATCAATTCTCTGTTTAACAGGAAGCCAATGTAGTTGTCTTAAAACAGGTGTTATGTGTTCAGAGCGTTTGGTACCAGTAATTATCCTAGCAGCAGTATTCTGAACTTTTTGAAGCTTCTGAATCAGGCACTGGGACAGCCCCACTAACACTGAATTACAATAGTCTAGTTGTGAGGTGATGAAGGTGTGCACAAGTTTTTCAAGTGCTGACTGGTTAAGATAAGGTTGCAGTCTTCCAACATTACGAAGCTGCCAGTAGCATCTTTGACATATTTTATTGATATGGATGTCTAGTTTTAAATTTGAGTCCATAATCAGTCCAATATTCCAGGCTGATTCACTTTTCATAGTGATGTTGTTTCCAACCAGAATTGATGTAACAGAGGGTGTAGGCATGCGAACCCCAGATATCACTAAGAATTCAGTTTTAGAGTCATTCATTTTCAGTTAACTATCAATAAATGTATAAAAAATGTTCCATTAGATCTGGTCAGTTTTTACAATTAAACCCTGGACAAATGATAGCGAGAAATCTGAAAAAAGTTATACAGGGTGAATGGAAATAGATTGATGGATTTTGAGCTGGAAATGGTAGATGGATATGTGAAGTTTCATTTAATTCTTTATTGTGGTTTAACGACACTTTTCGAATGCCAGGGCCACCATGTATCAGAATGAAGTTTCATAAAAATGTGAGTGAAAAGATTATAAGCGAGAACTATTTACCAGTTATTTTCTTCCTCATCCTCAGAAAGGCTGAAAATGATTCCAATGCCAATTTTAGTAATTTTACTTTTCTTTACTGGTGACGACTGAAAAAGAAAGAGAAAAAGCTCCATTAGAAGAAACACTGAAAAAAATTCATTAACCCTTTGCCCAATGTAACGTCCAAAACCGGCCAACAATTGCCAATTAATTTTCATTATTTTTTCATTTTTTGTCTCAAAAATATAGGTTATGACCCCTCTTTGGAATGAGCTTGTTGAGCTCATTCCAATGAGAGTCATAACCTATGTTTTTTGAGACAAAAAATGAAAAAAATGAGTTATTCAAGAATTTTGTTTGCAAGTGTCGTCTGCTTTTCATGTGAGGTAAAGGGCAAAATAAAAAGTTGGATACAAGGGGACAAGAGTATACTCATATTCATAAAAATTTAAAAACAGAAAATTGATTCTTGCAGCAGAAGCTTGCAAGAATATCGAAACCAATTCTTATGAATCAGGACAGATTTTATATCCTGAGATTCTGTGATGCTCCTGAAGCCAAACATCAAAAAGACTTAGTACATTTTTTTTAATGATACACATGAACCCTGGTATAAATTACTTCATTTTGACTAATATAGATAGAAAATAAATGAGAACTAAGCCTAAGAGGAGACACTCTTTGAAGATTATCACATGATCCTTTAATTACAAGTTCATTTTCGACAATACATGTACAGAATGAAAGTGTCAATGACACTGTAGCTTAACTTGACTGTGTGTTGTGTTTGATGAAAAGGATAATGTTCAATGTTTATGAAAAGATTATGAAAGACGACAAGAAATGTGATAATTGAGAATATGTTAATTTCTGTGCTCTGTATGCTACGTTTTCAATAAAAATAATTTGAGGTGTAGACTGTACTACACAGCTGAGGGGTGGGTTAATGTATGACAACCAAAGTTACCAAGTTACAGTGAAATTATTCCAACAAGTTACAATGAAATCCCTTCATAAATACAGCCTGTAGACTGTGCTAAAGATTTTCGGGCCTGTGTAGCCATCACAGTTGACCGATCGCAACCAAAAGGGGGATGGCCTCATCTAGACATTATAATTAGTCATCCAACCAGGTTACAATGAAATCCCTTCATAACTATGGCCTGTAGTGTATGCCAAAGATTTTCGGGTTTTGGGCTCAGACAGCCATCACGGTTGAATGATCGCGACCAAAAGGGGACGTTATCTAAACATTTTCTGGAGTCATCCTATCAAGTTATAATGAAACCCCTTCATAAATAAAGATTTTCAGGCCTGTGCAGCCATCACAGTTGACCGATCGCAATCAAAAGGGGATGGCCTCATCTAGACATTATACGGAGTCATCCTACCAAGTTACAATGAAATCCCTCCATATTAAATATGACCTGTAGACTGTGGTAAAAGTTTTTGGGTTTCAGGCTTGGGCAGCTGTCAAGGTTGACAGATCATGACCAAAAGGGGACGTTCTCTAGACATTATACAGAGTCATCCTACCAAGTTACAATGATATCCCTTCATAAATACGACCTACAGACTGTGCTAAAGGTTTTGGGCTCGGGCAGCCATCACGACTAAAAGGGTACGTTCTTATCTAGACATGACCTCAAACCTGAATCTGAAATTTCATGCCAATCGGACAAGAACTACAGGCTACAGGGTGTAGCCTGTGCTAAAGGAAAATGTGAACAGACTCACAGACTTCTGTACGCGTGATGGCAATAGCTTATCTTAACTTTGTCAAGTAAAAAATGTTAAAAAAAGTACAAACCTCAAGGGGAGGCATTCCCTGAAGAAGATCAAGTGATCCTCGTTTTCTTAATGTGGGATCGAGTGATGTATGTAGAGATCTCATCCACCTTCTGTGTAAACTGTTGTAACTACCAGATACGCTGCTATCTGGAGAGGGATACGACATCGTAAAACTACCACTTGACGTTACTGAAATGTAAATGCACATGTCATTGTAAAAATAGTATTCTGAGAAGGGCTCTACGAAGCTTCGAGATTCGATTTCATTTCAAATCTGAAGTTGACATTCAGTTCGATTCAAAATCAGCTGCTCATTTAGTTTCCCTCGAATCTTTTTCATAGGAATCTGGCTTCGTATCAGTCAGCTTCATAGTCTCACAAAACACAAGGCTTAAAATTTGTCCGGCATCGCGAGAATCTAACATGATTCTCGCGAAATATATTCGCGCGAATCCATTTAGGCCACAACATGAAATTCTGCAAACTCAAGCTGAACTTTGCTGGGGAGATCACGACATAACATGTTAAAATTTCCACCCATGGTTTACCACATGCTTCACATGTTCTTGATTTTGGTATCAAACCAAGTCATGGCTGCTAACAGCAGCCATGACTTGATTTTATACCAAACTCAAGAAAATGAAAATGTGAACAGGCAGTTTCTCATAATTAAGTATCTAATGATACACCCCGATCAGAACGTCATTGTGAATCAACGGCATCTTACATAAAGCTAATCCAAGCAGTAAACTGCCGCGAATCCACTTAGATTCGAGCAAGTGTAGATAGTCAGAATCATTATGAGAATCGATTCGCAGATTCGCGTGTAATTTTAAGCCCTGATACGTAATGGTTCATATGGAAATTGTACATAAATAATGTTGAAATAAAAGACTTGAGTGTAACTTCAGCTCTATTAGCATAAATAACATCTGCACTCATGCCAACAGCAATGCTAATTTCAATATCACTAATTCCTACCAGTCTTAAAAGCAAATTTAAAGTTTCCGTGCAATGTTGACGAAGAACTATAATTCGCAAAGGATAATATTCCAAATACATCATCAAGGCATGCCTTCTTCGAAGACATGTCTTGATAATAGAGTTGGATTAATTTACCAGTCGAGACTTGAGCCATCACAGTCTGAACAAATCAGGTACATAGCATCCCAAACTCCATTTATTTATTTATTTATTTATTTATTTATTTATTTATTTATTTATTTATTTATTTATTTATTTATTGGTGTTTAACCCTTTACCCAATGCAGATGATATCAAAATTTCTTATTTTAAAAACAAATTTTTTTAAATTTTTCAAAAAATTTCAACAAAAACATATCATGTGACCCCTCACTGGAACGAGCTCAATGAGCTCGTTCCAGTGAGGGGTCACCTGATATGGTTTTGTTGAAATATGTTGAAAAATTTATTTTTTTCAACTGCTCAATTTGCATAGTATGTGGGCGGATGCGGGCGATTCGTTAGGTAAAGGGTTAACGTCACATATTTCTGCACAATGGCTAATCATGACCACAACAGTTTTACGGGTGGAGGAAGCCGGAGTACCTGGAGAGAACCACCGAGCAACTGCGAGCAACGGTCAGCTCCCCAATATACCAACTCCACACAAGCAGGGTTAGCATTGGTTGAAAACAGGTGCACCATCGACGTGCAGTATGCCGTAGTACACAGCATCACCGTGCCCCCACGTGGGCAATGGGGGTGAAGTGACTTGCCCAAGGACACAATGTGGTTGCCGCAGATGGGATTCGAACCGAGAACCTCTCGGCTTGCAGCCTGCACCTCTACCAACTGAGCCACCATGCCCCCTCCCAAACTCCAACGATCAATGTCAAGATGCCACTGATTCAATTCAAGGTTCAATTTGATTTTGAATAATAAGTGATTCGATTTGAGATTAGATTTTAATTGAAAATGTGCGATTTGCAGGGCCCTAATTCTGAGATTCAGCATAGTTAATGCTGAGAAAAATGTTGAAGTGATTCAGGTTACCTGACCAATCCTAATTTTCATGCCCATCCACAATCAGTTTATGAGCTCTGACCAAAAAGGTTATATCTATTTAAAACAATATCTGAAGATACAAACATGCCTGGCATCAAATACATGTACACTGAATATTGGCAATATATTTTAACATTTCACCGAATCTAAAGGGCAGATGGCACTTGAAAACATTCTTGACATCATAGAAATTTGTACTTTTTACCTCGAAAACATAGCTGATGAAACCTCAATGGAATGAACTCAATGAGCATAGGAAATACTTCAAAGCAGTTTGTACAACTTCAGGCTGACATCAATGAAATGTTTCACACCAGTCACTGCCGAAACATCCAAGTGCTGTAGTTTATTTAATTAAATGCAACTTTCAAAGATTTATTTCACAAAAAAATACAATTCTTTTCACAACCTACCTTATAAATATGCAAACCAGATTTTGTTCCAAACTTATTCCAAATTACCACAACTCATTTGAATGAGTATTTTTCTTCTTCAAATATTATTTGTTGCCATAGGCGAAAACAGATTGAAATGTTTGCATTTTTTGCTTGCACACTTCAACTGTACATAATTAGTACATGTAATGTATTAATTTATCATTAAATACTAATGTCACTTTTGTATGAAGTAAATGTTATTTTTGATGTATTATCACGTTCAACAGGTATCCTGCATCCCCAACTCATGTTTTTAGATCACATTGGAAGCTTATTCAACTTCAAAATACAATGCAGGGACAGCCATTTAAAGAAAGCCAAAATTCGGGCACAAACTGGCATTCCAACAAGATCATCCAATCCCTGAGTTGTAGGTGAAATTTAACTTAATAAGATCAAATGAAACTGTTATGTAATTACAAAATTGAGCTGTTTGTGTATCCTAAACACATCCTATTTGTTATTTCTATCCTAAAACAGTCAGGGTTCTTACAGTCAAGGACCAAAAAAAATTTAAGGACTTTTCAAGGACATAGCATTTTCCAAGGATGTTTTTTTAAAATGTACATTTGGAATATAACCATTTTTAAAAGCCTTACCTACTTTAACCCTTTACCTTACATGAAAAGCAGACGACACTTGCAAAAAAATTTTTGAATAACTAATTTTTTGTCTCAAAAACATAGGTTATGACCCCTCATTGGAACGAGCTCAATGAGCTCGTTCCAACGAGGGGTCATAACCTATGTTTGTGAGACAAAAATAACTGAAATTAATTGGCCATTTTTGAGAATAGCGGTGGCCGGTTTTGGCTATTACACTGGGTAAAGGGTTAAAAATGTCTTCTACCTCATCCTTCTAAATTCCAGGAAAACGGTGCTTCTACAAGGCTCTGCAATAAAATTATGGTACTTACAGAATGACACCCAGTTAAATAATGCCTGAACTTTAATTCCTCAGAACCAAATGACCATGCAGGAGGACCAGAGAAACATTTTTTTAGCCTAATGTTAAAATAATTTTAAAGTGGGTACCTCTAAGCTTTACAAAGAAGGCAAAAGTTTAACTCACTTGAGGCTAAACCACTGTCATCTTCAATGGAATCAAGATCCTTTGCGAAGGAATGAGGGGAAGGAACATCCACTGGAATACTTTGAGCTAAAATTGAAAACAAAATGTCATCAGTAAACATCATTGAGCCTCCAGTATACAGCAATACATATTTTTGATTTTTTTCATTATTATATCATTAATTACATTAATAACACTCAAGTAACTATGCACAAATTAAGAAAGAATAATAATCATACTACAGTCATCTTGAAGTTAGAAATACAATATAAAAGTTTTACAGAGATTAGGCCACACAAAGTAGATCTTCTGTTCCTCAGACCATTATTTGTTAAATTTCATGCAAACGAGCATTTTTTTTATTTTATTTTTTATTTCTGTAAGTATTTCTTTGCCATCAAAAGTTTATATTCTTGATTTATGTTTTAGGCATGATAATCTACAAAATAGCAGGGGTGGTGATGTATTTCGTCCCTTGAGAGCAAGAAGGCTTTGCAATGCTAAAGCATTGCAAAGCCTTCTTGCACTCAAGTGACAAATTTCTCAATTTTTTTAACTTGGGTAAAATATCAGACATAAACCATTTAATTTCTATTTTTGTTAAGTTTACATTGGTTATAAAAAAAGAGCATGCGGCAGCCAAAAAGGACCATGTGAGAAACAGATTTTTAACTTTTAAGGCCTTATCCAGAATTATATCCTGTATATACATGTGAATATTTGTGAAAATATGAAATGGGAAGAAACTGGCAGTCAACATAGGGCTTAAAATTCAGGTGAGAATCAGAATCAATTCCCGCAAATGATGCTCTCAAGAAAAACAACAACAATCAACACTGATTCACATGAAATATTCATTTCATTCTTGTCCTAGACTCTAAAAGTAGGTTTAAAAAGCCAGAATTCTTATTTTTTACACACTCATAATAAGGCCATTAAAAAAAATATCTATGTTCTCAGGCAATTGTGCCTCATATTAGTGATAAAGGCGGGAGGCTTTTCATTTTTATTTTTTCTTCTGAAATCTGAAAAAGCTACCCTAAAAAAAATATATTCACATTTCGGGAAGAAATCTTTTACAAACTCTGGACTGGTGTCATCTTATCGCATATGTTGCGAAATGCTTCAGTCAACTTGGCTGTTGACAACATGTCAAAGACACTCCATTGCAGGATTACATCCAGTCAGCACTAATTTGAAAAGATAATTGTGGCATTTTCCTAAAAATTTGTTAAAAGAATCAACAGAGAAAACATTTATAATTTTTTTTTTTTTTTCATTAGGGTTTAACGACACATTAACAGTCAGGGTCATAGCATGTCGGTGACAGTTTTATGGATGGATGAAGCCAGAGTACCCACAGAGAATCACTGAGCAACGACGAGCAGCTGTCAGCTCTCCAACATCGTAACTCTTAACTCTGCACCGCGGCACAGGCAGGGTTAGATTGCTTTTAGACATGCGCACCATCGACGTGCAGTACGCCTTAGTACACAGCGCCATCGTGCCCCCATGTAGGCAATCGGGGTTAAGGACACAATGCGGGAGCGTGAATCAGTTGCTGAAATGGTCATCCATCCGACTATTAACCACGCTCGACGTTGCTTAACTTCAGTGATCTGACCAGAACTGGTTACCGCAATGCCACTGCACCACCACATTTACAAATAGTGAGAAATTCGAAGCATGAAAATAGAGTGGAACACAGGAACAGGAAATTGAAATACTACCGAGAAATGTGCACTGGTGCCAGAGCTCAAAATTCCAATCCAAAGTACTGACTGGGGAAATTTTTTTGGATTGGGAGGAATTTTTTTTTTTTTTAATTGACAGGGTATTAAAAAGTTTTGATGCAGCCGAAATTTAATGACGTGGACGGTGCCTGAGAACACAGACATTTTTTTTAATGGCCTAAGGTAACAAAACTTCACTTAGCAGTGGTGTCTAGTGAAGTCTTGGCTGCCTACACAGGCAGCCAAAACTTCACTTGACACCAAGGCCATGGTTCTGTAATTTCCATCAGTAGGAACACTAAACAAGAGGCCCCAAGGGACCTGAGGGTGCTCACCTGACATGGTAGCCTAAATATCAACCCACAGAATTGATTTCAACAAGTTGCATCTGCTCCTCCTAAGAAAAGCTTATATCAAATATCCAAAGATTCTGACCAGTGGATCTAAAAAAAAAAGATTTTTAAAGAATATTCCTCATATTGAACTAAGTTATAATTCGAGCTCCCACAGGGAGCCCATATATGAATCGAGGGACTTGGCTTTAAAAAACTTGAATCTCACCCCCCTATGGATGCTGCACACCAAATATCAAAACATTCCGACTGCTGGATCTGAAGAAGAAGATTTTTAAAGAAAATTCCTCATTTTGAACTAAGTTACAATTCGAGCTCCCACAGTGAGTCCAAATATGGACCTAGGGGCATGGCTTGAACAAACTTGATCTCCCCCCCCCCCCCCCCCCAATTCGAACTCCCAAAGTGAGTCCAAATATGGACCTAGGGACATGGCTTGAACAAACTTGAATCCCCCCCCTCCCCTCGAAGGATGCTGCATACCAAATATCAAAACTTTCCAACTGCTGGATCTGAAGAAGATTTTTAAAGAAAATTCCTCATTTTGAACTAAGTTAACATTTGGGCTCCCACAGTGAGCCCAAATATGGACCTAGAGACATGGCTTGAACAAACTTGAATCTCATCCCCTAAGGATGCTACATACCAAATATCAAAACATTCCGACTGCTGGATCTGAAGAAGATTTTTAAAGAAAATTCCTCATTTTGGACAAAGTTATAATTCGGGCTACCATAGTGAGCCCAAATATGAACTCAGGGACTTGGCTTGAATGGCTTGAACAAACTTGAATCCCCCCAGCCCCCCCCCCCCCCCCCACCCCCTAAGCATGGTGCATACCCAATATCAAAAGATTCTGCCTGCTGGATCTTGAGAAGAAGATTTTCAAAGAAATTTGCCTGAAATGCACTAAGTTCAAATTTGGGCTCCAATACTGAGCCCAAATATAAACCCAGGGAGCCAATTTGAACAAACTTGAATCAGGTCCACCCCACAATGTAGCATACCAAATATCAAAAGATTCTTCCTGCTGGATCTGGAGAAGAAGATTTTTGAAGAAATTTGCCTGAAATGCACTAAGTTCAAATTCGAGCTTCTATAGTGAGCCCAAATATGAATTCAGGGGGCCGATTTGAACAAACTTGAATCAGATCCACCCACAATGTTGCATACCAAATATCAAAAGATTCTGCCTGCTGGATTTGGAGAAGAAGTTTTTGAAGAAATTTGCCTGAAATGCACTAATTTCGTATTCAAGCTTCTATAGTGAGCCCAAATATGAATCCAGGGAGCCGATTTGAACAAACTTGAATCAGATCCACCCCACAATGTTGCATACCAAATATCAAAAGATTCTGCTTGCTGGATCTGGAGAAGAAGATTTTTTAAGAAATTTGCTTGAAATGCACTAAGTTCAAAATCGGGCTCCTATAATGAGCCCAAATATGAACCCAGGGGGCCGATTTGAACAAAATTGAATCAGATCCACCCTACAATGTTGCATACCAAATATCAAAAGATTCTGCCTGCTGGATCTGGAGAAGAAGATTTTTTAATGTTTTTCCCATTGCCTACAGTGTTAAAAAGTGCTGACTAAGCACTTTTTTGAAGTCCTGAAAAAAGTACCTTGTGATCAAACCGATAGGGATTTTTTTTAACCATTCTATTCTACTGGATAAAAGTAAGATTTATACAAAATAAGAATTCTCTGTTCTGTGTAGTTTTGGAGATATAGAGGATATTCACGAAAATTTGATGAATACCCAAAATATCTCGTTCGTGGCTACAAGAAATATGAGGATCTTCACTCGCGACGCATTCATCAAATTTTCGTGAATTTTCTTTTTATTTAATGCTCTACGACTACAAACTCTCCAATTTGTGGCCTTTATTTGCCATTAAGGCGCAAAATCCATACAAAAATTACAACAACCAAACTCCAACCATTGGAATGTGTGAATATCCGCACAAAAAGTAGTCCCGTCTTATTTCTCCCCTAACTTTACGATTTACCAAGGCTGGCGAATTGAAATAATCGCAATGTGTTTCGAAGAAATAGAACAATAACAAAAAACACCACTTTCTTATTTTCAATAACAAGACACGTCATTTTATTTTTTTTGAACTCAATGCACTGAAGACGTGTGAAGTTGAACTGAAGAAATTTGAAAGTGATTTCGGCTTTTCGCTGGAAGGTGAATGAGAAAGTCAAACTTTGAAACCGCTGATTTAATGAATTGATTTAGTCACCTGTCACTATCAATTATTCGAATTCGTTTGTATTTGGGACTCTGGAATTCACTACTGATGTGCTGACTCGTTTAAAGTACATGTGATTCGTCATCCGAACCTACGATGAAATATCGATTTCTAAATATCATTTTGATATTTCGTTTTGCCGACCGACAGGGGAATATGACTTAATTTTTAAGCGTGAATTGATGCCTGAGCATTAAATAAATGGCAGTTTTAAGGTTTTTCCTATTTTTAGCTGCCGAGGTTCCCACGGGGCAATGAGAAAAAATTTTTTTGCATCAATCAACTACTTATGACCCATTATCATCTCATATCAAATTTGGTTCAAATCGACCTCACGGTTCTGAAAATAGAAATTTTAGGGGTGGCCAAAATTTTTGCCCCTCCCATAACGAAGGCAAATAATGCCCAACAAACTTCTCTTCAACAAACTTGATTCTAAACCTCAAAAGGACTCTGTATACCATATATCAAGTCTCTGCTACTGGTGGTTCATTAGAAGAAGATTTTCAAAAAATTTGGTCATTTTTTCCCCACCCCTCTGTTCAATACGAGCCGAAACCTAATTTGCATAAAAATCAAAATACCCCTATATAACCACTACTTACATGAAATTTAATTAAAATGTGGCCAGTGGTTTAGGAGAAAGCCTAAAAACCCAGCATGTTGGAACATGTGTTCTACACACACATGTATGACAAAACACTCACAAAAATTGAAAACGGGTTCTTGAAGGTTAAACTTTTGTAAGTATATAAATGTGATGTTTGCTTCTTACTGTGGCATATATACACATTGCACTCACAGGGGTATAACAGTACTCTCAAATTCTAAATATTTAAGAACTTAAAACTGATTCTCACAACAGAAATTCATGAGAATCAAAACTGATTCTCGTGAATCATGACAAATTTTAAGGCCTTGAACACTTGACTAGAAACAACCTACAAATGTTCAGATATTTGGTTTATTTCATGTTTTAGGGTTATATTCTACAGCTTAATATATGGGGCATGGTGTATTTTAATCTTTTCATCAACTTGAGTAATTTATCTGACATAGGCCAATTATTTTTTTTAAGCTTGCATTGGTAATAAAAAGAGATCATAGAACAGCCAAACTGACAATATGGGAGGGCCTGAGGAACATAATGTTATCTTTTTAAGGTCTAAAATATCCCAAATACATAGAGGATACCTACACTGTTTTACCCTGTTTTAGTGACTATCGGGAATTATCTCAAACGTGTGGACCTGAAAGTATCATTTTTCACTCGTGCAAGCACTCTTGAAAAATAAGACTTTCAGGTCCACCTCATGAGATAATTCCAGATATTCACTAAAACAGGGTAGATTTTCTTTTTATTACCGGTGTGTGTTATGTGACATTTTAATTCGCAATATTCAGCTCAATTCGACTACCAACAGTTTCAAGACATTAACAAAGGCTCCTGATAGTTCCTTCAAGGTGACGTCATGCTCCGAACCATAACGTCATATAGGAAGCTACTGAAAAAATTCATCATGTGGACCTGAAAGCATTATTTTTTTTTTTTATATGCTATGTGACATTTTAATGCGCAATATTCAACCCAATTCGATTACCAACAGTTTCAAGACAATAACAAAAAGTTGCTGATCATTCTTTCAAGGCAATGTCATGCACCAAAGAGTGATATCATTTGGGAAGCTACTGAGGAATATTTCTTGATATCTATCGAGTCAAATAGATATCAAGAAATATCTGTTAGGTAATTTGCAATAAATCACAGGCAAGCACATAATAAAAAAACTATCATCTGTTCTATGTATCATGTTGATAAAAAAACCCTGAAAACCAGATCCTGAATTCAAGTATTATAATCAATTCAAAGAAATCTTGTCCAGATTTCACAAAAAAGAAATTATTTTCTTACCCACTCCAGTTCTCAGTTCATCACTTCCAGATATCTGACGGCAGAAAGACGTATCTGTAACATTACTCTGATAACTGCAAGTGCTTGATTCAACATCATACTCTCTGGGAAAAAAGGTAAAAATAAAAAATTTAGAAATTTTTCCTGTCCTAACTATTATTACCCAATGTAACATCCAAAATCAGCCAGTGCTATTCACAAAAATCACCATTCAATTTTACTATTTGTTCATTTTTTGTCTCAAAAAAATAGCTTATGACCCCTCATTGGAACAAGATCATTTATCTCCACTGGGTTCAGCCTAACTTCCCTTGATCATCCTTAGGATTTCTAGGTGATCAGTTGCTAAGTGTACTGAGTAAAAAAAAGAATTTTTTTTACTATTGTAGTCTGTATCAGTGGTGAGTCCCATGACGAGATTATTATTATTATATTACTTCTGATGACATCAGGATGTTTTGGTGGGGGAAAAATTATCCCTGATGAGTGAGAGATGGGGAAATCTCACCCAAGGGCAATATATTTGGGGCAGATGCAAGGCTTGCCATGTTTCTGGACCAAATATCTTGTCCCTAGGGTGAGATTTCCCCATCTCACACCCTCACTCCCACCCCCACCAAAACATCCTGATGACATCAATAGTAATTCAGGGGCACAGTCAGCTGTATCGAAAAACATTTCTGAAAAAAAAACGGGTGGAGGAAGCCGGAGTACTCAGAGAGAACCACAGAGCAACCATTGGTTTTCTGAGGACTTATGACCACCTAGTTCAGGACACCATTGCTGTGGAGAGGGGGGATGGGGGTTAATTGTAGAGATGAAATTTTTCTATTTTTCAATACTCTCAAAGCTTAAGCGACATTTTTCTCTCCAATTTTCAAGATCTTTTCCAAACCAAAACAAATTTCCATACTTTTTAACCCTTTACCCAACATAATTGCCAAAACCGGTCAGCATTTTTCGCAAAAATCACCATTCAATTTTCATTATCTTTTTCATTTTTCATCTCAAAAACATAGCTTATGACCCCTCATTGGAACAGGCTCATTGAGCTTGTTCCAATTAGGGGTCAAAAGCTATGTTTTTGATGCAAATAATGAAAAAATTAAGGTATTCAAGAATTTTGTTTGTAGGTGTCGTCTGCTTTGCGTGTTAGGTAAAGGTTAAAATTTATAATTTTAAAGCAGTTTAAGAATATGAAGAAGTTTACTTACCCAAGTGACTCCCTTTTCAATTTTTCTGGTACAAACACCTTTGTTAACATTAGTTGCTGTGGAGATCTGAAATATATATAAACAATGTTACTCTGAGAGTTCAATAAAATTTTCATGAGTTCACCATTTTGTGGTAAGGCTATATTTCATATTGCAAATTTGAAATAAATGCACCATAGATGAGACAATTAATCAGTACAATGAAACCCTGTTAATTGAATAGCCACTTTGCCAATGAAAATTATTCAATTAACAGGAATATTTAATTAACAGGGATTGTGTCATTTTCCTGTTTTCTGGAGATAAACTTAGTATTTATTCTATTATATCTTGCTTGACAGAGCTCCATGAGCTCTGTCAAACAAGATATAATATATTAAATGCCTTTATTGGATATACTGAAGCCAAAAAAGTCTATAAACAAAGGAAAACGGGAGAGTTAGGGTACCTTCTTGACAGGTTACAAGATTTTTATTTCAATTAACAGGAGTTTTCTCTATAACCTATATTCAATTACAGGCCAAATTTGTACTGAAGTACGGTAAATGGTTTTGTGTTGGAAAATTATATTCAATTACGGTTATTCAGTTATAGAGATATCCAATAAAGTTCTCTCCACTGTATAACTATATAATCGACCATCAGCCGATTTCCCACCATAGGTTCACAACTGCAGTAAATAAATGCACTAGTAATGAGACAATCAGTGTATACAATCAACCATTGGTCATTTTCGCACCATCTGCAATTGGGGCTGAACATCAGCAAATGCCAACTGTCCCCAAGAAAGTTCATTAACATTTTCATGCTGCTATGCCTCAATTTATTGAACTTTAAATTCTGATTTCTGATAGAAATGTGACGCTTTAGGAGAGAAAATGGCTCAACAGAGCAATTTTATCATAGTTCCATTTAAACTTGTTAACTGGCACCTGAAAATTCAGGTGTTGGGAGATCATGCAATGACTCTTCATGTTAGAATGTCAGTTATGTGCAGAATCAACAGGGAAAACAATGGCAGAAACAGCACAGTTATTTACTCAGCATGTGTGCACTGCTCACAGAGTTGTGGCATCAAGGCAGTGGTATTGATGTAGCTCCAATACTCAAATACTGAACCCTTTAACACTGACCACCTGACATCAACAACTAGGGAATGTGTAATCAAACCATTGGCACTTGTCTCATGAGGCTTTCTTCTTATTGGCTCATTACTAAAAAGCACAGCAGTGTTTCATTTCAGTCAACAGAAGACAAGCAAAAATGGTGCATCTAAAATGATTAAGACACAAACAAAGATGGGAATTAAAATTGTTCAGGACAAGTGCTTGTGTCAGCTACATTACTTTCTTTATACGAATGTATTTTATACATGTAACATAAATACACAGAATGACATACACGTGTGAATGGCTAATTGATATGACACAAGTGCTATATCGATTAACCCATTCACACGCATGTGTCATTCTGTGTTTATTACATGCCTTCACATCTATAAAAACAATTATTAGAAGAACACACATCAATTCATTTGACAACTATCAATTAAAACAACACATTTTATCGCCAACCATATTTGCGAGGGGAACCTGTGTTATTATTTTGTCCCCTATTGGCACATAGAACACATTGGAACGCAGGAGACGATTTTCAGCTAGCGCAGGGGGCATGGTGGCTTTGCGGTAACCGATTCTCATCAGATCACCAACGTTAAGCAACGTTAAGCCCGGTTAGACCTCGGACTGGTGATCGTCTGAGCGATCGATTCAGACTCCCACGTTGTGTCCTTGGGCAAGGCACTTAACCCCGATTGTCCACATGGGGGTATGATGACGCCATGTACTAAGGCGTACCACACGTCGAAGGTGCGCATGTCTTCAATCAATCTAACCCTCCCTGTGCTGCAGTTGGGAGTTACGATGTTGGGGAGCTGGCAGCTGCTCGTAGTTGCTCGGTGGTTCTCTCCGAGTACTCCGGCTTCCTTCACCTGTAAAACTGCTGTCATGGTCATGATTAGCCATTGTGTATATGTATGTGACCTTAAACACCAATTAATAAATATTCAGCTAGCGATTCAAATTGTAACTGTGTTGCACGATTTGTAGAAAATTCCAGTGAAATTTTGCTTCTATTTAAAAACGGTCCATCAACGATTTACATTCCGCACATATGTGTGGAACAGATTTTCATTTTCTGCATGGTTTAGAATTGTTGTAGATGGGAATTACATAGAACAGGCATGTAATAAAAAGATCTACTGGTCAAAACTTTTATTCAAAATTGTAATATTGACATCATTCAGGGCTTCTGCTGCTGGGGAAATTTGTGGGTCCAGTAGTCTAAAGAAAGTGAAACTCAGACGTCGAAGGCACGTGCGTATAGAGGGGGATCTGGATGGGTTCTCCCCTCAGGAAAATTTTGATTTTTCGGTGCTCTCTGGTGACTTCTGGGGGCATTCTAAAATGCTGAATAATTGAAGTGGAAAATATGTATTTTATCCTCCTACAATTCTCTAAATTCCCATGGGACACACAAAACTACATCTGGTCAGATGTTTTATAAAAATACAAACCCAGAACAACACAAAATCCACGAATCCTGACAGTGACTGCGATGCTTGACCTCAATTTTTTTATACAACCCAATACGTGCCAATGTAAATAATTGGAAATGCCGAGAGAACGAAATATTCTAAAAGAACCATCATGCAGACATGTGACGTCATGCACGTGTAATTACATCATTTATCGCTCGAAATAAAAGCCAGTGATTTCGGACCAAACACGACAATTTGAGTCCGAAATTTTATAGGCGACGTTTAGGATTTGAACTTTGTTTCCCCCTCTCATCTGGGGGTTATAAAGTATCAGGTTGTCGCCAGTAATAGCAGGCATAGTATACAATGTAATTATGCCTATATTACGTGGAAACAACGGATCCTGAGTGTTGTTACGATACAGCATTGTACTCGACATTTTAACCGCCAGCTTTTCTGACTGATCATAGTATGATTGACGGGGGAATGGGTCAGGTCGACAGACCCGCAGCCTGCATCATTACCATTCGGCAGATGAGAGTACCTCAGACATCAAGCAATATGCCTTATGAATGTTTTTTTCAAAGATATGCTCTCATAACTCTTCGGCAAGCAAGCGATTGCCTATAAATATTTTTAGATAGTGTGTGTGTGAGGCTCATAATTTTGTAAAATTTCATGCTGGCGAGTGGGTTTTTATTTTATTTTTTATTTCTGTAATTATTTCTTTTCTAACAAAAGTTCATGTCCTTCGTATGTTTTAGGCCTCATAAAATACGGAGAAGGATGGGGGGGTGGTGTATTTCGTCCCTTGAGAGCAAGAAGGCTTTGCAATGCTAAAGCATTGCAAAGCCTTCTTGCACTCAAGGGACAAATTTATCAATTTATTTTAACTTTGGTAAAATATCAGACATAAACCATTTAATGTTTATTTTTTTTTAAGTTTGCATTGATTATAAAAAGAGAGCATGCGGCAGCCAAAAGGACCATGCAGGAGGGCCTGAGAAACAGATTTTTTATTTTTTTAGGCCTAATATAATATTTAACGAGAAAGTGTTTTAGCACACTAAAACATATGTCTCCCCTTCCTTTTAAGGTCAGAGGTCAAGGTCACATGCAGTTCATCAAGGTAGCAGACATGCGGTTTCATTGTGACACATCCACGTGTCAAAAAAAAAAAATTCTAGTCTGGACAATTACTCCCTATTTAAAGTACATAAAGGTCAAGGTCACATGAAGGTCATGATGACATGTGGTCTCATTGTGATACATCCACATGTCAATCATCTAAGTCCTAGGTCAAAAAACAAAAAAGTTCTGACCTGGACAATTATTCCCTATTTGAAATACATAAATTTGACCTTGAGGTTAGAGGACAAGGTCACATGCAGTTCATCAAGGTAGCGGACATGCGGTTTCATGGTGACACATCCACATGTCCAAAAAAAAAAAGAATGTGGTCTGGACAATTACTCCCTATTTAAAGTACATAAATTTGACCTTGAGGTCAAGGTCACATGAAGGTCCCTGGGAAGGGGAGACATAATTAATTGACTAGAGACCATGAAACTTCTATCTTCTGAGGCAGAAGGGTCTAAAAGGAATAGTTAATATGCTATGCATTTCATGAGAAAAAGTAAATGAAATTAATAATCTAACATATTTTGTGTTTACCCAACAGAGTGATGGAAAAAACTTATCTTACCTGATGAAATGTACTTTGAAGGAAGGACCTTGGAATGTCATGGGAACAGATCCAAACACCATCTCCTCCAACACTTTTACATCGGCACTCTGTTTCAGAAACTGAAAATAGTATAAAAAAGGATTTCTGAAAACACGAACAGTTTCAACTGTGCGAGGACAGATTGCTACTGAAAAATCTTGAATGGCGCTTCACATTCTTATTCTCGAGAAAATTAGGTTTGGGGGAGTATGTGTAACTTCTGGTATGATATGAGCCTGGCTGTGGAAATTGTTGTAAAACTCCATTACAGAAGCATGTGTAACAGCACAGATATACTTTTCCAAATAACGTCACATATCCCTTTACCCAATGTAATGGCCAAAACTGGCCAGAGCTTTTAAAACAAGAGGCCCCAAGGGACCTTAATCACTCACCTGCAAAAGTGGTTCAAAGAAGTATTTGGGGTCACATTCAGTTAGACATGGTTAATCAACAGTACAAAGAACCTAACATGCCCCCTTGCCATCCCCCCACCCCACCAGGGACCCAAATTGAACAAATTTGAAAGAATCCTGAATGGTGGATCTGAAAAATAAAATGTTTAAAGAAATTTCCTCATATTGCACCAAGTTAAAATTTGGGCTCAAATAAGGAGCCAAAATATTAACCCAATTTGAACAAACTTGAATCTGACCCTCCAAAATATATTGTATACCAAATATGAAAGGATTCTAACTGGTGGATCTGAAGAAGATTTTTAAAAATTTTTTATTATATTACACTAAGTTAAAATTTCAGCAAGGAGCCCAAATATCAACCCAGAGGCTAGGATTTAACAAACTTGAATCTAATCCTCCTAGAGATGTTGTATACCAAATATGAAAGCATTCGGACTACAGGGTCTCAAGAAGATTTTATAAACAAGTCAGAACTGGACCCAAAATTTTCAGGCTATAAAAAAAAATGTTGTCTCAACATTTAACAAAATGCACCTACACGCCCCCCCCCCCCCCCCCCCCCCCCCCCCCCCCCCCCCCCCCCGAGTTTTGGTCCAAAATATTCAGGCTAAATTTTCATTTTTCATCTCAAAATTGAACAAAACGCATAAAAAGCCCAACAATTTTTTTCCAAATTTTGGTAAAAAATTTGACCAAAATTTTTTTTTCCCGTCTCAAATTTGAACAAAACACGAAAAATAGAAACAATTTTTTTTTTTTTCAAATTTTGGTCCAAAATTTCTAAGTCGGAACCAGACTACCAGAGCCCAAAATTTTCAACCCAGGGCCCCCGATTTGAACAAATCTGAATTTGACCCCCCCTCCCCCCTCCCCACACCCACCCCTAGAGATGATGTATATCAAATGTTAAAGGATTCTGACTGGTGGATCTGAAGAAGAAGATTTTTAAAGGAATTTCCTCCCATAGGGAGCCCAAATATTAACTTGAATCTGACCCCCCCCCCCCCCCCCACCCCACCTAGATGTTGTATACCGAACATGAAAGGATTCTGACTGGTGGATCTGAAGAAGATTTTTAAAGAAATATCTGCAAATTGCACCAATAGAGCCCAAATTCTAACTAAAGGACCCGATTTGAACGAACTTATATCTCCCCCCCCTCCCACCCCTCCCCCCCCCCCCCCCCCCCCGAAATGTTGTATACCAAATATCAAAAGATTTCAACTGGAGGATCTGAAGAAGAAGATTTTTAAAGAATATTCCACATATTGCAATAGTTGTGTTAAAATTCGGGCTCCAATAGAGAGCACAAATCTTAACCCAGGGACTCGATTTGTACAAACTTGAATCTGACCCCCTAACTATGAAAAGATTCTGACTGGTGGATCTGAAGAAGATTTTTTTGAATTTTTGAAAAATTTTATGAGTGCTATCAGAGTTATTAGAGATGAGACGATTAATCGGTGTAACATCGGCACTCGGCCTATAAGCACCCATCGGTTCACCATCGGCACTCATGATTCAACATCGGCCCTCGCCGATTGTCTGAAACTCAGTGAAAGTGTTATGGATGAACTTTCTTCCACTTTATGGGACAACCAGTGGCAAGCGATCGGTACGTAACTCGTCTGTTACTGATACCATGTAAATGATGGTTCGTGAAAGAAAAGGCAGAATATTATATTAAAGATTCTGATTGTGTAACTGTGTACTGAGTTTTTTTTTATCTATCATGTGAATACGGACTCTCTTCACTGCCCAAACTATACTTCATTCTGCAAAATGTTGCAATATTTCTTTCAACCACGCTCATCGTCTCATTAAATATATATTGGACAGATAATTCCTCCATATTAGTAATCCATGTTAATTGTGAAAGGTTTGGGTGCAAAAAGTTTAATATCGGGCCATTCGGGATGGGATTTATCCACACGAAGCCACTGAATTTTTCTCTTGTTGAATTGTGTGGAGCACATGATAAAAATAGATAATGCAGTGCAACGTCATAACTCGTGTGACACAATCCCATATATGGGTTTACCGAAAAGAAACTCCCACTTTAAAACGTGTGGTTCCAACAACAGCTTTTGATTTTCACTAAACATTTTCTTCCAAATAACTGATAGTCGACTTCAAAGCCTGTGTAGGGGGTGATTCGGCAAAGACCCGACTTTGAAATGAATTGTTTCCATTGTTGATGTAAACCGCATCAAAGGTTCAGAACACAATTTACCGTGACGATGCACGTGATGAGTTCTTGACTCAGTTGTTAGCTGTTTATTTTAAATCGAAAATATTCTGCACTGATGGTGCTTCACTGACATAAAATTAACTGTTCGGTGTCTGTTATTTAATTTATTTAAGTGAGTATTACCGTACTGACTCGTGTCGAAGCCCAGGGGGTGCTTGCAGTGGATATATTGCAAAGTGGTGGTGATGGGGGGAGGGGGGGGTGGCTTAGTGCTTGCAAGTCGCATTGGGATGCGTCGGAAATTGTCGATATAAGACAAGTAAGTATCCACTGGGTATGTTATGTTTCTTTGGAAACCACCTACCAATTTTATAGAATTTGCTTTAAAAATTCTCATAATTATCTTGTACATACAGTTCAGATTTCGGGTTTTAATCCTCAATTTAATGAATAAAACAAGCAGAAAACCATGTGGTGTTTTCATTTTTTTTTTTTTTGTACAGGTTACTCTCGAAGCCAGAAATGGACGTAAGTTGACAATCAACACTGCAAACCACCCCCTTGAAAACAGGCAAACATAGTCTGTTTAAAAATAGCTGTTTTTTTTTTAATATGTACATTTTATTATGAATAAAACAAAATAAAGCTTCACACTAAATCAATAAAAAATTCTTCATATGAAGACCAGATAAAATTTACACAGCGGAATATGAATCACAAAATAGTTGCCTCCCTTGGCAAATTCGAAAATTTGATTTTACACTGAAAGTCATAACTTCACATGTTGCAGAGCATGATGAAATGATAAATGAGCATGATTTATTGAACCAATATGTCATAAATCATATTCCTGGTTATATTGTTAAAAAATTCTCAAATACCAGAGTTGTAATTATTTTTTATTTTTAATTACCACTTTCACATTAATTTCTGAATACCTGTTTTTCACAATGAGATGTGCACGCTTGAAAGTGGCAGTGTTCTTTTACAATGAGTTGTGCCCCGCTTGAAAGTGGCAGTGTTCAATCAGTATCTTTCTGATGATATTCAACCACTGTGAAAACTATATGTTGTGGGCGTGTTTCAGACAACTATTGACAGTTGCCTGCACTCTCATTTGAAACAAGTGAAAGCTTCCAAAAACGAGGTCGACAAAAAAATAAACAAGTCAATTTTGCTTGGGATAATATTTTAATAAAGACTTATTACACTGAACACAGACATAATGTATTACACAAAAGACGAATTTAACAACACAAAAATCTCAACTCCAAAAAATATACATAATACATTATTGCAGTTCTATTTGGTAAGTACAGTGTTGCAACAAGTCAGCTATTTTTCCATTTGATGCCCGTAAATTTGACGTCTTGTCTCAAACAACTTTCGTCCAATTTGAAACTTGGGGGGTGGGCTTTGACTCGAATTGGGCACCCTGGTTCACAAATCTGAAAAAGCGGGGGGTATGGTAAAAGTGTGTTATCTTCCGGGTTGATGGGGATTCTGATTAAGGTAAATCACCCAGTTTCTGCTGTCAGCTTGAATAATAAAGAAACCATCTGACATCGGCATTCGGTATCAGCCGATTGTTGTCTAAAATAATCGGCATTCGTCTTATGGGGCATTTTACTAATCGACTCATCTCTAAGAGTTATGTCCCTTGTGGTGCCCCCCCCTGTGTGTGCGGTAAGTTTATTTGAACAAACTTGAATTGAAATATTAGGAACATAAAATTTGGTTCAATTTGGTGAAGAAGTTTGTGAGGAGAAGTCAATAATGTAAAGTTCACGACTGACGACGAACGGCAAGTGATAAGTTATGCTTTGGTGAGCTAAAAAACCATCGTCCAATTTTCATCATTTTTTCACTTTTTGTCTCAAAAGGATAGCTTATGACCCCCTCATTGGAACGAGCTCAACAAGCACGTTCCAATTCAAGGTCATAAGCTATGTTTTTGAGGCAAAAAATGAAAATGAAAGAGTCAATGACTCTGTAGCTCAACATGGATATGACAGGAATTAGTACTTGCTGTGACCAAGACAACTGAATAATGAATATGACAGGAATTAGTATTTGTTTTGGCCCAGTCAACAATAATAAAAGAATTACAAGGTGACTGTAATGGACAACAGATTAAGACCAATCATTGTAGATTATTATTTTTGTGTGGAAATTTTCAGTCCCAAACAAAATATTTTCAGACTAAAATTTTTTCTTCTTCTTCTTAAAATTGACCAAAATGCATCAAAACACAAAAAACTAATTTCCGGATTTTGGTCCAAAATTTTCTAAGTCCCACCCGGACCCCAAATTTTCAGTGTAAAAAAAATTTTTTTTTTTTTGTCTTAAAATTGACCAAAATGCATAAAAAACCAAAAAACTAATTTCCAGATTTTGGTCCAAAATTTTCTAAGTCCCACCCAGACCCCTAATTTGCATAATTTATTCACGAGAAAAACTCTGTATTATATGTAATGTATCCCATGGTACTAAACATTCATACAAAAATTTATTCAAATCAGATCTTTCATTTGGAAGTTCTGCGCAAAAATCTGATTGCACTTAATTTTGAACAAAATGGCTGCTAGCGGCCATCTTGAATTTCAGACTGGACCCAAAAACACTCCTTCTCGTCCCACAGTGATAACAAAGGTACCCAAGAAGTTTCGTGAAGATCGGTTCATAAATACCGCCTCTAGCCCGAGCCGTATTGGGATTTGCACTCACAGTGCTGAAAGTAACACTAAATAAATCAAAGTTAGCCTAATTTGCATAATTTATGCACAAGAAAAAAACCTGTAATATATGTAATGTATCCCATGGTACTAAACATTCATACAAAAAATTATTCAAATCAGAGCTTTCATATGGAAGTTCTGTACAAAAAACAGATTTCGGCATCGTCGGTACAAAATGGCTGCTGGCAGCCATCTGGAATTTGGGACTGCACCCAAAAACACTTGTTCTCGTCCCACGGTCATAACAAAGGTACCCAAGAAGTTTCGTAAAGATTGGTTCATAAATACGGCCTCTAGCCCGAGCCATAGCAGCTTGGCACTTACAGCTCTGAAAGTAACACTAAATAAATCAAAGTTAGTCTAATTTGCATAATTTACGCACGAGAAAAAAACCTGTATTATATGTGATGTATCCCATTGTACTATACATTTATACAAAACTTTATTCAAATCAGAACTTTCATACAGAAGTTCTGTACAAAAAACTGATTTTTGCATCATCGGTACAAAATGGCCACTGGCAGCCATCTTGAATTTCGGACCACACCCAAAAACACTTGTTCTCGTCCCAGGGTCATAACAAAGGTACCCAAGAAGTTTCGTAAAGATTGGTTCATAAATACGGCCTCTAGCCCGCCCGAGCCATAGCAGCTTGGCACTTACAGCTCTGAAAGTAACACTAAATAAATCAAAGTCAGTCTAATTTGCATAATTTACGCACGAGAAAAAAACCCGTATTATATGTGATGTATCCCATGGTATTAAACATTTATACAAAACTTTATTCAAATCAGAACTTTCATACAGAAGTTCTGTACAAAAAACTGATTTTTGCATCATTGGTACAAAATGGCCGCTGGCAGCCATCTTGAATTTCGGACCACACCTAAAAACATTCGTTCCCGTTCCAGGGTCATAACAAAGGTACACAAGAAGTTTCGTAAAGATCGGTTCATAAATACGACCTCTAGCCCGAGCCATAGCCAATTGTTGACGTACGGACAGACGGACGGATGGACAGACGGACGACGGGCCATGACAATAGCTCAAATTTGACTTCGTCAAAGTTGAGCTAAAAATTAGTTAATCAAGAATTTTATTTGCAAGTGTCATCTGCCTTTCATGTTAGGTAAAGGGATATTCTCTGCTATTAATTCTTGCATGCTACTGGCAGATATGTAGAATAAGTTGTTCACGAAGAATAAACAGCATAATTAGCACGAGTCACAAAAATTTCCGACCATGTACAATGGCGGAAAATAAAGGAATTGACGTCACGGTTGTTGCGCATGCGCTCGGTAAACGCAAGAGGTGTGCAGAGAGAGTACCTGTAATTTCGAGTGCTGGTCTCGCTCGACCCTTTTTTCGATCTTTTTCGTGCTTTTGCACTCTAGTACTTTTCCAACTCGTTTGGAAAAGATTCTAAAAGCTTGAGTTAGTTCCGAAGCAGGGCTTGCACTTATGTTACAGCCAATTGTAAACAATTGTGAGTAGGTTGAAAAGAAATTACCCAATGCGGGTAGCAGATGGCACTTGCAAAATAGATTCTTGAATTGGAACGAGCTCGTCGAGCTTGTTCCAAAGGGGGGTCACATGATGTGGTTTTGTTGAAATTTTTTAAAAAATGATATTTAAATAATAAATTTTGATATCATCTGCATTGGGTAAAGGGTTAACTGGATTCGCATAGCGATTCGATTTTCGTAAACAGTTGACAAAAGAATATTGAATAATACAATCTGATACACATGCAAACCATGCGTCATATGACTTCACGCCACATATTACACGCAACATCAAAATTATTATTCATTTATGACACAAAGTATGTGTGCTCAGTATATTCCTGGTTAATACAACCAAGTGTATTGTTTCCTTACACAAAACCGTATTAACACTATTTACCAGAATAAAGCACAATCTTCTCGAGAACAATATCGTGTGATTGTATCGTTAATAACGATCTGTTCCTCCACCCCAAACAAAGTGCAAATATTATTTTGGCTGATATTGCCCAACACTAAATATGGATACTCTGAGGACTTATGTGGTATTAGGCTTTCGAAATTACAGGCACCAACACTGGTAACAGATTTTCTTCTGTGTCCTATTACAACCATCGGAATCGGCAGAGAAATAATTAGTAATCGGTTGATAGCACGTTTTGATAATCGGCTCCTTACTAGATTTTTATTACCTGGTTAACACAGGTGTGGACATCACTGCCCACGTGTGGATTATGACCAGTCCACAGTGGCTGTACTGTACTTCACAAGAATCAAAATTGATTCTTGCAATTTGGGGTGAATTTTAAGGCTTGTATTTGCCATTTAGCCATCTTGTCCAGGAGCTGAAACTGTATATGTATCATTGTATATCCACTCACCTGAAACATGGGCTGCTTCTGCTGAACTTTTGGACATCCTTTTCTGTTAGGTATTGGTGCACCTGTTTTTGAACAACACTCTTTGTAGGATTTCTAGAAAAGTAATAGAAACAAGTACCCATAAAGTCATTAGTTTGCATTTTTTTTATGACTTCCGCATAGAATTCAAGAGGTGCTTGTGCTTACAGATTGCTAGTACTTGCCAGATACTACAAATATGGCTGGATTAACCCTTTACCAGGCTTGGCATTGTTTAGGAGTGCAGGAGTGTTGCACCCCTACTGCACGCCTAGAAAAAAATTGAGGAGGGCACTTTTTTGCACCCCTTGATTTTCCTGAATGCCAGACATGTTTGGGACTGCCTTTACAATCTACTATCAGTAGGCACATAGAACACATTGGAATTTGGTGGACGATTTCTCAATGTTTCATTGATTCGCAATAATTCATGACTCATTCTGTGTCACATTTCAACATATTTTGAGTATACATGTACATGTAAAAGACAGTCACACAGGAATTGAATGCAACATTTTTAATAATGAGAAGATGTGTGCCAATTTTTCCACTGTGTGGCCGAATGTAGAACAATTTTTCAGTCACAATAGTAATACCTTAAAGAGAATATAACCAAAATAGCATACAAGTATATGCATTAAACAGGTGCAATTGCACTCCAAAGCAATCTGGGGAGAGATTTGTTTTGCACTCCTTGATTTTCTAGATTTCCAGGCCTGATTTACCCAATGTAACAGTCAACAAAAATCACCATTCAATTTTCATTACTTTTTCATTTTTTTGCCTCAAAAACATAGTTAACAATCCCCTCATTGGAACAAGCTTATTGACCTTGTTCCAATAAGAAGTCATAAGCTATGTTTTTGACGCAAAAAATGAGATGTTCAAGAATTTTGTTTGCAAGTGCCATCTGTCTTTTGTGCTAATTGTTATGCACGAGAGTCCATACAAAATGCCTTAATGGTGTGTTACGTATTACACAACCTATGCAAAACCCAACCATAAACTTTTTATGTTTAACTTTAACATTCTTCTTTTGATATGGAGACAGCTAAGCTTACATAAGATTCAGCCTGTTGCTGAACTTGCTGTATACCAGGACTCGATTTAACCCTATACCCAATGAATCGGCCACATCCGCCCACGTAATATCCAAATTCAGCAGTTGAAAAAATATTATTTTTCAAAAAATTTCAACAAAACCATATCATGTGACCCCTCGTTGGACCGAACTCGTCGAGCTCAGACGAATGAGGGTCACATAATATGGTTTTGTTGAAATTTTTTCTTTAATTTTAAAAAATTGTATTTAAAATAATAAATTTGGATATTGTCTGCATTGGGTAAAGGGTTAACTGGATTCCCATAGCGATTTTCGAATCAATTTTTAACTCTTGCTAATCAATTTCACATGACAAAAAACATATATAATAGGATATGCTAATCAAAATTTATCCAAGTTACAAAACTGCCATTCAGTTTATCAAGAGATAAAATATTAGATTCCAAACACTAATTATAGAAATAATCAAAAATTTAATTAATGAAGCACAAGGTACAACCCGGTGCTTCATTAATTAAAATTTTGCTCATGATGATTTTTATTACCTGGAAAACACATGCATGGTCATCACTGCCCATGCAGGGATTACGACCAGTCTGTGGTAAGGGTACTTTATACAGGCATCATACGTGAGTGAACCCCAGATGTTGGTCACAAGATCTTATTTTCATAAGATAGAACTTGTTTACAGTATGACCGGCGTGGACTGGTCACTTTCCAGGGTTGGACAATATTTCCGTGGACGCAATAATATTAGATTCCAAACACTAATTATAGGAACAATTTAAGGAATAATCATCAAAAATTTAATTAATGAAGCACCAAGTACAACCCGGTGCTTCATTAATTAAAATTTTGCTAATGTCAGTAATGACGATTTTTATTACATGATAAATGCAGTAGTGGACATCACTACATATGCATGGATTACAACCAGTCCACAGAGACTGAACTGTATACCTGCATCAAATTTGAGAGGACTTCCATCACAGATGTTGGGGGTGGGGAGGGGGGGAACTGGGAGACAAAATGCCAATAAAAATGCTGCAATGAACTGATCATGTTGCCCATAAACTATATATTACCTGTGGATCAAGTTTCTTTATGGTTTTTGAATCATAAGCAAATTGTCTGCCCTTGATGTCATCTATGAAAAGTATTAAACGAATCTGGTCATGGTTCAACTTCAGGTTGGGCCATCTGGAAAAATTTGAAAAAATTCAATAACTTCATGAGGAAAGGTAATCGACAAATTAATAAGCTCAATGAAAATTTAGTGTCAAGATTTAAAAATAGGGTTAGTAGGGTGACAGAAAATGTACCAATTTTTTTGCCTACAGTTAAAAGTAGAAGTCCTGTCATGAAATGCACACAAATAGCACGTCGATCTGCGCATTAATCTACGCGTTATGACCATAGTAAGGCTATCAAATTATGGACATATGGCCTGTGCACAAGCAACGTTTCAGCCAGTGGACCTCCGGGTAACCCGGAGGTCCACTGGCAGAAACATTGCTTGTGTTTTCTATGAGTAACCAGGAGAACCTGCCGTGCTTTGGATGCCATTCGATATGGCAATTGCGCGCAATTCTTACGCGCTATAAAGCCGAGATGAGCGCACAGTTCATGACAGGACTTCTAGTTTTAACTGCATTCTAGGGTTGTTGTGATTATTTGATTAGTTGACGAATGGTCGACAACTGTGGTACTCAACAGTTATTATTTTTAGTCATTCATTTTCAAAGTGGTACAAGTCAGATCTAAATTGAAATTTTAACAAACAGTTAAGATTATTAACCTTTGAAATATCTAACCATAGTTACCTGTAAAAGGCTGTAATATCCAATAGTATTTTTTTCCAAACGATTTTGCAACACTATATTTTGAAATTTCAGTACTGAATAAATGGGTACCAATTTTGTATAACCAGCATTCTGTTAAACAGTATTAAAAAGCATCGTACAAATGGTGTACCATATCAATAAGTAATGGTTTGGGGAGTTATTGCAGACCGCAGAGTCAATAGAATCTTCAGTCTTGTAGACCTGAATGACCCCTTTTGAACAATTCAAACCACAAAAGGGAGAAAACTGTCACAACACTGCTATGCAGGGTAGCATTACCCCAAATCTACCCTCTGAGGGCCTCATTCTGCAGATGACAGTCTGCTTATTTCCAGGTTTGGCAACAATCCTAGCCTAGTCAATGTTTGGATGCCAGGCCTGGCCGTTTGAGGGGAGCTATTGCTCCGACTCTCCTTGGCTCTCCTAAAGGCAAATTGAGGAGAGCCATAACTGCTCTCTTTACACTGTAATGGCTCTCCTCAATTTTCATATTAATAACCTTGTATAATTGATATTAGTGTAGAATAGCTCCCCTGAAACAGATTTAGGAGAGCCATAGTGGCTCCCCTGGATTTTTCAAAAGGCCATGCCTGGGATGCTAAGGCTATATTGGTATATGCACATGCACAGGGATTAACCCTTTACCCCAACGCAGACGATATCAAAATTTATTATTTTAAATATCATTTTTTTTTAATTTTAAAAAAAATTTCAACAAAACCATATCATGTGACCCCTCTTTGGAACGAACTCGATGAGCTCGTTCCCAAGAGGGGTCACATGATATGGTTTTGTGGACATTTTTTTTAAAATAATATTTTTTCAGCAGCTGAATTTGCATATTACGCGGGCGGATGTGGCCGGTTCGTTGGGTAAAGGGTTAAAATTCATGCAAAAATCAGATTCCCACAAAATGTTTAGTTGTTTTTGTCAAAGATTCTGAAAGTGTTCCCAAAAGGCCTGGAGTTTTCTACTTAGCCTCCTCACCCTCATTATAAGCACAGGGTTCCTGCAAGAAAGAACTGATGAATTCAAGGCTATTCAGGGCCGTTTCTCTACATATCTCAGCATTTTTCAAGACCATACAATATACAAATTTAAAGATTTTTAAGGCCTACCTTCACTAGTCGTAACCCGCTGGTAATTACCCACCTCCTCCCACTTCCTTGAAAGGGAAGTGGGAGGAGGGGTTAATCAATGGAAGGACCTAGTTTAGTGCTCAAACAACTAGTAAATTCCAAAGTCAACTAGTCAATACCCAAAAGTCAAGTCGACTTAAACTGGTCATTGGTGATAACCTGTCTCCTTATAACAGTGTTGGTGTTCCGGTAGAGTGCTGAAGGTCCAAATTTGGCTTCACTTGGGCATTCATATATAGCAACTTACTGGAACATTATTCTGTTAATGTGCTTCTAATTATGCTAAGAGTGAAATTATATAGTCTTATTTAATTTGCCTTGTTGTGATTTATGGGAGAGTGCCTATAGGCACTCTCCCATAAATCGCAACAAGGCAAATTAATAACATATCCTGACAGCCCAAAATAATTCAGCACTCTGCTAGTACCAGTTAAAACAAACTACTGTCACTACTATTAGATGGCAATAGATGTATACACTGATTGCCCAATATTGCTGTTAAAACTGTCTGACAGTGGCACAGAAGGGACACTATTTACCTAAAAGCTTGAACTCCTCTGACTAGTCGACTGCACAATTGAGAGTCGACTACTGGTTTGCCCAGAGTCGACATCGACTAGTCGACTAATCGTTTGAGTACTAACCTAGTTAGGACTACATCTTCACTAACTTTGGCATATAAAACTATATAGTCATGAATGAACTATATATTACCTGTATATATAGATATATACAGTTAAAACCAGAAGTCCTGTCATGAAATGCGCACAATCAGCATGTCGATCTGCGAGTTAATCTACGCGTTATTACCATAGTAAGGCAATCAAATTCTGTACATATGGCCTGTGCACAAGCAATGTTTCAGCCAATGGACCTCCGGGTAACCCGGAGGTCCACTGGCAGAAACATTGCTTGTGTTTTCTATGAGTAACCAGGAGAACCTGCCGTGCTTTGGATGCCATTCGATATGGTAATTGCGCGCAATTCCTACGCGCAATTAAGCCTAGATAAGTGCTCTGTTCGTGACAGGACTTCTAGTTTTAACTGTAGTTATGATTATGCAGTGTGCAAAATTTGAAAAATGACTGACCGTTCATGTGGGTTGGTGATGGCTAACCGAATGCTCGGCTGTATGCATGGAAGCTGCTTTTTTATCATTAACAAGTATTTAAATATTCCATGGAATTGAAATGTTATAGCCTCTCATCATCTCATGGCGAAAGTCTAAAAAATCTATCAAGACACAAGAAAGGCTGCTTAACTGGTAGAGTGCTAGAAGCCCATATTAAATAGGCATTATTCTGAACTGCAGGTACCTAAAGTTAAAGGCTTCATATTCTGTGGATGGCCTTCATATTATCCTGTAAGTAAACTTACTTCATCTCCATCGATTTCCATTGTTACAATTTCTTTGGCTCTCTCCCATAAATTGTAACAAGACAAAAATGTAAATAAACAAAAGCAAGTCATTTGTGCTTTCTTACAATACAATGTTACTTAACCAGTCCTTTACCACAATCACTTAAAAAGGCAATATATTTCAAGTGCTGAGGTGAGCTACAGTTAAAGCTAGAAGTCCTGTCACGAATTGTGCGCTTATCTAGGCTTAATTGCGCGTTGGAATTGCGCGCAATTGCCATATTGAATGGCATCCAAAGCACGGCATGTTCTCCTGGTCACTCATAGCAAACACATGCAATGTTTCTGCCAATGGACCCCCGGGTTACCCGGAGGTCCATTGGCTGAAACATTACTTGTTCACAGGCCATATGTACATAATTTGATAGCTTGACTTGGGCCATAACGCGCACATTAACACGCATATCAACGTGCTATTTCTGCATATTTCATGACAGGACTTTTAGTTTTAACTGTAATTTTAACACTTCTTGACCTCATGTCTTGATAAAGTGAGCCATGCGAACACACAATTCAGAATAGGACAGCTGAATATTATCTTATGAAGAAAATCTTAATTTTTTGACAAACAATATGTGCGGCGCGATTTAGAAAGTGGCAAAAATGCCACCGTTTTTTTTTCACTTTTTTTTGTGATTTCAATAAAATGCTTAGACTCGGTGGTTTGAAATAGGGTTGGTCGGGTTAGCGGAAACAAACGTATAATTTTTTTAGGCCTTAGCTGTGGAGTCTAGTAAAGCCTTCAATGTAGGCAACCAAGAAATTACTAGAATCCACTACAAAGGTGCTGTACATGTAACTTTCATCAGCAAGAAACCAAAAGCAAGTACAGTATGTGTAGGGTGTATTATCACTAAATCATCCATGGAGTGGAGATTCCATCAAAGAAATAACTGCAAATTTGTTTCAAAGCATAACAAACACAGGCAAAGTTCCTGCCAATGGGCCTCCAGGTTATACCTGGAGGTCCATTGGGCTGGAATTTGCTTGTGTTTTCTGTCCACATGTACAGAATTTGAAAGTGATGGAGCTCTGTCAAACAAGATATAGTAGAATAAATGCTAAGTTTATCTCTAGAATACTGGAGAATGACAATCCCTGTTAATTGAATACTTCTGTTAATGGAATAATTTTCATTGGCAAAGTGGCTATTCAATTAATAATAATAATAATAATAATAATAATAATAATAATAATAATAATTTATTTATTTATATAGTGCTTTTCCCAGTGAAACACTGCTCAAAAGCACTGAAAACATAGGTGACGGTAAAAATGGTATAATCAGCAGCCGAAGGCTGCTTGAAAGAGATGGGTTTTCAGAGCTTTCTTGTAGTGATCTGCATTTAGGGTTTTTCTAAGGTTCTGAGGGAGGGCGTTCCAGAGTGAGGGAGCTGCGAAAGTGAACTATCTCTTCCCTGCCGTTGATCGAATTTGCGGTACGACAAGGAGACTCTCAGAAGCTGATCTGAGATTCCATGAGGGTGTGTGTACAATTAACAGGGTTCCACTGTACTTTGGGTGATAACTCTACTCCCCAGGTGATTTAGTTACAATCCACTCTCCACGTACTGTATGTTAATCTGCTTGCTCAATGTTTATGTCAGACAAGAAAGTGATCATAATTTTAACTGGGTGTTTAACAGTTAAACTCTAGTAAATACATGTATATGAATCTTAGGTTTGTTTATGGAATATGTACATTAATTACATGCTTGTTCTATGAAATCCCAATCCACGGTTCCTGCACCAAACATCTAAGCAAATTCCCGGAGTTTCAAGGAGGTTTTTTGTGCTTTTTCAAGGAATTTCAAGGAAAAAAACAGACAAAATTCAAGGATTTCCCAGGAAACATTTTCGACTTGCATCCAAGAGACAGAAAATATAACTCGACCCTTTACCTAAGCTAACGGAAAAAAATGGCCAGCGCTTTCCATGAAAATCACTGTTCAATCTTTTTATATTTTCATTTTTTGCTTCTGAAACATAGGTTGTGACTCTCATTGGAACGAGCGTATCATGCTCGTTCCAATGAGATTCACAACGTATGTTTTGGAAAAAATGAAAATGTTCAAATGCACAGTAATTTTTTCACAAGTGTCGTCTGCTACTAGGTAAAAAGGTAGAAGAATGGACATCAGATGTACAGTATTTTGAAATAGCACACTGTCCATGCATAACCGACTCAATTTCCAGGAGTTTCTAGGATGGCCTTCAATATTCAAGGAGTTTCCAGGTCCTTGGGAGGGTGTTTTGAGATTCAAGGACTTTCAAGGAATTCAAGGAGGTGCGGGAACCCTGCAATCTACAGAAACACTAAACCATGCGGAAAATGAAATCCGTACCGCACACATGTGCAGAAGGGAAAGCATTAACAGACTATTTGTAAATAGAAGCAACATTTCACTGGAACTTTCTACAAATCATGTGCATGCCGCAGTTATCGCTAAAATAGTAACACGGGTTCCCCTCGTATATTTGGTTGGCGATAAAATGTGTTCTTTTTGTTGACAGTTCGTGCCATGAGTTCCAATGTGTTCAATGTGACTACTGGCACATAGAAAACATTGCAGTTTGGGGACAAGTTGTCAAATGAATTACTAAGTGTCCTTCTATTCATTGCTTTTATAGACGTGAAGGTATGTAATAAACAGTTCAACGCAGAACAACACTGCAGCCTCTCTTTTTATCCTTTCATGCGGGCCATAACGATTAACCCATTTACATGCACAAGTCGTTCTGTGTATGTACTGGTTGTATTCATAAAGGTACAACAGTCTTCTCAATTATTACAGAATTCAATATTGATCCCCGTAGCAGCAGTTTGTGAGAATCTAACAAATGGGGGCAATTTTTTTTAAGGCCTGATGTCAGTTAATTACTGGTACATGTATGCTACACTATACTCCTTGAGAAAATTAATTTGACTGTGTCATACACCACTAACATACATGTACCAAACATCGCGACATCGACGCCATAGCTGCGACGGGTGGTGCAATCTTTAAGTCCAAAAAAATATTCTCAGGGGCAATTTACAGGTGATGGTGAAAAAAAAAAACAAGAAAAATATTTGGAACAACATTTGCATCGGACATGGGCTAGACATGAATGAGATACACTTGCATATCAAATATGAAGTCATTCCACCAGGTACAGTACATGGAGAGTGTATGATTACTAAATCACCCGCAGAGTGGAGATTCAACCCAAGCAATAATTGCAAATTTGTTGCAAAGCATAACAACTACAAGCAAAGTTCCAGCCAATGGACCTCCGGGTTCAACCCGGAGGTCCATTGGCTGAAACATTGCTTTTGTTTTTGGTCGATATTTTCAAAATTTGAAAGTGATAGTTTGGGTGATAACTCCACTCCGTGGGTGATTTAGTTACAATCCACTCTCCACGTGCAGTAGTTTGAAAGTTATTCTTTTAGAAACTCGTTAGTCCCAAAATTCTAAGTTCATCAAGGGCCATAACTCCAAGAAAAATGTTTGGAACAACACATGCATTGAACAGTGGCTAGACATCAATAAGATACACTCACATGCCAAATGTAAAGTCATTCCATCAAGTATTTCAAAAGTTATTGAGTTTTGAAACTCGTTGGTCACAGACAGACCGACCGACCGACCGACCGACCGACCGACAGACAGACAGACCGACATTGCCACTAATAAAGCTGCTAGTCGCAGTTAAAAATGAATCTATCATTTATTTGTCTGCTGGATACAGTACAGCCACTGTGGACTGGTCACTTTCCATAGGTGAGGAATATTTACACAGATGCAATAATATTAGATTCTGAACATCAACCACTAATTGGATATCTCTTAATTGTATATCCCTGTTAATTGAATATACTTTTCAAACCCAAAACCATTTACCATACCTTCAGTACAAATTTGATCTGTTAATTGCATATGGGTTGTAAACTCCTGTTAATTGTATATAAATTTTTATAATATGTCGAAAAACTTACTGTGACACACACCAAATTCCCCTTATTTATCAAACTTTTTGGCCTCACTACATCCAATACAGGCATTTATTCTATTATATCTTGTTTGACAGAGCTCTATGAGCTCTGTCAAACAAGATATAAAAGAATAAATGTTCAGTTTACCTCCAGAACACAGGAAACTGGCCAAATCCCTGTTAATTGTATACTCCTATTATGTGAATAATTTTCACTTGCAAAATGGATATTCAATTAAGAGGATTCTACTGTACTAGTACATGTACTTTCGGAGATGGACAAGTGGTCTGAAAAGTTTGGGGGTTTTTCCCGAATAATGTAAATAGGAGATAGAGTGGAGCCCACTTAATTGGATATCTATTAACTGCCTAACCCTGTTACTTGAATATAATTTCCTAATACAAAACCATTTACCATACCTCTAGTACAAATTTGAGCTGTTAATTGAATATAGGTTATAGAGTAAACTCCTGTTAATTGAATAAAAAAAATCTTGCAACCTGTCAAGAAATTACCCGGACTCTCCCCAGTTTTCCTTTGTTTATAGATCTATTTAGCCTCAGTACATCCAATACAGGCATTTAATCCATTATATCTTGTTTAACAGAGCTCATGGAGCTCTGTCAAACAAGAAAAAATAGAATAATAGAATAATTGCTAAGTTTATCTCTAGAATACAGGAAAATGACACAATCCCTGTTAATTGGATACTCCTGTTAATTGAATAATTTTCATTGGCAAATTGACTATTCAATTAACACTGTTCCACTGTATCATTTACTGTCCACATATGATTGATTGAATGCCAAACTATGCTGTGTGTGTGTGCTGTCCTTGTAGATAAGTGAGATCAGAGTAACAGGATTGTCAGATTAAAGAAAAAGAAATATATATTTGACAACCGATAATTTAAAGGAGCGAGATGACCTCTTAATCTCCATCAATCATGCATCTCTGTACTCAGCTACTAAACTTTCAATGGAAGTGACAGGAAAGATAAATGACTTGCAGTGTAAAATTTTTGCTAGCAAATAATAACTGTCATACCTGTGTGCTTGCACAATGCAGAGTGAAAGATCAAATTACTTGTGTGACAAAAATATTTCTTTTAAACGTACATTTTATCTTTGCTTATAACCTAGGGTTCATACATACTAGGGAAAAAAAGAGGCCACATGGGGCCTTAACCCTTTACCCAATGCAGACGATATCAAAATTTATTATTTTAAAAATCATTTTTTTTAATTTTTCAAAAAATTTCAACAAAACCGTATCATGTGCCCCCTCAATGGAACGAGCTCATTGAGCTCATTCCAATGAGGGTCACATGATATGGTTTTGTTGAAATTGTTTGAAAAATTTAATTTTTCCAACTACTCAATTTGCATATTACGCGGGCGGATGCGGGCGACTCGTTAGGTAAAGGGTTAATTGCTCACCTGAGAAAGTTGTTTATAAAGAAGTTGTTGAAAAAAGGATTTACAGTTACATTGAGCTGCTTTTTTGAGCATCCAGGCCTGGCATTCTGAAAAATGCAGGAGGGCAAAAAATCGCTCTCCTCAATCAGCTCAGGAGAGCAATTAGCTTTACACAGCATTTTAAGTATCCAGTTGAATGAGCTCATTGAAACTGAAACCAACAGACTACATCAGTGATTTTATTAACTTTACTAAGGTAAAGCGAAATCTCTTAGACATCTAGATGTCTCACTCAACAACCGAACACACACTTGACAAGACCTCTGTGTGTACCCAGACCTGTTGTCCAAGAAAGTCATATGCCTATCACAACCACCTTCAACCCCCCAATGGGGGGTTGAAGGTGGTAGTGGTAGGCATATGACTTTCTTGGACAACAGGTCTACTTGAATTTACAGTCACATCCTGGTGCAAGTGCTTCAAGTGACAGGATAGTAGTAATGCTAGTATATTATAGTGTCAATATTCCTTGAATAATTACCCCTCAAACTGTGATGTTAGTTGTTGAACTTGAAACTGACAGAAAAAAAAATATTGCTGTGACCCATTTTGCTTCAAATGATTGCAACTGTGTTTGGGTATGGTTGCAGCCATTACCTTTTACCACTAAACCACATTCAAAATGAAATTACGTGATGTTATGTGACTTCGAAGTTAAATTACATTTTTGCTTTACAACAAAAATTTAATGTGAGCATAATTAATACATGTAATCTCAATCATCCCAGACCAAAATATTTAGGAGGGCAATTTTTTGCTCTCCTTAATTCTTTCAGGAGGGCAGTAAGGAGCGCTAAAAAATCGCTCTCCTGAAATTGCCAAGCCTGAGCATCTATGGTTAGTTTACACCACAGAGCCCAAATATGAACCCAGCCACTTGATATCTGAAAAAAAACTTGGACCTGACCCACAGAAGGATACTGTACATACAAAACAGAGATGGACAAAATACCAAAAAAAACAAAGTGAAGCCGATATCACGAAGATACCGAAACACTGACTAAACCAATTCTTGAATACTGAAACTGTGTCCATTTTAAAAACTTCCTGTGTTCACTTTTTATAAGTCCCTGTTGAGGCTTGATAACAGTTGAAAGATTCAATTTCATGAAGAAAGTGACTGATTTTCTTTTCAGTTTTAACTCTCAATGGACTGGGAAACTGTCTTAAATTCCCACTAGACTACAACCTGTATACACGTACATGTATGTCCAATTGCTTAGCAGTGATTTTAGTCAGGTCTCGGCTGTCAGTTAAGGCAGCCAAGACCTGACTAGAAATCACTGCAATGGTGTTTTGTCTATTATCAGCAGGACCTCCTATCAGAATATCTCAGTGATGTCAGATACCGAATACCAAACCGATACCGAGGTATACATGTACCCCCCTAAAATTACATGTACCGAAACCGATACCGAACTCAAAATTCTAATACCGCCCATCTCTAATACCAAATATCAATAGATTTGGACTGGTAGACCTGAGGAAGATCTTTAAACAATATTCCTCACATCAACTGCACTAGATTAAAATCTAGGTCCTCAAGGCAAACTGGTCATTTTGAGGCGGGCGATCGCCCAGGGCTGCAGTCGCCCGTCTGAGTTAAAAATTCTGCAGACGTTAAACGTCCACCTAACCCCGATTTCTGCAGCCAATTAATTCAGTCGAAGGCACCTCAAAATCGTTTGTCTCAAATGGCAATTTTCGTGGATTGAAGGAGGTAACAAAGTGCAATTTGTGAAGATTGTAGCACGGGAGTCTGGAACTTGTCATACAGGCCATATAATACCATATATCTCGCTTCGCTTGGTAGTGTATGTATGTATGATATTATATGGCCTGTATGACAAGTTCCTGACTCCTGTGGCATCATCCCTAAGCCAGTTTGACACTTGACGATTTGCCTACAGTTAAAACTAGAAGTCCTGTCACGAACTGTGCTCTTATCTAGGCTTAATTGCGCATATGAATTGCGTGCAATTGCAATATCGAACGGCATCCAAAGCATGGCAGGTTCTCCTGGTTACTCATAGCCAACACAGGCAATGTTCCTGCCAATGGACTTCCGGGTTACCCGGAGGTCCATTGGCTGAAACATTGCTTGTGCACAGGTCATATGTATGGAATTTGATAGCCTTACTATGGTCATAACGCGTAGATTAACGCACAGATCGCCGTGCTATTTGTGCGCATTTCTAGTTTTAACTGTATACCTGTGCGCATTTCATGACAGGACTTCTAGTTTCAACTGTAGAACGTTTTGATCACAAAATCAAAGCCGGGACGATTCATCCCCTAAATCAGATTGATTCGCCCCAAATTATCAGCATCTGGCGGTGAGCACAGTTCACTGGCTTGTACAGTCATCATGTAATGTATAGATACGGGCTTGTTTTTTTTGGATGCAAGATAACTATAACACTCAGTGTCAGTGAATGTCAGGGGTAACCTGGAATCTTGCATTCAAATATTCAAGTCTCTATCTATATATTACATGTACATGACAAAGTACATCAAAATTACACAAACCATGTACCTTAAAATGATATTAGTTGTCTACCCAGCAAGCTGAAACAAAATGGCCCCCACAAACCATAAATGGCCCTCCTGGGCAGGGCTTGATTTAATCTGAAAATTTTGAATAGCAATTTACTATTCACCCTGGAAAATTGATTAGCAGTTGATCCAAAAGCACTTGAAACTAATAAATCTTGAATAGCAAAATTCAGAAATTGGAGAGCAAAGTGCTATGCTAATCCAGTTAAATCGAGCCCTGCTGGGGTCATTTTAGGTAAACCCAAAATGGCCCTCCAGGGGTGATTTGAGGTGAACCATAATGGCCCTCCTGTAATTTTCAAAATTACAAGCCTGTCAAGGAGATCCCAAATCTGTACCCACAGACAAGATATGAGCAAAATTGAACCTGTCCCCAATAAAGACACTGTATACCAAATATCAAAATATTCTGACTGGTGGATCTAAAAAGATTTTAATAGAATATTCGGACCAGGGTTCATACACTTTTCAGAGAATCATCATATTCCATGACTTTTCTAAAACTTTTCAAAAAAATTCCACGACCGGTTTAGTTCGCACACAATCAGAAAAGCTTAGTTTTTTACATAAGTTTTGTGCAAGTCATCTGTAATGTTTACACAAAATCAATTCCTTTTATACCTGGTTACAAATTCCATGACTTTTCCAAAACTTTAACCCTTCCAGCCCATTTTCCAAAACTTTTCAAGGCCCTTGAATTTTTTTTTCAAAATTCCAGAACTTTTCCAGGATTCCATTACCTGTACGATCCCTGTAGTCCTCTTAAGTTACATGTATATTGCACTTTGTTAAAACTTGAGCTCCGATTGTGGACCCAAATATGAATCCTTGGCTTCATTTGAACAATGTTGAACAAGCCCCCACCCTGTGGTCAGAGGATGTTGTATATCATGCCAGCTATCGAAAGATTCTTACTGGTGGCTATGCACCTTAAAAAAGCTATCTTTATAATTATGTCATGTATGTACAAATGTTGCCTCAGGAGTGCAGTGGCTCAGTGGTAGACTGTTGGACTTCTATGCTAGAGGTCCCGAGTTCGACCCCCATCTGGTAGACCTGTGTTGTGTCCTTGGGCAAGACATTTTATCCTGGTTGCCTACATGGGGGCACAATCATGCTCTGTACTAAGGCGTACTGCACGTCGATGACACACATTTCTTCAACGTTGTAACCCTGCTTGAGTGGAGCTTGAGCAGAGTTAGAATGTTGAGGAGTACTCCGGCTTCCTCCACCCATAAAACTGTCATGGCCACGATTAGCCATTGTGCATAAGTATGTGACCTTAAGTGCCAATAAATAAATAAATAAATAAATAAATAAATAAATAAATAACCGTAGCCTCACTTTAAAAAAAACTGACATACATGTAAGTTAAAAACTTAAAAGAACATTTTCCAAAGTGGTAACATAGGAGAAAAAGCAAATACAATGTACAGGCCTTCAAGTCAGTTGCTGTTCAGTCACGTTGAAAAAAAAAATTTGTTCTATAATAATGATTGGCTGAAATGCTGTTTTTAACGTATTTGCTTTTACTGCCTTACAATCAAGTCTGGAAATAAACAATCTGTCATTTCCAGAATGATATCTCCAGAGGATGAATTTGCTGATGATGTCCCATACACTGAGCCAACTTTTTCTTTATGGCACCTTTTTTCTCTTTAGGCCTGAGACCGTGATTCAGATTGAGGTTCACAGAGGGTAAATTAAGTGATGCTACCCTGCTATGCAGGGTAGCATCACCAAATTCCTCCTCTGGGCACCTCATTCTGCAGATGACCATCTGCTTATTTCCAGACTTGCTCACATGTAGAATATCTATTAATGATTTGGGCCTTTATTTCAACTTACATGTACATGTAAGATCACTTTTTACTACAACAAAACAGGTGTCCCAAATATTCAGTCTCAAGGCCAACTCAAAATTACATTATACAGAACAGACGTTGTGGACTGGACCGACTGGTTATGCTTAATGGCCTGTAACGTTGTAACAGATATAAAAAATAAATATATTCTATTATAAAATATTTTAATTTAATGTTTTCAAATTTTATTTCAATATATTGAAAAATCAGGCACTTCAAATGTGCTTGTTTAATTCTTGACTATTCTCTGATATTGATAAACAAAATTTCTTTACAAAATACTCTACATGTATATAATAAAAATAATTAAATTATTCAAAAAGTATTCATGAATACACCTCAAATTTTACAGTATCCGAATACAAATAAGAATATGATTACTTTAAAACTGCAAGAATACTGAGTACATCTGAATACTTGAAAAAATATATTGAATATGACTGAATACGAAAACCCCAACCCAGTTAACGGGTGGGCAATATTTCCAGGAATGCAATAATATTAAATTCCAAATACTAACTAGAGGTACTGTGAACAAGCTCACAAAGTGATACCCACCCCCCCCCCCCCCATGCCTGTCAGAACGGAATTATATTGCTTCATGCACATCTTCATATGGAGTTCTTCCATTGTGTAAAGTTTCATGAAAATTCTTCAAACGGTTTAGGAGGAGTTGCCTTATAAGGATGGACAGACGGACAGTCGGGCGGACAGACAGGGTGAATCCTATATAACCCCCCCCCCCCCCCCAAAAAAAAAAAACTTTGTTTGTGGGGGGTATAATTATAGAAAAAATCATCAAAAATTTAATTAATGAAGAACATTTGTACCAAGAACAACATGGTGCTTCATTAACTAAAATTTTGCTGATAATTTTTATTACCTGGTAAATGCACGCATGGAAATCACTATCCATGTGTGGATTATGACCAGTCCACGGCGACTGTACTGTACATTGTCAGTTGTTTCCAGGCCGACCTTGATTGCCTTTTCAGATTATAAGATACCATGACTTGCCAAGACATAACTGCAAACTCACATAATGTAGACAGTCAATGTACAGCAAAAAGATTTAGAGGTCTCCAGGTCTCTTAAGGTTTAAATAACATCTCAAAGGACAAGTAGCCACTAGGGTTGCAAGGTATATCGATAAACCGATAAAAACCAGTATTGAAACCAATACTGATTGAATACCGGTGTAATTACAAAACATTGGTTTATCGTCATTATTTATTTACCCACAATTTAATTTTCAAGATGTCTTGAGTTTTTTAACTGTATCCCCGAATGAATAATATTATCCCTTTGCCCAAGGAATCATCTGCATGTGCTTACGTACATGTGATATACAATTTCAGCAGTTGAAAAAATAATTTTCAAAAATTTCAACAAAACTATATCATGTGACCCCTCATTGGAACGAGCTCATTCCAATGAGGGATCACATGATATTGTTTTGTAGAATTTTTTTAAAAATACGATTAATTTTTTTTTAAGTAATAAATTTTGATATCGTCTGGCTTGGGGTAAAAGTTTTTCCAACCGCGTCATCAAGGCATGCTAATTCGTTCTGACTGTGATGCCTCAAGCCTCGCTAGTGGTACTTATGTTCATTTTTCTGAACAGTTTTCGATATACCGGTATACTGCGGGGTTTTTTTTAATACCGATACCGGTATTCCATTTTGAATATCGAGCAGCCCAAAGGACAAGACAGAAAGCATGTAAACAAAAACAAACCGAACTACATATACTTGTATCTGTTATATTCTCTAATTTGGGATGATTCCTGTAATATAGTAAATTGGAGACGTCCAGGCCTTAAAATTTGTCCCGAAGTGCAAGAATCAATGTCCAGGTAATAATTTGACGGAACTGCTATAGCCCTTTGAGAGCAACTAGTGCATATTCAATTGCAAATTTATTTCATTTTATTAAGGTTTAACGATACTTCAACAGCCAAGGTCATATCGTGTCGGTGACAGTTTTATGGGTGGAGGAAACCAGAGTACCCGGAGAGAACAAGCAACAACGAGCTGCTGCCAGCACCCCAACATCATAGCTCCACACTGCAGCACAGGCAGGGCTAGATTGGTTGAAGACATGTGCACCATCGACGTGCAGTACACCTTAGTACAAGGCGCCATCATGCCCCCATGTGGACAATTGGGTTTAAGTGCCTTGATGTAGGACACAGCATGGAAGTCTGAATCGATCGCACAGACGGTCACCCATCCAAGGACTAATCGGGCACAACGTTGGTTAATTTCGGTGATCTGATGAGAACTGGTTACCGTAACACCACTGCGTCCCCTTCCATTTCAAAAAACAAAATTACTGTAGATATGATTTGTGGTCGTAAAAGAATGCCACAGTTGAGCCTATTGGCAGTGTAATTTATAGCATTGTGGTAGAATGGTACAACAACCATTTATTCTGTGTTTCGTAATGTGAATTCCTCTTTTGTGCTATCAGCAAATCTGAAATCTCAGTCAAGTCAGATACCAAACCGATACAGAGGTACATGCACACCCCTCTAAAAATACCGAAATCGATATCAAACTCAAAATTCCAATCCCATCAGTGCTGGAAATGAACAAAATTTACGGGTGCAGTTTTTTTTTTAAAATGGAAAACATGGGTAACCCGGAGGTCCACTGGCAGAAACATTGCCTGTGCTTGCTATGAGTAACCAGGAGAACCTGCCGTGCTTTGGATGCCATTCAATATGGCAAATGTGCACAATTCCTATGCACAATTAAGCCTAGATAAGCACACAGTTCATGACAGGACTTCTAGTTTTAACTGTATTGTGATATCAGATTTTCCTAGTTATTCTATAAACTGTTTTCTGACTGCCAGTTTTGTGTAATTATTCACTGAAAAGGCTCCACTTTGTCTTTTCAACGAATAAACACACAATTATTACATTTTTTATCAGATTTAATATAATTTAACACATTGCTACATAAGTCTAACCTAACCTTATTTTTTATAAATATCTGTCACCAATAATTTTGTGCTTATTCAATGAAAAAGCTCCACTGCTGTCTTTTTAATAAATGAACGCAAATATTATAACATTTTTTAATCAGATTTAATATTAATAAAATTGGAATTATCACGTGTTCCCAAACATTGGCAATTTGGCAAGCAACTTCCCATGTTGATAATGCAAAGATAATCAACCAATGGAATAACTGATGAACTGAGTATAATGCGGGAGCCACGGTTTGTTTTCACTGTAATCAGAGGGGCCAAGAAATAGCAACCAATGGCATAAGCCCAAGGAAATATGGGAACAATAGGTTACTTTCACCATCACATAATAGCTAATAATAACAAGAGGCCCTATGGGGCCTGAGTCGCACACCTCACAACAGTTGCTTAAAGACAGATTTAATTAGCATCTAGAGCTAGTTACTAGTAACACTACAGAGGAATGAAGTTATTTAATTATTTATAACTCTATTGTCCATGCCAGATGATTTTTTTCAGTAATGGGATGCTACCACAGAAATAATGCTCCGATTTCCAGTAATGCAAAACTTGGGGAGTCCAAATATCAACCTGGGAACTTAACTAACAAACTTGTGTCTGAGCCCTTCCCTTCCACCACCAGGATGCTGTATACCAAATGTGAAAGCATTCTGACTGGGGGGATCTAAAGTCGAAGTTATTTAAAGAAATGTCCTCATATTGCACTAAGTTGATATTCTGGCTACCATAGAGGGCCCAAATATTTACCCAGGAACTGGATTTGAAAAACTTGATTCTCAACCCCCAAGAAATGTTGCATATCAAATACAAAAGCATTCAGAATATTTTTAAAGAAATTCCCTCATATTGCACCAAGTTAAGATTTGAGCTCACATAGGAGCCCCAATATGAACCCAGGGACTCAATTTTAATAAATTAGACTTTGACCCCCCCCACCCCCCCCCCCCCCCCGACCTGTTGTACACCAAATATGAATGCATTCTGACTGGTGAATCCGAAGAAGATTTTTTTAAATTTTACTCATGTTGCACGAAGTTAAAATTTGGGCTACCACTGGGAGCCCAAATATTAACCTAGGGACCTGATTTGAACAAACTTGAATCTCACCCCCTAGAGATGTTGTATATCAAATATAAAAAGCATTCTGACTTGTGAATCAGAAGAAGATTTTTTTTAAATTTCCTCATATTGCACCAAGTTAAAATTCGGGCTACCATAGGGAGCCCAAATATTAACCCAGGCACTCGATATGAACAAACTTGAATCTCACACCCCTTAGATGTTGCACACCAAATATGAAGTGTGAGTGGTGGATCTGAAGAATATTTTTAAACATCATTCCCCACATTGCCCTATTGAGCCCAAATATGAACCATGGGGCTTCATTTTAGCACACTTGTATCTGCCCTCCCTATGAATGCTGTATACCAAATATCAAAAGAATCTGATCAGTGGTTGTGGAGAAAACTGTTTTTTTTTTGTTTTTTTAACTTTTGCAAATATGCTGACTCAGCAATTTTTTGGACCCCCCCCCCCCCCCCCCCCCTATAGAACACCCTCACATAACCGAAGGCAATGGGGTTTTTTACCACGCAACTGTACTGGTTCCAAGGATGTTTCATACCAAATAAGAGTTCTCTGTTCTGTATGGCTTGGGAAATATGGAAAAAGTTTGGGGGCATGAATCAAGTACTTGTGGCTCAATAATATCACATATCACAAATGTGCTTCAAATCGAACCGTACTGAATATCAAGTCATTGTACCCAGGGGTTCATGAGAAGAATTTTGCTGGATTTTCCCCTAACCCCTCTCTATGAGGCTTGGTAATTTCATTTGAAAAAAAAAAATGCAATGTCAGAACTTGCAATTACCTCAAATATAGCTAAAATTGGTTCAGTGGTTTTGAAAGGACAAGTGCAAACTCCATGTTCACAGACGACGGACGGTGAGTGATCACTATACATGTAGCTCATCCTGACTTTCAGTCTGACAGGTGAGCTAAAAATTATGCTTCTGACGTCACTTAGTTGTATGAGGCATAGATTATTTTTCACTGATCCACATGAATCTATGCAATCTATAAAATTTACATGTTTTATTTTTTTTTTAAAAACTCAACTAATAAAATTGGTGTTGTTTCTGCCTTTTTGGAACAAGCAGTGTATACATAGTCTACACATGTATGCAGTTAAAACTAGAAGTCCTGTCATGAAATGCACACAAATAGCATGTCAATCAGCGCTCTAATCTATGCCTTATGACCATAGTAAGGCTATCAAATTCTGTACATATGGCCTGTGCACAAGCAATGTTTCAGTCAATGGGGTAACCCGGAGGTCCATTGGCAGAAACATTGCCTGTATTTACTATGAGTAACCAGGAGAATCTATCGTGCTTTGGATGCCCTTCGATATGGCAACTGCGCGCAATTCCTACGCGCAAATAAGCCTAGATAAATGCACAGTTCATGACAGGACTTATAGTTTTAACTGTATGTGATATCCATTGTTTAACCCTTTACCTAACACGAAAATAACTAATTTTTTTTACTTTTTGCATCGAAACCATAGTTTATGACCACTAATTGGAACGAGCTCGTTCCAATCAGGGGTAATAAGCTATGGTTTTGAGACAAAAAAATGAAAAAATTAATTCAAATTGAATAGTGATTTTTGTGAATACTGCTGGCCGGTTTTGGGCGTTACGTTGGGTAAAGGGTTAAAATATCGATTAATTGAAATACTGTTGGGTTTCTGTCAATCTTATGCTATTTTTTTTTGGCTAACATGCTACAGTTACATACATGCTGATTGTCACTGTGTGTCATTGGCACGCTGAAACTTTCATTCATTCCATTTCTTGCTTGGACACTGTACAGGAAATAGTTTGCAATGGTAAATGCCTTGTTATTTTGGTTTCTGAGTGTGTGAGGTTTTGACCAGCACCCCGTGGAAATATTGCCCACTGGTGAAAAGTGACCAATCCTTGGTGGCTGTACTGTATGTTGTGTAAAGGGTTAAGGTGAAAGAAATTATTGCTCGCCGAATTTGTGCAGGCCAGTAATGTTACTTTGGATGAATTTTTGTATAGGGGACCTTTTGAGTTGGTGCTTTTAGTCATAGTGGTATTATGACTGTCCTACACCCAGTTGTGTGTGGAAACAGTAGCCTGTGTCTGTGAAGCATAAAGTACGTGGAGAGCGGATTGTAACTAAATCACCTGCGGAGTGGAGTTATCACCCAAGCTATAACATTCAAATTTTGTTCATATCAACAAAAAACACAAGCAATGTTTCAGCCAATGGACCTCCAGGTTATGTTTTGCAACAAATTTGCAATTATTGCTTGGGTGGAATCTCCACTCTGTGGGTGATTTAGTGATAATACACTCTCCACGTACTGTACATGTACTTCAGTACAGGTGCCCTCTGCAATCAAAAATAATTAAATATGTTCTCTACACTGATGTTGGGAAATAAATCTTAGGGTTCACTATTAATACATATACAATAAAAAAAAAATAAAATAAAAATACCCCCAAACCCTTATGTTCATGTTTGTTTCAACGTTGTTGAATCTTCTTCGCTCTATCTGTGGGGGCATGATTTTGATCACACATCACTGTGAATGACCTGTAAACAAAAGTTAATCATGTGCTTCTCAGTCATATGTCCGCAGATGACAGTCAAATGACTACCGAATATCCGAAACAAATCGGATTATAATTGAAAACAGAAATCAGTGTGACTAATTCTACCTTACACGGAGGTACAAAAAACACAACTACCGCATACTAAAAAATAAAAGACGGTTTTCATCAAAAATAAAAACTGAAATGATTTTTTTAGACGCGATGGAGCTGAATGAGACCCCCATCTGTTGTAGAACAAAAATGTGTAGTATTCTCTCGAAACTGCAGCAGAAAGAAAGTGAAATCGTTAAGAAATAATTCACTTACTGTGTACACAAATCTACAGACGAACATTTACTGTTATGGTTCTTTACAGTCCGTTTTGACTGAAATATTTTTTGAAGAACAGACATCTTGAAGCTCCATATTGTGCTATGATAAATATCACATGACATTATATGGTAAATCGTTAATACGTTTATAACGTAGATTCTGATTGGATCACGTTGGCGGTTTTCTAAATTTCGTCATGTGAACATGAGCGATTGTGTTACTAAAAATGGATGTGTGAACAGTAGTCAATGAAAAACTGAATGAATAAGTAGGTCACTATGTTACGCAGTGGTGAGTGTTATCGTAAAACGAAATATTTGAATTACAAAGATTAAAGGGAACGAATGAAATGCGCAGTTTTGAGGCAATATTTTATTTGATAGAAACTCGTAAGAAGATATTTATCCGGAGTCTGATTTGCGGTTCAATTTTAAATTAATCGTAGATCTATCTCTATTTGTGATATTTTATATTTGTTGAAACTTGAATAATTTCATCCATGTACCACTACCGGTGATAATTTTTTCTCCGAATTTCTTGGAAATAGCACATTGATTTCCTCACAATAATATTTGATTCTGACGTTTGTATGGCCAAACAAAGATATGTGTATTTATCTTATACCCGTTGAAGATATAGCCCATGTGTTATAGATTATCTATAACACATACCCCTATGCCATATAGATTGGAGAACATTTTGAGTCGACATTTTGACACGAAATCAACCCCAAAACCCTTTTAAAAATGCAGAAAAGAACAAAAATGGTCGGTATAAGATAAATACAACAATACCATAGTGTGTTTTGATATGTTTGATATCTCAACTCGTTGAAAGTGAGTTTTGTTCGCTCGGCAAGCCTCGCGAAAAAAACTCACTTTCAACTCGTTGAGATATCAAACATATCAAAACACACTATGGTATTATCGTATATTTAATAAAAAAAACAAATTCAGTCTATAGAGTCATGCATTCATTTTCTTTCCATACCGGTACATTTATGCATTCCGTTATTTATCCATTCTGACAGAAAAAGGGGAAACTGAAGATTTTGGCGTGCCGTTCGAAGGCGCCCAGGTACGGTGTATGATAAACTACTCCCTTACGGCACCTTTAGCAGTACAATGGTACTCCTCCACGTCCAGCAGCCACAAAGAAGCCAGAAATACCACCAATACGCTGTCCGCTTCCCCGTTTGGTAGTCTGTACTGTAGATGATTCGGGCAATTTCACGAAATGCGACTATACTTAGTCCCTCGATCGTCTTCTGCATTAAAGCAAAGAGGACTTATTTGTATTTTAATTGTGTGGGTGATAGATCTTGTTCCCATCTACAGAATTGTACCTCGTTAGGATATGTAGTGAACAATTTTCCAATATTTTTTCATCTTGAAATCCACCAAATGTCAACACCGTTATGTGTCCCTCGTGCGGATTCCGCAAACAACGTTGTGTTTTATCATTACCAAGCCTCATAAAGAGTAGATTAATTATACCTAATTTATTGTATATGACACATTTATCATGCTAACGATATCGTGGTTAGTGCTGAGTGTGCGGTGAGTGGGACGAATAAGAACTAAATCTGTCCCTCAGATTTCACGTCAACACCATAACATGATAAACAGATGCTCAAGTTCCATTACAACTTGAAATTGGTGGGCTACTCAAGTGATTAGAATTGCTTAGAAGAGTTACTTCTCTTCCATTATAGTGCACGATTTGCGCCAACGCTCGTTTGAAAAGTTAGTAAAATTTTATTTAAAATTCAATATTCAGAATATGAAAGTATGCTTTTTGTGTGTCAACACCATTACTGAAATATTTCTAATTTATGTGATATATTTAATATATTTCAATAAATGAAAATTTTGTATCTATACACATATTGAAAAATCTGACAAGGAATATGCGATTCGTTGGTCACAATTTTGGGAAGTGAGATTTTTCTTGACAGTGAAATAAAATACGGCAAAAACAGCAGTGGAAGATGGTTTGGTGGATATCGTTTATTTACAAGAAACGATATCATTCACCCAAACAATACCAATATGACCATTACCAGTTAATGTTTTCTTGTAAGAAGTGGTGTGGTAACTGGGATCGGTGTGTGTGGGTGGCTGAAGAAAAATAACACACATACACTCTCTCTCTGTGTTTGTGTGTAGATATGTGCGCGTGTGCCTTTCTGCTTGTCTGTGCACGTATATATGGACTAATAGTGGTTTTCGTCTCTCCAGTGTATTTTTCCTGAGCACCCTATATTAGATATACACTACAGTCAGCAATAAAGTGGAAAGGTTAGCTGGCAACTGACGCGTTACTTTCGCCATGTTAGCGCATCTGATTTGAATTATTTTCAATGCAATTGTAAAACTATTTCTTGGCTAAAATGTTAACGTCACAATATTACCTTATGGTTATATTGCTGAAACAAATCTGGTCATTATGAGGTAATATTGAGGCGCTATTATTGCCTAATTTTACACTTTATTTCATGCTGTTTTTGTACTCTCATTAGTGTGGTCGGTTTTGGGGATATAATGGAGGTGTGGTATAACTTATAAGGGCCCGAAGAAACAAAAACGTTTTATCAATTACCTCTATGACTGATCTGCATAAGAAATTCTGTGTTGAAACCACAGGGTGTGTTAAAATTCGGTATACAAAAAAATTCTGTTCCCTGTGTCCTTTCTGGGTTATCAAACCAACTGTTGCAGACAGGGCGACATGTCTGTGCACTGTACACGAAAATTGAAAGTTTCAGGTGGATAAACTAGTGCAACTTGGTCTTTTATCAAACACTACTTTAGAAGAAATCACAATCCGTGTTTGTTGTAACCCAAGCTCAAAAGCTTGCATGTGCAATGAGTGTGCACAATGCAAATGTATGTCACCTGTTTTCAATAAACCAATAGATGATAACCTAAAAGAGCAGCCTGTTTGGTTTTGGAAATGGCAAAAAGTTCAGGTACCAAACGAAAAACTAAAGAATGGCAAAAAGTTCAATTTAAAGTAAAGTTAACATCCAAAATAAAGAAAAACTATACAGTGGGTAACCTTGTTAAAATGTTCAAATCTGGCCTGAAAATAAAACTTTGTAGACACATATATAATATGCACAACCAATTTATAACTCCCAATCCACAATGTCCAAGCCGTACTACAGATTGATTTCAGCCAAAATTACCAGTGCAAATATGCTCAACAAGTTCAGTCAGCACATTTTGGGGCCTCCAATACACAGGCAACGTTACATACTGGTGTTATGTATCATTGTAAATGTAAAAGTTAAAAACCTGAAGTGTATTCTTTTTGCAGCATATCCCAATGTGATCGACATGATCTGCCAGCCATTTGGGCGCATATTGACCCAGTACTTGACCACATATGCAAAGAATGCCCTCAGGTGAACACCCTTCATGTTTTCAGTGATGGGCCTACAACTCAGTACCGAAATAGGACAAATTGCTTCTTGAATTACTTGTCGAAAAGAAAAAAAGAGCTTCACGTTTTCCACTTGGAACTTTAAAGAAGCGGAGCACGGGAAGGGGACAGCAGATGGAAATATAGGTTCTCTTTAGAACCAAAACTGGTTCTAATCTTGTCCCTGAGATGGAACAAGTTCTGTTTAAACAGTATTTATTTCAAATCAAATAAATTTATAAAGATTAACATTAAATATTAACAGAATTAAACATAAATTGAGGGGGTTTCAGCCGTAAGTTTAGAGATTATACTATTTTGTCTCATATCATTATTAAGCAAAGGAGATATGAATAGTTGGCATATCGAACCAGTTTTGGTTCTCTTCAGAACCAAAACTGGTTCGACATGCCAACTGTTCATATCTCCTTTGTTTCAAAATGTTTGGCGACTGCGTTGAATAAGCTCCAAGTTTACTGCTGAAGCTACTTCAGTTCATGGAAGTTTCAATAATGTCTGTTACGGTGCTGACATGTAAGTGCCATGACTATTATATTGATGTCCCATTGTGAAAGCAAAACGTACAGGCTTTGATCACTACTGATACCTTCCACGGGTTTGAGGGGTGCAGTATATCAAGAAAAGGTATCCTCGATAGGTATCCTCAAATACCGAGATGAGGCTAAGAGTCGTAGTAAATTATGCCTCATTGAGGAATTTTTAATGGTCCTCATAACCTCAAAATTCAATGAGGCTATGAGGGATAATAAATGAGGACTCATTGAGGGCTTTTACATAACCCTCATGGCCTCATACGACAAAAAAGGGATTCCACAGTCACGGGTGTTTTCCAAAATGGGATTCCATAGGATATACCTGTTAAATACTGAAATGAGGCTAAGAGTCGTAGTAAATTATACCCCATTGAGGGATTTTTCAAGGTCCTCATAACTTCAAAATTCAATGAGGGTATGAGGGATAATAAATGAGGACTCATTGAGGGCTTTTACATAGCCCTCATGGCCTCATACGACAAAAAAGCGATTCCATAGCCACAGTTGTTTTGCAAAAAATGGGATTCCATGGGATATGGCCATTGGATATAGTCTTTTATTATACAGAAGGGAGATAACTCTGTACGATTAAGTACAGGCTATGGGAAATCAAGCAATCTGATTGGTTATAAATGTTCTAGATAAATGAAACAACAAGAGTACTTAGAATAGGGTCAGAACTAAGAAGAATAGACCAGAAATAGCTAAATATAGTAACAATAAGCAAAGCTGTTCCAACTGATAGGCTCTTCTACGCTACTGGAGTATACTCTAGTATAAAGAAACATGGCCAGATAAACGATAACTATTACATATATAGATAGAAGCAGAGAATTCTAAAAGAATTCGAAATAGTAAAACTTGTCGGGTTGTTTGTGGTAATTCTACGAATTGGGAAAATACTCCTATTCAATCGAACACACCATCCGAACATACCCCGTCGTATTGCCGAAAAATTGGGTAACATAGCAATCACGTGCTACCATAGAAACCAAGATGGCGGCCTCCAGTATACAAAATGGACGACGGAAACACGTATCACCCTAACAACACGCGCTGCGCATGAGCACTCACACCACGTATCACTATGGGGATGACGTCACAACATGGCCGCTCACGCGGGTTACCATGACAACACAACATGGCGCCACTGGGTCACGTGACATGACGTCACTTCCGGCACCGAGGTCCGGCCAATATTCCCTGTAGGAGAGCACACACTACTACTGAGCCTTCACAGGACAAATAGGCCTATAGTCTGTCTCTAGCTCGGTTGGGCCAGCCCCACACACACACGCATCCATCAAACGAGAAGACTGTAGGCCCTGTGTGCCAAAGGTCTGGCACTCACTAGACCGGCCGATGTTCTAAGATGGGTTGGATCATCCATTGGTTTAGACCGAGCGTCTTAGGGTAATTTTGACTATGCCTGGACAGGACAAGAAAAATGGGACTGAAGAGAAGAAGAAACCCCGGGAGCAACGCCAGCGAGGGGGTGACTCCGGCATAATATTCCATAGTGGTTACAAAAAATGTGACTGGAGAAAACTCCTGTAGTATTTTTGAAGGGTCTTCCACTAATTCTCCGGGGATTTCGAGACAGAAAATAGACAGAAGCTGTACTGTGTAAATTTATATACAAATTCAAATTCATTAATTTTTACTCACCAATGAATAAATACACCGTTGGCAATAAATGAAAAGTGTTCAGATTATCATCTGTTTAGGACGACTTGAAATCATTAATTGGAATGTTAAACCTTCACTTAAGAAATCGTCCGCACCCCCTCCCCCTTGTAATATACAAATTACAAATACAGCAACTTAAAAATAGTCTTTTCAAAAATTTTTAACAAAACCATATCATGTGGTCCCCTCATTGGAACGAGCTCGACGAGCTCGTTCCAATGAGGGGTCACATGATATATTTTTGGTGAAATTGTTTTGAAAAAAATGCGAAATCTTTTTTAAATTAACAAATATTTGACATCCCGTGTGTTGGGTAAAGGATAAATCATTTTGTTTTGATTGCAATAAGTTGATCATCAGGCTGCTATTCACTTTGAACTTGCGACCAGTTTGGATTATCAGTTTATCATTACATGTACCTGTGCTGTTACGTTTGTCAAACACCAAGCACAACTGTGGAATTGATGGGAGATGAGCCCTGTCACAAAACTTCTCTCGATGAACAGTTCGGGGTTCTAGTGCTGTTCAGTTTGTTGAAATATTAAGTCTTCTGTCAGTCGTTCCCAGTTCTTTTGTAATTATCTACTGGAAGGCACCCCCACCACCCCCGCGATGCTTTCCAATAAATAAAAGCAAAATATTTTCCCACCCAAATGCCTGGTTAGCGTTTCTAAACTATTATGGTGTTTTAAGAGAGTGATTATTAATTCGTCGAAAACTTAAGTTCGCTGTCAGTTCTTTCCAATTATTTTCTGTTTTGTTTTAAAACAAACTTTCACCTTGAACCAAGCCCGAATTTCCCGAGGCCGAAAAGCATTAAGTCGAAAGGCGTAAGGAAGTTTTAAGCGTGGTGCGGAATCCGAAAACCAGCGATTCCCTACGGGGTAATGTTATCCCACTCTCAGCCAACCCATTGACCGGTTTACTGGAGTTTAACGACACCTTCAAAAGCCAGGGGCAGTTTTATGGGTAGGAAGCCGATGTGTCCAGAGAAAACCACCGAGCAGAGCCGCGAACAACTGTCAGACTCCAACTTACTAACCCTGCAAAGACAGAGTTTGTAGCGGTTGAAGGCAAGTGTATCATCGACGTGCAGGGACGTGGCGACGGGACACTCCCCCCCCCCCCCCCCCCAATCCTGATAAAATTTCCCATAGCTGGAAATTCGGAGGGCAAGTCATGAGTAGGCTAGTTGGAAATTCTATCTATCTGGATTTTAGAGCTTCTTTTGGTCATGCTGATTCTCCTTTACTTCCCAAAATCCCAACTCGGTTTCAAATCGGCAAAAATTCTAACTTACTCTTTATAACTACAGTGTACGTAATATCGAGCTTCATAAGCACGTATGATATCAATCGGTACGAGATTTCTATAGTACGTTATTTACCGCAATAAAAAAATTCCTCGAAATTCACTTCAAGAAAATCACATCATGTAAAATCGTTATCCTGAGTTAATTACAAAATGATGAAACATCGAAAAACTGATCATTCCTGCATAAGATCTGATTTAATGTTAGGACAGTGCACACGCGAATTGCTCAAAGTTCTCAGCTTGTGCATTTGTTTAGCACATATTCAGTTCCCAGATTAATACCAAATAATAACCTGATAATTCTATCTTAATTGTGTTGGCATTTCAGTTACTAGAATCAATTTTATTCCCCCTTTCATGGCTTCATTTTCAAAATGTTTCTCGGTAGTGAATTTCCAACTATCGGGAGAGACCGGGAGGGGGATTTCCCCCCTCCCGGTCCACCCCCAGTTGGAAATTCACTACCCTACACCCCCGGTCGGAAACCTCTAGTCCCTGTCGACGTTCAGTATGTCTTAGTTCATTCGGGATTAAGTGTCTTGCTCAAGGACACAACGCAGTTACGTCTGGTCAGGATCGAACAGTCTACCTTTCGGTTTAAAGTTAAATGCTGTAACCACTGAGCCACCGCTCTCTTTACCAATTTGTTGTGATTGCCAAGAACATAAGACATCAAATATGTCAGGGGGCTACAGCCCTCGTTCCCCGTCGGGGAGGTCTAGTCCCCTCCGTCAAGATACTGCCCCCTTTATTGTGGGTTTGTCTGGAAATAGCCTAGCCTCCCTCTCGAGGAACACAAGCTCTCTGTCAGGGAAATCAGTACGTCTCCACTGTTGGGGCGGGGAGGGTTGGTTTGGGAGGGTGGTTGTGCTACTGCCCAGTTAGCCTACCCATCTGTAGTTTACACCTAGGGATTACCGTTTTATTGGTAATTGTATATTTTCAAACTGTTTTTCTTCCAATTCTGCTCAGCAGCCGCAGATAAGAATAGGGAACTCGAGGTCCCCGAATTTCCCAAGGCCAATGATATAACTTTTAGCCTGACATACAGCAATGACTGAGGCTTCCTTCCATGAATCCGGTAAGTCGAACACAACTCAACATCTATGACTCACTAAAATGTGTAACTGCCGAACCCGGACTAAGAAAATATCTACGCGGGGAAAGCAAGGCCAGTGGTGACAATAGCTTTTCTACAGTGAGGAAAACGACTAAACTTCTCTGTCAGACTAAAACAAATTTCGCCAAACTCCAGATTTATTGAAAAGATTTCCTTATTTAGCCATAAAACAAATAAAGGGCAGGCATGGCATTCTTAAAAATGCAGGAGGACTAACACTCGCTCCCCTCGCATGCCCTGGGCGAACGATTTGCTCTCCTCAAGCTTACAAAAGCTAAAATTGCAAAATGAAGTTTTACTGTTAATGAATTCTGCCAAGTGGGCTACATATTATTTGGTGCTGCTTACAAGGTAGTTTCTGTGAGACTGCCCTTCCCACATCTCCGGGTCCTAACGAGGCCCGGAGATGTGGGAGGGGCAATGTGGCCTTCTTACATGAAGAGACCACTGACATACATGTATCAGGGACCTTAAAAGATATGGGTTTTAGACATAGGTGGTTTTGGTAATCATTATTTTCTAAGGCCAGGAGGGCTAGTTTTCGCCCTCCTTAATTTTTTAAGGTGAGCAGTAGGCGAGCGAATAAATCGCTCTCCTGAAAATGCCAAGCCTGAAAGGGTTTTGCTAAAGTGATAACTGAATACCCCATCCCTAATATACTACTAATACTCTTATTTAGCAATAAATCGCTATATGAGACAAACACATTTTAGTGAGTTCTAGAAGGGAAAATCTGAATAAAAGCTAGACAGTGAGTGTCATTTCCAAAGGTAGTGTTCGGATACCTTTAATCTTGAGAGATCCCGCAAATAAAATATAAACGTGATATTTTCATAAATAAAGGTTTAAAATTAAGGGAGGGGGAAGTGGGTGTGGAAAAACTGCAGACCAGATAAAGGTTTGATTTTTTTAATGTTTATTCCAGCTTTAGAATACCCACTTCCACACGTGCCCAAAAAAATTCTTCCAAACAATTGGGAACTCACCCATCTTCCCAAGTTTTACTTTGCATTTTTAGAGTTTTTTACACTTTTGTAATACGGTATCTTATGCTTGAGCATTAGGGCCTTCAAATCAGGGACGTGGCGACGGGGGTGGGGGGGGGAGGGGTACACTCCCCCCAATCCTGGCCAAAATTTTGTACAATTGGAAATTCGGAGGGCAAGTCATTAGTAGTTGGAAATTCCATCCATCTGAATTTTAGAGCGATTTTTCAGTGATGCTGATGTCTCCTTTACTTCCTAAAATACCAACTCGGTTTCAAATCGGCAAAAAACGCTAACAGTTAATATTTACAACTAGTGTTCGCAATATCGAGCTTCATAAGTATGCATGATATCACTCGTTACGAGATTTCTATAGTACGTTTACTTAGCGTAATAAAAACAATCCTCGAAATGCATTTCAACAAAATCACATCATGTAAAATCGTTATACCGAGTTAATTCCATCATTCACAGTTACAAAATGATGAAACATCGAAAATTGATCATTCCTGCATAAGATCTGATTTAATGTTTGGACAGTGTGAATTGCTCAAAGTTCTCAGCTTGAGCATTTGTTTATCACATATTCAATTCCCAGAAGAGAAGAATACCAAATAATAATAACCTGATAATTCTATCATAAATGTGTTGGCATTTCAATTCCTAGAATCAATTTTATGCCCCTTTCATGGCTTTATTTTCAAAATCTTTCTCGGTAGTGAATTTCCAACTCGGGGGAGGGACCGGGGGGGGGGGGTCCCCATCCGAGTTCCTCCCGCTAGTTGGAAATTCACTGCCATACACCCCGATCGGAATGCTGAACATTTCTATAGGTTGAGGTATCAGCCATTTGCAGTACCTTTCGTTCAAAGACTCCTATTACCTAATGTCGATGTACATCATAGTAGGAACCAACAATTTCTGTTTCCATTCTGATAGTTTGGGCGGTTTTTGCTGGGGTTTACGATTCGATTTTCCGGCTACCCGCAAATACCGAAACCGAACTGGAAAACCGAAAAAACGTAAAACCTTCTACAGTGTTTCCACAAGATCAAAAACGATGAGGCCGTTTCCGAAATGAAAACGCAAGAGCATCTCCATTACCACGCAGAGGCGGCGGAAGCTCAAAAAAGTGGGGGATCACACCTTTCTGGATACCGCAAGGGTCTATGATGGAAAATAATTTTCTTCGGGGGGTAGTGGGGCGGTGTATTCATAAAAAATATATAATTTTATATACGCTACCCCTCACCCCTGACCCCCCCCCTATTTAAGACACTTACTTCAGCGCATTTATTTTGTTTTTAATTAACCCTTAAAACTCTGGTGATATCTTCCATCTCAATTCAATGGCAGCAGTTGGAAGAGGCCATATTCATTATTTGTGAGTAGTAGACCAATTAATATTTTCAACGTGCAGCCCCAGGGCTGCACTTTGAAAATGTTGATTGGTCTTCCCCACATTCACTTACCAGCTATCATACTTAATGAATTTACAAAGTATCATACCCTCTGGCCGGAAAAGCGGCCTCTCGGGTTCAAAGGGCCAATCACAACTTTGAAATCATCCTTTGAAATATTACGTCCCATTTGGAGCTTTCTATTTTTATTCAATAAAATCTTGGAAATGAATGTGGTTTTATATGTATAAGTGATGTGTAGTGACCATAGGGGTTGTGTACGTTATGTCGGAAAATGCCTTTCGGGTACCTATAATTGGTGAAAAAAGTGTGTGGGGGGGGGGGGGGGGGGCACACGTGCCCCCTGTGCCCCCCCCCCCCCTATCTCCGTCGCCCTTGTTACCATGGCTCGCAAATGAGAGTACTATTAGGGAATATGCCCAGGATAACTCAGTTCTGTCACTCGAGTGGCGGTTTTAAAATGTGTATCAACAGGTGGCCTCGTTATCCTTGAGAGTTTGTATCAATTAGCTGCTCACATGGAATAAAATCATCTCTTAGTATACTTCCTTGGCTACCTCATGCCTTCTCCTGCAGAGGCACTAGGTATCAACTGGTTGGGTGCTAGAAGCCACTATCAGGGCTTTCCATAAAATGAGGGTACCAGAGCAAAAGCCAATGTTTTCCTTGCTCAAGTTTCATGTATTCAAACACAAATAATATTTTGTTTATATAAATATGTTCATTTACAAATTAATGGACAGTGCCTGTGGACACTCGCCAACAATTTGTAATGAAACAAATTTTGAATAACAAATTCAGACCACAAAAAATAATCTAGCCCTCAACCAGCTAATACGTCTCCCAGTGGGCAATGCTTTGCAGCTGTGGGCAGCTGCAAAACATTGCCCCCAGGAAGACGAATTAATACTTTTGTAATTTCTCTGTGCGCCCCCAGAAAACAAAAGCCACTATATAAATTAAAAACCAGTCTTGTTATAAGAGGTTACTGAGTAATAGGGGAAAAGTTGGTTCAGGCAATGAGGCCACCAAGGCCGCCAAGCGGACCTTCTGCTTCCCTAGCGGAAACCCTGCCGCCTAGCTCTTGCATGGATGTTGGGTGACAAAATTCCCAGTGTATAGCGAACCAGGGAGACTGAGTACCGATATTATAATCAACTTATTTAGTTTACATCAATCGAGGCGTTTTGCAAACCTCACGATTGGCCATTGCGAATGTGGATAGTGGTATGACGCTCAAGTTGATGGAGCATCGTCTGTCGTGACAACACCGTTCCATTGATTTGATTAATCAAACTTTACTATACGCACCTCGCATGATGACAGTCCGAATTTCGTTTCCATCGCAAGGATTAAATACAAATGTCTGGGACAAGTTATCGCACGTGCTGTCGACTCGGTGTTAACGCTGCGGGTGCCATTTGCACTAAAAATATCATCCGGCACCAAAAGTACAGCATTTGGTACCAGAATTTGGCACCAAGAATAATACTTCTGGTAGGTCTAAAAATTTTGTGGTTTATTAAATCGGTGCATCGCTCTCGATAAAATTGCTGTTTGGTGACACAGGCGAGACAGACTTCACGCATGTCAAGAGATCTTGGTGCGTCTTATCATCTTTACTCTGATGATACACAGCTCAACTTGACATTCAATCTATCTGATGCTTCTGAAACAGCCGGCACCGTCTAAAATGGAAAGAAGTATTAACTCCACCAGAGATTGGGTGCCCAGTCACCAGCTCAAAATGAATGACTCAAAAACAGGGATATTGGTTATTGCAAGGAAGAGAACATCTTTCTCCTCTCCTATTCGATCAGTTGATGTTGGTGATTCTACTGCTCTGGTCACTAACATTACTAGAAATATTGGGGTGTTTTTATTCTAATCTCATCCTTGAGTCTCATGTTAAAAAAATTAGTAAAACTTGCTGCTGGCAACTCAGAAAACTGAGCAAACTCCGCCCATTCCTCAGCGGCAGAGCTTTGGATCAACTGGGTCACTCCTTCATAACATATTGTTTGGATTATTGCAGTTCTCTTTACCTTGGTCTGCCACGTGCATGGCTGTGGCTAGTGCACACTAAAAACTAAAGTGTTAAAACTGACACTTTCAAGGTGTTAAACACATTCTAACTCTTAGGGTTTGATTTTAACACTCAAAGTGCAATGCTTTAAGCACTTAGACATTACAATCGTCAGACATCTGAAACTTGAATGGATGGCACTTCCCATATGTCTAGCATAATAATAACACTTTGGCCAGCCGCTGATTTGTCGCGGTTCTCGGGCGAGAAGGCCATGGTTACCCCTGTACTCCCAACTGCCTCCCTATTCCCACGCTTCTCCTCTCCTCCCAACACTCGGAGACGAACTGCTTGATAATATCCCTTGTCCCATTCTTCCTAATCTCTCCGATTAGCATATTAACCCTCTCCTCTGAGTCTCCCCCTAACCACTTGTCCTTCATTCTCCCATCCCACTTCCCCATTATACTCCCAGTGAATGTCATTCTTTTAGACTGATACTTTGGGCACTCTAGAAGAAAGTGTTCCATTGATGGTTCTTCCAGAATCGTCCATAATTTGATTTGCGCTTGGTGGGTACCTATTTAAAAAGACACAGATGACGCGGATCAGGCTCGAGAGTTCGAGCCTGATCCGCGTCATCTGCGGTGTTTCCATTTAAGTGTCGCGACATTACACTTGTCAAATGGTATTACTGTAACACATGTCAAGTTCTGGGATATCTACACCTGAACAAAGTGCTAGTTCAGCACTTAGTAAGTGTTAAATACAGCACTTCAAGTGTAGTTTTTAACACTTCAGTTTTTAGCGTGTGGCGTTGAACGCTTCGGGTGAGTCTACATTGCTTCCAGCCCAAGGTCGAGTTCATTTTAAAACTCTCATGCTGATATTTGGATGCGTTCATGGTCTTGTGCCTGCATACCCGTGTGAGCTTCTCTCTCGCCACAATCGTCATGCCTATCCGCAGTCTTCGTTCTTCTGACCGTTTGTCACTGGTCGTGCCTTTTGCGCGATCTGTATTGGAAAGCGAGCGAGCTCTCTCGGTTGCTGGTCCGAGACTTGCTCCCGCATCTTCAGCCACAATCAACTTTGCTTGCATTTAATAAACAGCTTAAAACTTATCTATTCAAATCATTTGTTTCGTGGCTTGTGTTCTACGGCGTGTAAAGTGTTTTAGAGCAACTCGGTGGTTTCACTCTGTATAAAATTAATCAATTAAATATTATTATTGTTATTATAATTATTATTATAATTATTATTATAATAATAATAATAATAATAATAATAATAATAATAATAATTATTATTATTATTATTATTATTATTATTATTATTATTATTATTATTATTATTAATTTATTATTATTATTATTATTATTATTATTATTATTATTATTATTATTATTATTATTGGGAGCACGGTGGCTCAGTGGTAGACTGTTGGACTTCTATGATATAGGTCCCGAGTTCGATCCACGTTTGGGACGACCCGCGTTGTGTCCTTGGGCAAGGCACTTTCTCCCGGTTTCCTATATGGGAGCACGATGACTCCGAGTACTAAGGCGTACTGCACGTCGATGGTGCACATGTCTTCAACCGTTGTAACCCTGCTTGAGCGGAGCTTGAACAGAGTTAGAATGTTGAAGAGATGACAGTTGCTCCTCGATGCTCGGTGGTTCTCTCCGGGTACTCCGGCTTCCTCAACCCGTAAAACTATCACGGTCAAGATTAGCCATTGTGCATAAGTATTTGACCTTAAACACCAATAACAGGTGTAATCACGGCTGTTTGTTGTAGAACCCAGTTAATCTCATTGTTATCAAAAGATTTCTTTGTTACTTTCTTTCTTTCTTTCTTTCTTTCTTTCTTTCTTTCGGTAAAGGCCAAGAATAGAGGACCGCGCGTTTTTTAAGAAAATAAAACATATTTCACAACTTTTTTGAGTTACTTATCATTCTAAGACATGTTTTACACAAAATTAGCCCAAAACACCGATACCCACTCACAAAAATAATCACTTTTAACCCTTTTCTCTGTGACGGGTTTTTGAAACAAAATGAATTTCTGATTGCGTTCTGAAATGGAGCTGTGGATGTTTTGATGTGACGTCACAGGGGAGCAATCATTACCTTTTTGCATGCCAGGATCAGTTTAGGATGGGTACGGGTTAGCTAACCCGTACCCATCCTAAACTGACCCTAATGCATTGGTCGCCGTATTCTAATCATTGCCTTCTTTGCGTACTAGGGTCAGTTTAGGATGGGTATGGGTTAGCTAACCCGTGTCCATCCCAAACTGACCCTAATTCGTTCTCCCATTGTAATTACACCCTCGTATACTCCGATCAAATGGAGTATACACGATAGCGGAAAAAAACAAAGAATCGCGTACCTGTTTACCGCAGGTTTTGTTGTTGAAATTGTTTGGAGAATAAAGTTAACGGAATGTAAAAAGGGTTAAAAGTGATGATATTTGTCAGTAGGTATCGGCGTTTTGGGCTAATTTTGTGTAAAACATGTCTTAGAATGATAAGAAACTCCAAAAGAGTTGTAAAAAATGTTTTAATATCTTAAAAAACGCGCGGTCCTCTATTCTTGGCCTTTACCTTTCTTTCTTTCTTTCTTTCTTTTCTTTCTTTCTTTCTTTCTTAGTGTTTTATTATCAATATTGTTATTATCATTTCTGGGCGTTTTTTACAATTATATACTTAAGAACCAGGCAATACTAACAAGTGGCAATACTAATTTTTTAGAATATCTTACACTAAGTGCAATAAGGCGCCATCTGCAATGCTTTAGTATTGCAAATGGCGCCTTTTTGCACTAAAAGGGCGGTACATGGTTAATTTGTTCTCATTTAAAATCTGATTTCATTTGGCACTGAAATCTTTCATTTTGCACCCCAAAAAAATCCGTTTTGCACCGAATAAAAATTCCACTTGGTACTAAAAATATGCGGACCTGTGTGAACACTGCCTGTCGTTCTGGTCTTCACAATCTGCATCCTTATCCGTAATCGTCACGCATGAGCTTATAAAACCTGTTTATTATAGCACTTTTATGAGCAGCATATCTTCAAGACCTTTTGGGTTCAACCGTACGGAAGCGTATTGCTGCCACGCGGAAAAAAAAAAAAATTGTTTCGTTTAAACGAAAACTTTTTCGTTTAAACGAAACCACTTTCGTTTAAACGAAAACTTTTTCGTTTAAACGAAAACTTTTTCGTTTAAACGAAACCACTTTCGTTTAAACGAAAACTTTTTCGTTTAAACGATAACTTTTTCGTTTAAACGAAAACTTTTTCGTTTAAACGAAAGCACTTTCGTTTAAACGAAAACTTTTTCGTTTAAACGAAACCACTTTCGTTTAAACGAAAACTTTTTCGTTTAAACGAAAACTTTTTCGTATATACGAAACCACTTGTTAGGGCCGTCTTCTGCTTTTTAACATGCAATATCATTACATTATTTAGGCACGAGTGATCCTATGGAGGTTTGCTGGAGGGTGTTGGAGGTGGGGTGGGGTGGGGGGGGGGGGGTCATTTTTTATCTGGGAGGAGAAGCTTGCCTTGCCTTCCCACCCGTCCGGAGTGCTTTTCGGGTAAATTCCACATATTTGGACATATGGGGATACAAAAGAGACAGTGCGTGCATGCGAGGGGAGAGGTGGATGAATGCGTGTGTGAGGGAAATAATGTATAGACAGTGACAAGACACCATTAGGAGTTAAGCTTCCGCACACCTGTATAACATCCTATAACTTTGTCGGACATTATTATGTCCCTTGCTATCGTGGGAGGGGATATACGAAAGGGTTCCGTCAGGCCTTCTTTCTTCCAAATATGGGTTCTTCTTCACTACGGGGGCACCCTCTAATTTCCAATGCAAACGAATATGCCCTTTATAGGCCCCTAACACTCCGCGCGAGAATGAACAGGAGTCCTGTTCGATTATTTTCTGTCATTGTCGGGTTTACAATGCACCGCAGTATGACGCCACTCCCCCCCCCCCCCCCCGGCTAGCCCTTCGGGATATTCCCACGGCATAGTGACCCCCCCCCCCCCCCACCCACACACACACACACTCAATTGGAATTCTCCCCGCGACTGGGCCGGATTCTCATACATGGTGTTGGTAAGTAGGTCTAGTGGACCTGACTGTTGGGAGATCAAGACCATATGTTTTCTCACAAAAAATAATCCGTGCGCATGAAAGAATAATCCGTGCAAACAAATTAACAATCCGCGCGCGCGGATTATTATATCGTGCGCACGGATCATTTTGGGTAAAAAAAACATATGGTCTTCTCGAACCTCCCCCCCCCCCTCCGCCCCCCCCCCCCGCCCACTGTCCGAACATTCAGACCCAGAAGGCAAAGGCAAACTTACCAACGCCATGCAAGGGAATCTGGTCCAGTGGCGGAATTAGAATCTCTACTTGGCTTGGGGGGGGGGGGAGGATTGCAATTGGGGGCGGGGCGGGGTGGGAAGATGGGTCGATATGCCGCAGGTGGGGACGATTGCAATTGGGGATGGGGGTCCATATGCCACAGGTATATCCCGAAGGCCGGAGAGGAAAGGTATAGGCCGGTGTATCACCCCTTCCATTGGGGGACCCGGGCAGAGGAGGCTCCGGAGATTTTTTCCGCAATGGGGTGGGGGAGGGGTTGTGCAAGTAGGGCACATGCTTTCCATTAATAGGGGTGGGGGCAGAAAGTATCATATCATTACATTCTTGAAGCAAGAGCAAACGTAGGAGGTTTGCTGGAGGGTTTTTTTCGGGATGGGGTATTCAATTTCTATTAAATCGGGGAGAGGCCCACCCCACGGGGGGGGGGGGGGGGATTCTACTCCCAGATAAAAAATCAAATGAAATCTTCTGGTGCTTTTAGGATAAATCTTCACATTTTTGGACGTCGAAAATCGAGAAACGCTTCCCATATTTAAAAAAAAATACGTTTATGAACGTACATGGCTCAAAAGTATCTGCATCCGAACTTGCAAATGGATATGTTCATCAGCTGAGTTTTGTATAGAAATAAAGAAAAGAGAATCAGTGTGTGTGTGTGTTAGAGAGGTGTATGGATGTGTCACTGATGGACAGGTGGAAAATGGGGGAGGGGCAAAGTCAATGTTTTGGGGCAAATGCCCTCCCATACCCCCCCCCCCCCCACACACACACACACTGTAGCGGCGCTACTGGATCCGAGGCCCCTACCTTGAAATATAATTATTTAACTCTGTGGGCGATTCTCATTCTGATGCCTCCTGAGGAGAAGGTGAAACCATTGATAGGTGTCCGGATGCCCTCCCTTGGTAAAATTTTCAAGCAGTGAAGCGTTGAGAGCAATTCTGAAGCCTCCTGAAGAATAATGAGGCCATTGGACCGGTGGGAGTCTCGGTCTATCGAAAATGTTCTTAAATTTCGAAGCACTATCAAGGGTTTTGGAGTCTCTAAGGAAAGACGGGGGTTGGAAATCCTTAGTAGCTGTTTGAAATTTATTTAGCGGTGGGTGGGTGGGGGCGGGACGGGGGCAATGTAGGCCTAATTATTTGGGGCGGGTGGGTGCGTTTCTCCAGACCACAGCCACTGACCCCATCCTTCCCAGGTCTTTCCACCTTGGAGTCCAAGATTGTGCCTGTAGAGGATAAGCATAGGCCTATATTGCCGTCCGGGCCAAGCTCAAGTGACGCCCCATCCTCAATCTCCATGCATTGTTAAACATTTTTATGGCTGGCTTTATAGGCTCAAAAGACATCTGAATTTCATGTCTTTACTAACATCTTTATGCCCGCCCCCCCCCTCCCCCCAGGATGCCTCCCATCCCATCCCCGCCACGCACATACACCTGCTGACAGCAACAGGTGTGAGGTCTTGCGCAGTGATGTGGGGTCTTGCGCATATTTCACTTCGTCCTAGGTTCTCGGCCATCTTTGGTGGCACGTAGGTGTATTGCATGTTAAAAAGCAGAAGATGGGCCTAACAAGTGGTTTCGTATTTTCGAAGAAGTTTTCGTTTAAACGAAAAAGTTTTCGTTTAAACGAAAAAGTTTTCGTTTAAACGAAAAAGTTTTCGTTTAAACGAAAGTGTTTTCGTTTAAACGAAAAAGTTTTCGTTTAAACGAAAGTGGTTTCGTTTAAACGAAAAAGTTTTCGTTTAAACGAAAAAGTTTTCGTTTAAACGAAAATGTTTTCGTTTAAACGAAAGTGGTTTCGTTTAAACGAAAAAGTTTTCGTTTAAACGAAAAAGTTTTCGTTTAAACGAAACAATTTATTTTTTTTCCACGTGGCAGCAATACGCTTCCGTACAACCGTTCAAATGTTCAGCGAGAATAGTGTAGTGTTGCATTTTCAGATGATGCAGTTAGCATAACCTCCAGCCAAGTATATACGTATTCAAACCGAGTACACCAGAGCCACCAAATGAACGTACACTTGCACGTTAATGTCCTACAGTTTTACTGGTGAATGATGATTCTATCAGCCAGGAATGGTGCCAGGATCTCCCGATGGAGGGATGGAGGTATGATCTCCGACAAGTGGGCTAGAGAGTCATGGGTCGGCTCGGTGGGAGACAATTTTGTTTTAATTGGGAAATGGTAGCAGTATTCGTGACTCTAGAAGCTTTGAGAGAGTCAAAACAAAACGCAAAAAAGTATTATGGCTTGTGGAACAAGGGGATCAAAACAGGTGTCATGGTACGGTGGCTGAGAAAGGACATCATATGATTTTATTTTTCTTGTATTATCTCGATCGACCGACTTAGTATCTCGATCGAGCGAGTTTTCTATCTCAATCGATCGACTTATTATCTCTATCGACCGAGTTTTTCTTTTTATCTCGATCGATCTACTTAGTATCTCGATCGATCGAGTTTTCTATCTCGATCCATCGACTCACTGAAAATGATTTTTCAAGCAGTTTTAATAGTATATAAGGGACGATTCGTGCCCCATTACCAAGAGCTTTGCGGAAGCAGATAGTGATAAATTCCCCCAGGAACCGGAGTTTCTTTTATCTGACTATTCAGCCAAGGCAGTATTCAGTGTACCTTCCAGTGGAGGTGAAAACGCAAGTCCACCATCTAAACGGGGGTGAGATTTCATTTTCACCCAACAGGAGCGTGCACTGGACACTGACAATGTACCAATCACTCAAGTAAATGGTAAACTTTTCACTACAGTTTTCGGGTGATCTCAAGATTTTTCGGGTATAACTGGCCCCTTCCCCTCGAAAAAATTAGCCCGTACGATTCATGTAATATATTGAATGCAAATGGAACAAAAACTTTTCATAAAGGAATTCCACGTTCGATAGGTCTATTTCTGGAGGTCTCGCACAAGGGCCAGACGCCCCCCGCCCCACACTTTCATTGAGCACCCACCACTCCTGTAAATGTTGTAATATAAGGAAAGGATGATATCATAATAACAACTCATGGTATCCAAAAACGTTCGAATCTTGAACCTCGTGTTCGTCGTGTACATATGGCGAAAACAATATTTTGTGAAAAAGAAATATCGACGACTCCCCCCCCCCCCCTCCCCACCCCCCAACCTGATTAAAAAATAAAAGGAAAGAAGTAAAACACGACCTGATGAAAGTAAAATATTTGATCGTACTACAGAAAGTGCCCCCTCCCCCCCCCCCCCCCACCCTCCTCCCATCTATAAGAGTGACTTAAACAGTCTCGTCAAAACCGGTCTTAACGCGGTAAGTATATAATTATGTGATGGAATATTGATGGAAAAGTTGGGTTTTTCTTGAAAGTTTCCCCGCGAAACGGTTGACGTTGCTATTAACGTCGTGACGTCATCATGCGCACGCGACATCACAGAAACGTTGACCACTGTTGTTTTCACCGTACAATCTGATATGACGTTATTCGGGTAAGGATGTGAAGGCCTTCTTGGACGGGAGTGATCTCGTAGTATAGTGTGGGTCCCCTGTTAACCCTTCGTACTATTAATGCACCTTTTACTTTATGTTATCCTTAGGGACCTGCGAGCCGGGGATAAAACTTCGAGCCGAATCTCGAGCCGAATCATCCCTCTAGTATCGAGTCGAGTCGAATCTCGAACCTTGAAACCGGCGCGACGGCGACATTAGTGCTTCCATAGTCTGCAATTCCGGTACTCTGCATGCTGGATGAGTTCAGAATCAATTGGTCTGGAATCGAGTATTCTCGCACTGCGAGAATACTCGATTCCAGACCAATTGATTCTGAACTCATAGACTCGCAGTTTTATTCTACCCACTTGGTGGTCGTGGCTCGTGCTCAGCCTCATCAGCACCAAATACCATTATTATAAAAGCAAACAAGGCATGTCGGAAAATATGATAAAAAATCTCAAACTCAAAGTCTCGCGAAACACAGTATCGCACACTCATAGTGAAGATAGACATACAATATTCTCAAAAACCCGGGGACGAATATTCCCGGGGACGAATCTTCCCTGACCCTCAGAGATCGTACGGCAGCCCGGGGGTTTAATAATCAACAAAATTGGAGAGCTAATACGTTCAGAGAGCGATTTATTACACTATCGTTAGCGTATGACGGCGTGTTCTTGATGCGAGCGAGTGCACATATAATTCGCCGTTTGAACAGAGGTCGGTTCGAAAAATACGAATCGGACGGTGAGGTATCGAGTCGAATCGAATCTCGGCGATGGTTTCGAGTCGAGCCGAATCTCGAACGGTTCGCAGGTCCCTAGTTATCCTATGTCTGATGTAGGTAATACACAGTGTTAGTCCAGGTAGTATTGTGGTGTGGATGGGGGTAATACATGGTCGTCTACTGTGTGTATCCTGATGGTCAACTGGGATGTTTAGAATGGTAGTATAGTATGGGCGTTATATACCCCCGTAGTTCCCCCGTTGGCCCTTAGTACTATTAATCCACATTTTACTTTATATTATTCTGTAACTGGTATACGTAATGCTAGACCAACCGATATTGTGGGGTGTGAGTAAGACATAATTGTCTAGTGCGGTAGTATAAGATATGCGGTTTGTGCACCAGTAGGTTCCATCTGAACCCTTGGTATCACTAACTTACCGAATGTTTTGTATTATCATTACTGGTATAGGTAGTACGTAATACTAGTCCACCAGTATTGTGGCATGGGCGAGAGTAATGCATGGTTATCTAGAGTGGTAGTATAGGATGTGCGGTTTGTACCCTGCTGGTTCAATGTTAGCCCTTGGTACCGCTATCCATCTAGGACGGTGTACTGTCCCACAGATGGAAAGGTAGTACGTATTGCCAGGTAAAACAGTATTGTGGTGTAGGGTGGGAGTAATGCACGACCATCTAGGGCGGTAATACAGGGTGTAGGGTCTGTACCCCAGTTGGTCACTTGTTAGTATTCGGTACTACTACCCCACTGAATGTATTTGTCCATCGGGGTTGGTATAGGTTGTGTGCAGTGCTCGATTTTGCGGTATTACGAGGTAGGTTTTGAACGGTAATATAGGATGTACGGTCTGTACTCCATATGTCTACCGTTACCCCTCAGTACTACAAAACCAGACAATAGTTTGTACTATGCCGTGGGTAGTTCGGAATGCTAGGTCATGCATTGTTGTGTGGTGTATGCTTGGTTCTAATCTCTTGGTAGAGTATGGACAGTCTTTTGACATCTGGTAGAGGCCATGATCTGAGACAGTAGGCAAGCCTTTAGTAATAGTACAAGTCAGTAGGAATGGTGCAAAGTTGTAAGGTTGCACAAAACTATGGTGTTGGGTGATTGCAGTCGATCATAGACAAGATGGTAGTGACTATGGACAAGTCAGTGATAGTGATCGAGACGCCGCCAGGGACTATTATGATCCCCGATGAGTCTGGAGATGGATGGGGAAATCTCACCCGAGGGGTAAGATATTTGAACCAGACCTGAGTCTTGCCGAGGGTCTGGTTCAAATATCTTGCCCCGAAGGTAAGATTTCCCCATTCCCACCTTCAGACTCATCGAGGATGATTTTTCTCCCCCACCATGCAGCGATTACGTTAGCCAGAGGTAATCGAGAGTCACGTGCTGATTCACTCAACTCCTTCTATATTCGTTGTTTTGAAAAACTGATGACGCCATCGGAAAGAGCATGCACAAGTTATGTATATACCACGAAATCGATTAGGAACGGTGGCAGCTTGAGGGTTGAAGAGTTTTAGAGCATCTAACTTTGATCACACTGCATCCCCATGACGCCAATATGAATTAGTTGGTAGCAAGAAACTGATACGATATGCATAACGTCATAATAACGTTATAAATGTATAACGTCACGTGGGTGGGGTGGGATACATCTGTCTCTCCCTGCTATCTCACACGGGACACGCGTATGTTACACATGCAGTGTGTGTGTGTGTGTGGGGGGGGGGGGGGGGGGACGGGTACCAGGAACCATAGCAATCTTCAGATAGATATCCTCCAAAAGGTAGAGATGGGCGGTTTTGGAATTTTGAGGTCGGTATCGGTTTCTGTATTTTTAAGGGAGCATACCTCGGTATCGGTTCGGTATTCGGTATCTGACTTGACTGAGATTTGCTGATAGTACCAAAGGGGATTCACATTAGGAAAATACAGAATAAGTTGTTCTTGTATCAATCTACCACAGCTCAACAAATGCCACTCTGCCATTGAGCTCAACAGTTGCATTTTTTACGAACACAAATCATATCTATAGTAATTTTGTGACTTCTTCTGAACACACCTTTAAAGGCCTATATGAGGTGTTTGCAATCTCGGAGCATGTGCACTGATTTTTTTTTTTTTTTTTTTAGTAGTGGTTAACGACACATTAACAGCCAGGGTCATATCATGTCGGTGACAGTTTTACGGGTGGAGGAAGCCGGAGTACCCGGAGAGAACCACCGAGCAACGACGAGCAGCTGTCAGCTCTCCAACATCGTAACTCTGAACACTGCACCGCGGCACAGGTAGGGTTAGATTGGTTGAAGACATGCGCACCTTTGACGTGCAGTACGCCTTAGTACACAGCGTCATCGTGCCCCCATGTAGGCAATCGGGGTTAAGCGCCTTGCCAAAGGACACAACGCGGGAGCGCGAATCAGTCGTTGAAATGGTCACCCATCCAACTACTAACCGCGCTCGACGTTGCTTAACTTCGGTGATCTGACGAGAACCGGTTACCGCGACGCCACCGCGCCCCCCTTGTGCACTGATCATGCCATCTTCAGGAGGTCCTGCTGACAATAAACAAATCACCTGGGTAATGATTTCTAGTCAAGTCCTGGCTGCCTATTAAGGCAGCCAAGACTTGGCTAGAAATCCCTGTTAAGTAGGTGAACATGTACAGGTTGCAGCCTAATGAGAATTCAGGACAACCGTCCAGGCCCCCGAGGGTTAACAAAACTGAAAATAAAATCATCCACTAATCTTTCATGAAAATGACCCCTCCAACTGCTATCAAGCCTCAACAAGGCCTTATAAATAGCGAATGTAGAGGAATTTGAAAATTCAAACGGTTTCGGTATTCAATGATTGGTTCGGTTCGGTTTTTCGGTATCCCAATGATATCGGTTCGGGTTTTCGGTATATTGCCCATCTCTTCCAAAAGGTATCTCCAACAGGTTGCTTCAAATGGGATCCTCAAATAGTACATCACCATGTCATCGGTATCCTCACATACCAAACGAGGCTAGAGGAATGGTGAATTGTACTTATGGGCTGATGTCCTCATTGCCCTCATGGCCTCATACGATAGAAAAGGTTTGCCGAAGGCCAGTCGTTTGTTAGTTAGGAGTGCTGGAAATAGGGTGCCTCGGGACGTGGCCGTTCAATATCTAGATGAGGATAAGAGCAATGGTAGATTATACCTCCCTCAGTTCCTCATACGACAAAAGGAGATTCTCCGACAACAGACTTTTTTCAAAAAAGGAATTGTCAAAAAGGGATTCCACAGAATGTGGTAGTTACAAAAATCGCCAATTTATTTTCATTATTTTCTCAAAAACATAGGTTATGACCCCTCTTTGGAACGAGCTCGTCGACCTCGTTCCAATGAGGGGTCTTAACCTATGTTTTTGGACAAAAAATGAAAAACATTAAATATTCAAGAAATTCTTTTGCAAATGTCGTCTGCTTTTCGTGTTAGGTAAAGGATTAAATACCTAGATGAGGATAAGAGTCGTAAGAGGAGGATCTCGTTCGAGTAATTATTCTATGGTTTATTTGCTGGATAAGATTCGAGCAAATCGAACGCGTGACTCCTCTTACGACTCTTATTGGTTAGACGAAGACGGGTTAATTATATCAGATGGCAATGTTTGCAGATACTTAGAAAAGCTTGGGTTCAGGAGAACTTAAAATCAACAGTGTGCATGTTTGCGTCTGTATGTAAATGTTTTATTTAACTCTGTCGACGACGCATCTTCCATATCTGCGTGGTGAAACTGCCCTGACATCTCAGTTCATTCACAATTATTTCCCGCAGAGTGTACAAACCATGAGGGCAAGCCATATGTGCAACGGGGTGTCGAGAGCTGAGCTGAATGGGGTGCATTAATGTACTGGCTGTCAACTAACAATCTGTGGTTTTTGTCGCTGCTAAAATGAAATTAAATGTCCTATTCAGGGTTTGATGTTGGTAACTGTGAGACAACTTGATGTTCTCGTGTAAACATTTTATGAACAATGACGGTCCAAACCCCAAGTTGTTTGTGATGCAAAATGTTCGTCACTGTTTCGAGCTTAAAAATTAACACTGTAAGTTTATGAGAGAAGCACACCCGCATGATACATCACCCTTAGCGACGACCCCTAGCCGTCAACTCTTAATTTTCTTCATCTTCGCTATATTAACCCTTTACCCAACGTAACGGTCAAAACCGGCCAGCGCTATTCTCAAAAATCGCCAATTAATTTTCATTATTTTTTTCATTTTTTGTCTCAAAAACATAGGTTATGACCCCTCGTTGGAACGAGCTCGTCGAGCTCGTTCCAACGAGGGGTCATAACCTATGTTTTTGAGACAAAAAATTAAAAAAATTAGTTATTCAAGAATTTTTTTTTGCAAGTGTCGTCTGCTTTTCATGTTAGGTAAAGGGTTAATTCAAGACACCCACACTTACGTGAGTAGTCAAATCAGATCGGAGATCGGTCAGTGTAATTTCAAAGTGAGAAATTCAATGATTTTCACGGTTGTCCGAGGGCAAAAAATCAAGAGAGCTTACTCCACGGTCTACACATAGTTATTTATTTATTTATTTATTTATTTATTTATTTATTTATTGGTGTCAGATAATTATGCACAATGGCTAATCATGACCGTGGCAGCTTTACGGTGGGGGAAGCCGGAGTACCCGGAGAGAACCATCGAGCAACGACGAGCAGCTGCCAACTCCCCAAAATCGTAACTCCGCACTGCAGTTGAAGACATGCGTATCATCGACGTGCAGTACGCCTTAGTACACGGCGTCATTGTGCCCTCATGTGGACAATCGGGGTTACGTGCCTTGCCCAAGGACACAACGCGGGAGTCCGAATTGATCGCTCAAACGGTCACCCATCCAATGATTAACCGGGCCCGACGTTGCTTAACTTCGGTGATCTCACGAGAACCGGTTACCGCAAGGCCACCGCGCCCCCTACACGTAGTTTCAAAGCACGAATTTGAAACTAATAATTTATACTGAATATGTCCTATTTGGATGTCATATCACAGTGATTATTTATTTATTTATTTGAACCATTTATTTATTTATTTATCTATTTATTTATTTATTTATTTATTGGGTCCGTTTTGACCAAAAATTGGGGCCGTTTTGGGGGGCCGTTTTGGCGAAGGGCCGTTTTGACCAGCACCCTATTTATTTATTTATTTATTTATTTATTTATTTATTTGAACCACAGAGCAGTGACGAGAAGCTTTCGAACTCTCTAATTTATACTAACCCCGCGCAAACAGATTCAATATTGACTGAAGGCACGTGTAACCATCGTCGTGCAGTACACCTCAACCAACTGCACCACCGTGCTCCCAGTTAGGCAACTCGGATCACGTGTCCTACCCAAGGCATAGGTACACGGGAAGTGAAGGAATAACTATAGCAAAATGACCCAAGGAACATCAGGGTGCCAGTTCATAAACCAGTTTTGGGAACGAATACCAATAAAGTTGATATTTTTCGGAAAAATAGGGTGAGGACGAGTCCCTGTCGAACCAGGCTACATATCTGGCACCACATTCAGTCCGTTTTACACCATGTGTACTCTTAGTGAACGAATGGAAGTCGCGAAGATGACAAATGCTTTTTCGTCGAAGCCATGCCTTCATGATGTAGTTGGAATATTAGTCAGTCGGTATAATAGTTAAAACTTCTTGGAAATGTAATAATAACCCTTTGAACTCTAATGGTATCTTCCACACTGCAAAAATATAGGTTCTCTTTAGACCCAAAACTGGTTCTAATCTTGTCCCTGAGATGGAACCAGCTCTGTTTAAACAGTATTTATTTCAAATCAAATAAATTTATAAAGATTCACATTAAATATTAACAGAATGAAACATAAATTGAGGGAGTTTCAGCCGTAAGTTTAGAGCTTATACGAGATTGTCTCAAATCATTATTAAGCAAAGGAGATATGAGCAGTTGGCATATCGAACCAGTTTGGTTTATTAAGAACCAATATACCAGATATTTATATTCGCTTTGTTTTAAATGTTTGGCGACTGCGTTGAATAAGCTCCAAGTTTACTGCTGAATCTACTTCATTTCATGTAATATTCTGTTAAAATTGAATGCTAATCTTGGTAAATTTATTTGATTTGAAATAAATACTGTTTAAACAAAACTGGTTCCACCTCAGGGACAAGATTAGAAACAGGTTTTGGTTCTAAAGAGAACTTATATTTTTTGCAGTGCATGCCAGTTCAGTGGAAGCACTTGTAAGAGTTAATGTTCATTATTTGGGATAGACCAATCAATATTTTCAGCCCTGGGGCTGCACGTTGAAAAATATTGATGGTTTTATCCCACATATTTACTGAACAGCCATCCTATTTTACGACGTTATGACGTATCATGTTCCTGGCCAGAAAAGCGGCCGCTGGGGTTCAAATAATAAACAAAATATACATTTAGTAGGGGGACGTGACAACCGTTACTTATTCCCCATTGCTTATTCGACATTCGTTATCAATAACGAATGTCGAACAAGGAACTGGTTATCGCTGCAGCATGTAGTAGTCGTGACGCAACTTTAGTTTACTGAACACGTCGTCCCCTGAGTTCCAATGTGTTCTATGTGCCGGTAGGCACATAGAACACATTGGAACTCAAGGGACGAGGTGGCGTGCAGGTACCCCAATTTGTCATGCTGGATCCCTAATTTGTCATGCTGAATCCCTGGGAGCGCGATGGCTCAGTGGTTACGATATTGGACTTCAAACCGAAAGGTCCGGGGTTCGATCCGCGATCCAGGGGTTGTTGCGTAGTGTCCTTGGACAAGACACTTCATCCCGAATGCACATGTGCACGGGGGCACGGTGGCGCTGTGAACTAAGACATACTGCACGTCGACAGGGACTAGAAGTTTCCGATTGGGGGGGGGGGGGGTGTAGGGTTGAGGAGGGGAAGTAGGGCACTGTGGCGTTGTGCACTAGGGCGTACTGCACGTGGCTGGTACACTTGTCTTCAACCAATGCTAACCCTGCTTGTGTGCAGTTAATACGTTACGGAGTCCTTTAGTTACTCGCCGCTGCTCAGTGGTTCTCTCCTGGCACTCCGGCTTCCTCCACTCATAAAACTGTTCGACACGAGGTAACAATGGTTGTCGAAAGTGTCGTTAAACCCCAATAAATAAATAAAGAAAGAAAGTACGTGATTAACGGTGAAATATCTTAGACTCCAATCCCGTTGAAAATGTCCTGACTGGAAAAAATATTGAGAGGACGGGGGTCGCAACGCAAATCTTAACACCCCATCATTAGAGAAGCCCCTTCGCTCTATTTGTCCATTGGAATCCATTTCTTCGCACATAAGTCTACCGACAGTATGCGATATTAGGACTAAATTTTATTTATAAATATAAACGTGAAACGTTCGATGGGGTTACGTATATTCTGAGAATGGACCTGACTGAACCAATAAAAACTCGATTAATTTACTGAATTTCCAACTATTTGATTTTTGACCTCGGAATTTCCAACTATTGAAAAAAAAAATACTCCTAGCTGGGGGGTGGAGGTGAGACACCCCCACCCCCCCCTCACCCCCTGTCGCCACATCCCTGGGTATAGTGGATGCCCTTATCTTATCATGGATAATATGTCTCCTAATGCATATATCTATGGCTCCTGCAGGTGTCTCCTGTGGTATGGGACATTATTAAATTAGCTTCAAACAACCAGAGGGCGTGTGCCCCCCCCCCCCCCCATTTGATACTTTTTTACGTCTTATGAGGTACGAAATTAAACAGTGCGTTAATAATTTGCGGTCATTCGTTTTGATATTATTTTTCGATTTTTGTAACCTCAGTTCCTATTTTCTCCCGAATAGTGCTCAGTGACAACCGTTGAGCCAAATATTATCGCAGCTTAAAAGACTAATATAATCCTGCTGTCAAGACTTCTTAACTGGTTGAGTGCTAGAAGCCACTCTCCGGGCTTTCAAAAAATGAGGATACCAGAGCAAAAGCCAACACTTTCCTTGCTTATATTTCATATTCAGTCAAACACAAAATATGTTTAGTTTATATAAATTTGTTTTATTACAAATTATTGGAGAGTGGTTAATTTGTAACAAAACAAGTTTTGAATAACAATTCAGACCACCAAAAATAATCTAGACCTCAACCAGATTATCACTAATATATCTTGTTATTTGTACTTTCCGACGTTTGTCGTCGCATTTTGAAAAAACGCTGAAGAAATTGAATTCCCGGTGACGTTTGAACGCCAGGATAATTAAAGTATTGAAGGGTTATGCCCATTCGTTATAAATGGTCATGCACAGCACATTAACCCTTTACCTAACGAATCGCCCACATCCGCCCGCGTAATTTGCAAATTGAGCAGTTGAAAAAAATAATTTTTTCAAAATATTTCAACAAAACCATATCATGTGACCCATCATTGGAACGAGCTCATCGAGCTCGTTCCACTGAGGGGTCACATGATATGGTTTTGTTGAAATTTTGTTGAAAAATGTAAAAAATTGTAATTAAAATAATAAAATTTGATATTCTCTAGGTTGGGTAAAGGGTTAACAGAAACAGTGCCAGGGGTATATGAGTGTCTTGTGAGTTTTTTGGATCATATAATAAATTGAATCTCCAACTCGTCCACAGGGACGTTGCAGCAGGGTGGGGTGAGGTGGGGGTGAGGTGGGGGTGAGGTGGGGAGGGGGGAGTCAAAATTCCCTATAGTTGGAAATTCGGAGGGAAAGTCATGAGTAGTTGCGAGCTTCATAAGTATGCATGATGTCAATCGGTACGAGATTTCTATACGTTAATTATCATAGTAAAAAAACCCTCGAAATGCAATTCAAGAAAATCACATCATGAAAAATCGTTATCCTGAGTTAATTCCACCATTCACAATTCACAGTTACAAAATGATGAAACGAAGGGAAAATTGATCATTCCTGTTACTGTATAAGATTTGATTTAGTGTTAGGACAGTGTGAATTGCTCAAAGTTCTAAGCTTGAGCATTTGTTTAGCACATATTCAATTCCCAGAATAATACCAAATAATAATAACCTGATAATTCTATCATAAGTGTGTTGGCATTTCAGTTACTAGAATCAATTTTATGCCCCCTTTTATGGCTTCATTTTCAAAATCTTTCTCGGTAGTGAATTTCCAACTAGGGGTTGGTACATGGAGGGGGGTTCCCCTTCCCGATCCCTCCACCGAGTAGGAAATTCACTTCCCTACACCCCACCCCAATCGGAAACCTCTAGCCATGTACCTGCTCGTCCTCCCTTTATATCGAGATTGACAAAACTCGTCCAGTAAATGAGATCTGGACTTGTTTATCGAATTCGTTTTGTATTTTGATATATATACATTATCATGACCATGTGCATGTCCTGTAATTTGTATCAGATTCGAGGTCGTGTTTACTTCAGATCGCAACGAGCCCGTCTGGGCGAGTTGTGATCCGATTGTAAACACGACCGAGAATCTGATGCAAATTACAGGACGTGCATTTGGTCATGATAATACATTTATCTAACAATCCCGTTACATAAAGCCTGTTTTTCGTTTTTCAGTTTAAATTGGGTTGGAATTGGTCAAAATTTTTGAATTTCATATTTTAATGCGTAATAACAATGCATATAATGTTTTTATTTGTCATAGCGCGGTGTTTACCGGAAGTTGAATCTATGTGATACGGAATCAGAATGATACGGAATCGGAACACATTATGTGATACGTACCGTTTCTCGTGGTTTTCAGGCCAAAATCTATATGATTGTTCGATAAAAACTGTTGTAGCCCTCGAAATTTGGAATATTTTGCCACGGCAATCACTTGCTGCAGTAAATTCCATTTCCCACGGCATTGTTATGGCAACCACAGAGGTGAACATCAATTCTGTACATTATGTGGAGACGATGGCTTATAAGCCTCAGGCTTCATGTCAAATCTACGACCGTGTTTGTATAGCTTAAAGTTTGTTCACTTGGTTTCTTAGAAATTAATATAGTTTGTATAGAACATCACAAAGTACTGTACTTGGAGTGCAAGTAGCCTTTCATAACCCAAGCACTGAATATCAGGACTGGCAGGTAACTGCCAGTCCTGATATTCAATACTTGAGTTATATAATTAAGAGTGTGGCACGTTGCTCGTGACCAATAGTAATACACATCATTGAAATATTTACTACCAGCGTACAAAATTATAAATTGAGAATCTAGGAAAAATATTACCACAGCATTTATATGTTGTGGTAAAACCAATTTACCACAGCATTCACCACGGTAGTGCTGATTGCTGTGGCTAATTTCGAGGGCTGCTGTTGACGCGCTGTAAATCATCTAAGATAAGACAAGATCAATTTAACTGCAATAAAACATCCATACGGACAGATTGCATAACAACGATAAACATATACATATAGAAAAGAACATACATATATATGAATTATAATTCAAATACGTGACAAGTAAATCTCAGTGTGCAAACGATTAAAAAGTACTTAGCCGCAATTGCCTGGTATCAAAGAACTGTCGGATTACGCTGCTGACTTTCGACACAATTTCTGGACAATTATTTAATATAATTAGATTCATTTGTTCATCCATATTTAATTCACCAAAGATCGTATGATATCTCTGCATGGTGTCAAATAATATAGTTCTTAGTTCGACATTTGCAGGACACTCCATTATGAAATGTTTCTCATCTTCAATATTTCGCATTGAACAAACACAGAATTACCTATTTTCAAGTTCAATGGGAGGTTGATGATGCCGTCCCTTTTCGATGGCAAAGCAATGATTACATTTTCGGAGACGGGTGAATATGGACCTATCATCACTTGAATTCGTATACACAAGATATGGTTCAAGCTCAAACTTGCTCTTAGAGAGACGAGACGATATGTTCTTAGTTTACTGTTATCCGCGTGTATTTGAACATTAAAATCATTTGAATGCTTTGCATAAAGTTAATTTCTGTATGCTGATACATGTTTATTACTTTCCAAAGTGTGATTTACTGGGATTTCCGGATTTGGTTATAAACGATAACTTCAGAAGTGAATTATGCAATCAACAATTGGGTCAGGTATCCGTGAGCGCAAACGAAGACGCTTTGCCGTGGGTGTAATGGGGACTTCATTGTTTTGTTTTTTTTAACCCTTTACCTAACATGAAAAGCAGACGACACTTGCAAAAAAATTCTATTATTTTCATTTTTTGTCTAAAAAAAATAGGTTATGACCCCTCATTGGAACGAGCTTGACGAGCTCGTTCCAATGAGGGGTCATAACCTATGTTTTAGAGAAAAAAATGAAAAAACAATGAAACTTAATTGCCGCAAACGAAGACGCTTTGCCGTGGGTGTAATGGGGACTTCATTGTTTTGTTTTTTTTAACCCTTTACCTAACATGAAAAGCAGACGACACTTGCAAAAAAATTCTATTATTTTCATTTTTTGTCTAAAAAAAATAGGTTATGACCCCTCATTGGAACGAGCTTGACGAGCTCGTTCCAATGAGGGGTCATAACCTATGTTTTAGAGAAAAAAATGAAAAAACAATGAAACTTAATTGCCGTTTTTTGAGAATAGCCGGTTTTGGCCGTTACGTTGTTAGGTAAAGGGTTAAATAATATAATTATCGTTAATAATGAAAAGTAATAAACAGAGTAATCGTTTGACTGGACTGGTTACGTGAAATAATTCATTCGAGGCGAGGGACTATATTGTAAAACACTCGTGCGCATTCGCGCACTCGTGTTTGTACAACGTCCCTCACCTCTCATGAATTATTTCACGTAACCAGTCCAGTCAAACGATTACTCTCTATATATTACAGGATGCTAAACAATCACCACTAATATGCTTATTGATTCCAAATGATTCCAAAGTTTTGAAATTTGATTTGTTTGAAGTTAGATTCATGTGTTCGGTAGCATCATTTTGCAAAAGTGTGTTACTTGAGGCTGATGCTAATTTGTTAACGTAAGATGCCATACGACAAAGAACATCAATGTATAATAGGTAACTACCCAGTTCAGCACTAACAGCATTATTGCATGCATGTTTTCCAACTCCTAATAATTGTTTACAAAATTTAATGTGTAGTTGTTCACAGTCAAGACGATTAGTATACATCTCAGTTATTTCTATACCCCATAACTCACAACCATATAAGGCAACGGGCTTTATTAATTTGTGAAACATTTTCAGAGAATTTCCGACAGAAAGCGATGCAGTTCTATGACAAGCGCTAAGTAAGGAAAACATTGTTCTCCGACCTTTCGCACTCTGTTAAGAAATTGCTTAAGTGAACGTTCCTAAATTTTTAAACATTATTCCAAGATAATTATATGCATCAACATTTTCTAGGGGGTTGTTATTTACGGAAAATATAGGGTCTCGTTTTGCTGCTCTCGCCTTAAATACCATGCATTTTGTCTTATTCGTATTAATAGATAATGCATTAATATGGATAAAAATTTGTAACTCTCCAAACATCGTTGAAGACCGTCAGGCTATCGGAGACAAATATAAGGTCATCCGCAAACATGATGTGATTAACGGACACATCACCTATTTTAACTGGATCACAAGTTGCATCGAAGGAACGTTCGATATCATCGATGAATATTTTAAATAAGTTTGGTGATAAAATACAACCCTGGCGAACACCTATTGTTGATAACGAAGCGGCTCTAAACCTTTGCTTGTTTTTGTGACATGGTAACTTGATTCATATAGGGATTCAATAAGCTCGAACAGTTTATCTTTCATTCCAATAGCTTTCATTTTTCTAAACAATATCGATCTATCAAGAGAATCGAATGCTTTACGGAAATCGACAAAAGCAGCGTATAATGGTTTACCTTAGCATTGTGTCAAGTACAAAAGCACTATCAATCGTGCTTTTCCCGCTATGAATCCAAATTGATTCTGGCTAATTATACTATTACTTTCTAAAAATGCAACTATCCTCTGGTTAATAATTTTATTGAAGAGTTTGCCTAGCGGAACTCAATGCAATAGCACGATAATTATTCGGGTAATCTCTTGATCCCCTTTTATATATCAAGCTAAGAATAGACTCACTCCACTCATTGGGATAATGGCTAGTGTTGGAAATGACATTGAATAATTTCAGGAATTCATCACCGAATAGAAGAACAATCAACTTAAAGAGTTCATTAGAAATCTGGTCAGGACCAACTGACTTTTTGTTTTTCAATTGGCGAACAATACTCCGAATCTCTTCCGAAGTAATTGGGTAATTGGGTCGTTATTTAAAGGTATTTTAATACCATCAATGGTCCGTATATCACTTATTACGCGACCACTTTCTGGTTCACCGGGACTAAAAAGTTTACGAAAGAATTCAACATTTCAATCAGGATCAATCGCGCCTGTATTACTTGATTACTGTCTCATTTCCGCTATGATATCCCAATATTTTTTGGGAACGTCTGACTCATGAGTGTCCAGTTTATTGTGGAGCTCAGTAAAATATGATCGGGGGCGCGGTGAGTGTTGCTGTAACCGGTTCTCGTGTGATCACCGAAGTTAAGCAACGTCGAGCCCGGTTTGTCCTCGGATGGGTGACCGTCTGAGCGGTCGATTCGGACTCCCGCGTTGTGTCCTTGGGCAAGGCACTTCACCCCAATTGTCCACATGGGGGCACGATGACGCCGTGTACTAAGGCGTACTGCACGTCGATGGTGCGCATGTCTTCAACCAATCTAACCCTGCCTGTGCTGCAGTGCGGAGTTACGATGTTGGGGAGCTGGCTGCTGCTCGTCGTTGCTCGATGGTTGTCTCCGGGTACTCCGGCTTCCTCCACCCGTAAAACTGCCACGGTCATGATTAACCATTGTGTATAAGTATGTGACATTAAACACCAATACATAATATAGTAAAATATGATTTTTTCCCAAGCTTTTGTTCTCGTTTGTTCCGTTTCTTAATTGAGTGATATTTGATTCTCAGTTGTCTATCAAATGGGTTACTCCTCATATTACAGGCAATAATATTATTTTATTACTTTCCAAAATGTGATTTACTGGGATTTCCCGGTTTCATTATAAACGATAACTTAACAAGTGGATTATAAAATCAGCAATTGGGTCATGTATCCGTCCGCGCAGACGCTTTGTCGTGGGTGTAATGGGGACTTGAACATGAAAACATGAAAAACAGACGACACTTGCCAAAAAAATTCTTCAATAACTATTATTTTATTTATTTTATTTTTTTTGTCTCAAAAACATGGGTTATGACCCCTCATTGGAACGAGCTCGACGAGCTCGTTCCAATGAGGGGTCATAACCTATGTTTTAGAGACAAAAAATGAAAAAAATATAATGAAAATTAAATGGCGATTTTTATAGGTGAATATATACTACTCAAAGTTTGCTAAGCACCAAGTATATCCAACTACCTGTTTTACGTTTTAGTTGAAATATTGTTATGAAAAGAGTATATATTTTTATATTTAATTATATCTTTAATGATTTAAGTACAGACATTAAGATTGTATTTGTGTTTGACATTATTTTTTAGCTTTTGAATACGATAACAGTAGTATGGTTATTTGGATGACCCCGGTGGATGACCCCGGAAGTGACGTCATGTCACGTGACCTAGTGCCGCCATGTTTGGTTGACATGGTAACCCGCGTGAGCGGCCATGTTATGACATCATCTCCATAGTGATACGTGGTGTTAGTGCGCATGTGCAGCGCGTGTTGTTAGGGTGATACGTGTTTCCGTCGTCCATTTTGTATACAGGAGGCCGCCATCTTGGTTTCTATGGTAGCACGTGATTGCTATGTTACCTAAGGCCTACAATGGGACAGGGGTATGTTCGGAGGGTATGTTCGATTGAATCGGAGTATTTTCTGGAACGACTTCCCTGGATAATTACCACAAACAACCCGACAACTTGTATTATTTCGAATTCTTCCAGAATTCTCTGCTTCTATTTATAAATGCAATAGTTATCGTTTATCTGGCCATGTTCCTTTATTCTAGAGTGTACTCCAGTAGCGTAGAAGAGCCTATCAACTGGAACAGTTTACCTTATTATTGCTATATTTAGCAATTTCTGGTCTATTCTTGCTAGTTCTGACCCTATTCCAAGTACTCTTGTTGTTTCATATATCTAGATTATAACTAACCAATCAGATTGCTTGATTTCCCATAATCTGTATGCAGGGTTATCTCCCTTGTGTATAACAAAAGCCTATATCCAATGGCACCCCAATTTTAGCACCCCTTTTTTGAAAACACATGTGGCTATGGAATCCCTTATTGTCATATGTGCTTATGTGAAAAGGCACAATGTGACACAATATGCCCTATCACATAGGCACATGCTTTATGTGCCGATATGTGCTTATGTGAAAAGGCACAATGTGACACAATATGCCCATCACATAGGCACATACGGGTATTTGAGGATACCTATGGCCTGGTATTGTATTATTTGTGGATACCTATCGAGGATACCTACTGGAGAATCCCTTTTTGTCATATGTGCTTATGTGAAAAGGCACAATGTGACACAATAGGCCCTATCACATAGGTACATACGGGTATTTGAGGATACCTATGGCCTGGTATTGTATTATTTGAGGATACCTATTGAGGATACCTATCGAGGACACCTTTTATAGGATACTTATCTGAGGATACTATATAGGCTGTACATATCCCTATAGGTCTCTTGCTGGCCCTTAGTACTATTAATCCACCTGATGCATTATGTTATCCTATGACTGGTATAGCTAGTATGCAATGCTAGGCATTGGGGTATTGTGGGTAGGGGTACTGCCTGGTAGTTTACAACGGTACTATAGAATGGCGGTATATACACCTATAGGCCACTGTTAGTGATTGGTACTATTAACCAACCGATTGCTTTGTTTTATTATATGGCTGGTATATGTAGTACGTTATGGTAGACCTAGTGATTTTGTGGGGGTGGGGTAATGCTTGGTAGTTTAGAACGGTAGTATAGCATAGGCTGTACATATCCCTGTAGGTCTCTTGCTGGCCCTTGGTACTACTGATCCACCAGGTGCTTCAATTTACTGTGCGGTATTCTGGGGTGGGGGTCAATGCCTGGTAATACAGAACGGCAGCAGAGTATGGTTGGTATATTCCCCTATAGAGCCCATCCTAACCGTTGATAGTATTACCCTACCAAATGCTTTGTATCATCCTGTTACTGGTAAGGTGGTACGTAATACCAGTCTGGAGAATCACATTTTTCTGAAATGAGGATAAGAGTCGTATTAAAAATCCCTCAATGAGGTCTAATTTACTACGACTCTTATCCTCATTTGACAAACAAGGGATTCTCCAGAAGGCACCCCAATTTCGGCACCCCTTTTTGAAAAACATATGGCCTTCGGCACCCCTTTTTTTCTGAAATGAGGATAAGAGTCGTATTAGAAACCCCTCAATGAGGGATTTTTAATACGACTCTTATCCTTATTTCAAAAAAAAGGGGTGCCGAAGGTCATATGGTTTTTCAAAAAAGGGGTGCCGAAATTGGGGTGCCGGGGAAATTGCCATTGATATAGGTTTTTATTATACAGAAGCGAGATAACTCTGTACGATTAAGTACAGGTTATGGGAAATCAAGCAATCTAATTGGTTAATTATAATTTATATAAATGATCTAGATAAATGAAACAACAAGAGTACTCGGGATAAGGTAGGAACTACTGGTATTACGTACCACCTTACCAGTAACAGGATGATACAAAGCATTTGCATTTAGTAGGTTAATACTATCAACGGTTAGGATGGGATCTATAGGGGAATATACCAACCATACTCTGCTGCCGTTCTGTATTACCAGGCATTGACCCCCACCCCAGAATACCGCTCAGTAATATGAAGCACCTGGTGGATCAGTAGTACCAAGGGCCAGCAAGAGACCCTACAGGGATATGTACAGCCTATGCTATACTACCGTTCTAAACTACCAAGCATTACCCCCACCCCCACAAAATCACTAGGTCTACCATAACGTACTACATATACCAGCCATATAATAAAACAAAGCAATCGGTTGGTTAATAGTACCAAGCACTAACAGGGGCCTATAGGTGTATATACCGCCATACTATAGTACCTTTGTAAACTACCAGGCAGTACCCCTACCCACAATACCCCAATTCCTAGCATTGCATACTAGCTATACCAGTCATAGGATAACATAATGCATCAGGTGGATTAATAGTACTAAGGGCCAGCAAGAGACCTATAGGGATGTGTACAGCCTATATAGTATCCTCAGATAAGTATCCTATAAAAGGTATCCTCGATAGGTATCCTCAATAGGTATCCTCAAATAATACAATACCAGGCCATAGGTATCCTCAAATACCCGTATGTACCTATTTGATAGGTCATATTGTGTCACATTGTGCCTTTTCACATAAGCACATATGACAAAAAGGGATTCTCCAGTAGGTATCCTCGATAGGTATCCACAAATAATACAATACCAGGCCATAAGTATCCTCAAATACCCGTATGTGCCTATGCGATAGGGCATATTGTGTCACATTGTGCCTTTTCACATAAGCACATATCGGTGCATAAAGCATGTGCCTATGTGATAGGGCATATTGTGTCACATTGTGCCTTTTCACATAAGCACATATGACAAAAAGGGATTCCATAGCCACAGGTATTTTCAAAAAGGGGTGCTAAAATTGGGGTGCCATTGGATATAGGCTTTTGTTATACCTAAGGGAGATAACCCTGCATACAGATTATGGGAAATCAAGCAATCTGATTGGTTAGTTATAATCTAGATATATGAAACAACAAGAGTACTTGGAATAGGGTCAGAACTAACAAGAATAGACCAGAAATTGCTAAATATAGCAATAATAAGGTAAACTGTTCCAGTTGATAGGCTCTTCTACGCTACTGGAGTATACTCTAGAAAAAAGGAACATGGCCAGATAAACGATAACTACTGCATATATAGATAGAAGCAGAGAATTCTGGAAGAATTCGAAATAATACAAGTTATCGGGTTGTTTGTGGTAATTATCCAGGGAAGTCGTTCCAGAAAATACTCTGATTTAATCGAACATACCCTCCGAACATACCCCTGTCCTGCTGTAGGCCTTAGGTAACATAGCAATCACGTGCTACCATAGAAACCAAGATGGCGGCCTCCTGTATACAAAATGGACGACGGAAACACGTATCACCCTAACAACACGCGCTGCGCATGCGCACTAACACCACGTATCACTATGGAGATGACGTCACTACATGGCCGCTCACGCGGGTTACCATGACAACCAAACATGGCGGCACTAGGTCACGTGACATGACGTCACTTCCGGGGTCATGCACCGTGGTCATCCAAATAGCCCCTGAAAACCACATTACATACTACTGATAACCATGGAAAATGGATATTATTGGTAAAAGAGGAAATTTTAAAAATTTGCCAAAAAGTTGACGGAGCGAACTGATGTGGGTTCAATATCGAGTATGATACCCGTTATTGTTAATTACAGCTGGACAACGCCTCCTCAAGCTCCCATTCAGGTTCCAGATGGTCCTTTGTGGGATGTTGTTCCATTCTTGGACCAGCATGGCACCAAGCTCCTGGACACTTCTTGATTGGACTGTACGGACTGAAATTGCAAGCTGCAACTCATTCCAGACATGTTCGATTGGGTTGAGGTCAGGGGATCTTGCTGGCCAGTCCATACGCTCAATCGCTTCCCTCTGTCGGTACTCCCGGACAGCATGGGCAACATGAGGACGGGCATAATCGTCCATCAGAATGAATCTATCACCCACTGCACCTGCATACAATCTGTCTGACGTGGGCATCCAGGATCTCACCAATATACCTCTGTGCAGTCAATGTACAACGGTCAAGAACACAGAGCTCTGTACGTCCATCACTGCTGATGCCGCCCCAGACCATGATTGACCCTCCACCATAGCGGTCATGCTGAGCAATGTTGGCCGCATGGAATCGCTCTCCTGGTATTCTCCATACTCCAGGACGCCTATCTGTGTGGTCTAGGCAGTACCTTGACTCATTTGTAAAAAGGACAGGTCGCCAATCTTCTCTGGTCCATCCCACGTGGTCCATGCCCCATTCACATTGTGCCTAACAGTGGTTCTGGGACAGCGGAATGCGAATACATGATCTTCTAGATCGGAGACCACCTTCGTACAACCTTGTCCGGATAGTCTGCGTCGAAACATTTACCCCGGATGCATTCTGAAGGTCACTGCGAAGCTGGGTTGCTGTGCCAAAGCGGCTCCTATGGGCCTGAATGATCAAAAACCGGTTTTCAACTGCAGATGTTGCGCCGTCTCTGCCACCACCATGCCGTCTTACTGGTGTGCATCGTCCATCCCAGCTGATGCCGCCACAGACCATTGTTTACCTTCCACCACAGCGGTCATGCTCAGCAATGTTGGCTGCATGGAATTGCTCTGCTGGTTTTCTCCATATCCTGGAACTCATATCTGTGTTGTTTATGCAGTACCTTGACTCATCTGTAAAAAGGGCAGGTCGTCAATCTTCTCTGGTCCATCCAACGTGATCCACGGACCATTCATATCGTGCCTGGCGGTGGTTCTGGGACAACTGGATGCGAATACATGGTCTTCTCGATCGGAGACTACCTTTGTGCAACCCTGCTCGGATAGCCTGCGTCGACACTTTTACCCCGGATGCATTCTGAAGGTCACTGCGAAGCTGGTATGCTGTGTCAAAGCGGTTCCTATGGGCCTGAATGATCAAAAACCGGTTTCAGCAGCAGATGTTGCCCTGTCTCTGCCACCACCATGTCGTCTGACGGGCGTGCCATACTGCTGAAATCTCGCCCATGCTCTGGTGATCATCGTATGGTGCACAACGAGGGCTTCACCAACCTACAGCCCACCACATTTCTGCTTCAAACAAATGTCTTCTTACATTTGCATTCGCCATATTCAATCATTAAATCACAAGAGTTTGTGTTGAAATGAAGATTGAATACCCTACACATGTCATGTACATGTAGACAGTACACGAAAACATCATGGAAATCAAGGGGTACATGCTTTCCATGACTGTCACGAAACGTCTGCCTGTCAAGAGAGCTAATGTAAACTCTGGGGACCATCTCAATACATTCCTCAATCATATCCACCCAAAATATCGCAAATGTGTCACAAGAAAATTTCACAATGATGTGTCAAATATGTGGTGCTTAGCAAACTTTGAGTAGTATATATTATATTATTATCTACGTATTGTACATGATGTGCTGCAGGAAACATTTTTAATGAAATCTGAAATTCAAGATCATTCAGTTTCTAAGCATTATACTCAGGGATGTGGCGACAGGGGGGTGGGGGGGGGGGGGGTCCCAGCTAGGAGTTATTTTTTTCAATAGTTGGAAATTCCGAGGTCAAAAATCAAATAGTTGGAAATTCAATAAATTAACATTGTTCATGAAAAATATTAAAATTCCAACTTAATGATGAGAAATTTTGATCTTTTATTTCCAACTGGAAACTTGAGTTTCAAATTTCCTACTCTAAAATTGACATGGCCTCAAAATTTCGACTCTGACATCAATCCGGTAAATTTTCTGATTCAGACACATTATAAATGATGCTTTTTCCGTTTCAGGATTTGCGAAAATTTTCAGAAGGGTTCATAACCCTTTACCCAACGCAGACGATTTCAAAATTCATTATTTTAAATATCATTTTGTTTTAATTTTTTTTAAAAATTTCAACAAAACCATATCATGTGACCCCTCTTTGGAACGAGCTCGACAATATGATAAATTGCATGTAAACGTTGACAACAATAACAATTATTCCCCCTCCCCCCCCCCCCCTCCTCCGTCACTGTAATTTTCCAATCGGGACATTTTCGTTGGGATTGGAATCTCAGATATTGAGTCTCTCTAGCTAGTAATCTTGTACTTTCTTACCGGACTAGATTTGATAATTGTCCCACGAAAACATTTTTCCGGGGGTCTATTAAAATAACGGTGACCATGCGTGCTTGCGTCCATCCGTCCGCCCCAATTTGGTTTCCCGATGATAACTTTAATGAAATTTAATATGTATGTGTATCAACATAAAATACAGGTCAAGTTCGAATCGCGGTGCAGTCCGAAAATGTTTGACAGAGTTATGCCCCTTTTTCGACTTCAAATTTTATTTTTTGTTTTGGTTTCCTGATAATAACTTCAGTTATGGACGGCCAAATCAAATGAAATTTGGTACTTAGGTGTATCAACGAAAAATACAGGTCCAGTTCGAATAAGGGTGCGGTCCGATAAATTTCGACAAAGAAAATTCCTTTTTTTTGGGGGGGGGGGGGGAGGGGGGTAGTTGTTGTTGACCGATTCAGATAAAATTTGGTATATAGGTGTATCAACATAACATAAAGGTCAAATGCAAATCGCGGTGTGTTCCGACATTTTTTCCTGAGTTATGTCCCTTTTTCGACTTCGGAAAATTCATTTTTTTCAAATCTAAATTGCACACTTTTTTCGAGCGGCTTGAAGCCGGGCGGCCTTTTATTTTTTAACTAATGTCACATCACAAAGTCGGTAATTCAAATAGAGGTATGTAATAACCGACTGAGCTGTTGGGGGTCTAGCATGGCCAGTTTAGAGTATCGTAACAGTACCGGTACAGGAGGTGTTAATTAACCCTTTACCCAACGTAACGGCCAAAACCGGCCAGCGCTATTCACGAAAATCGCCAATTAATTTTCATTATTTTTTTCATTTTTTGTCTCAAAAACATAGGTTATGACCCCTCGTTGGAACGAGCTCGTTGAGCTCGTTCCAACGAGGGGTCATAACCTATGTTTTTGAGACAAAAAATGAAAAAAAAATAGTTATTCAAGAATATTTTTTGCAAGTGTCGTCTGCTTTTCATGTTAGGTAAAGGGTTAAATAGGAAGTGGTGTCGCGACTAATGCATGTGTATTTTCTTTATCAATAAATAAATTTCTAAGAAGTCTTAAGTTTTGTAATTGAAATCCCGACTGACTAATATTCCAACTACATCATCAAGGCATGCCTTCGTAGTTGGAATATTTTGTTAGCCGAGTCATACACAGTCGTGTCAGGTTCACATCCCCATAAACGGTGATCTTCGCGACATCCCTGGTTACCAGAAGCGTACAAAGATTTTCAGTAGGTCTCACTTCCGTCTTGATTTCAAGACCGGATTATTATTTATTGGTGTTTAAGGTCACATATTTATGCACCTTGGCTTATCACGACCGTGACAGTTTTACGGGTGGAGGAAGCCGGGATATCCAGAGAGAACCACCGAGCATTGACGAGCAACTGTCAGCTCCTCAACATACTAACCCTGTTCAAACTCCGCTAGCTCAAGCAGAATTGCAACGGTTGAAAACATGTGCACTTTCGACGTGCAGTACACGGCGTCATCGTGCCCCCCATGTAGGCAACCGGCATAAAGTGCCTTGCCCAAGGGCACAACACGGGTCGTCCCAGACAGGGATCGAACTCGAACCTCTAGCACAGAGGTCCAAATGTCTACCACTGAGCCACCGCGCCCCTTCAAGCCCGGATATTTCCGACGAGTGATTGATCACACCCATTATTGGACTTTGTAGGGGTGTAGAAGACACGCGCGATTACTCGTTCGCTTGCCTCTCCTTGAACGCCCTGGATAATTTGTCCAATTAACCCCCCACAACAATACAGAGCACACATCAGCGCCAAACTGTCTATCAAACCAATGGGAACACGCCGACATAAAGTCAAGAACGCTAGTCAAACAAGATGACGCATGTGAATTACAGGAAGGAAGAAGAGAAGTGTATTGCTGAGCTGATAAGAGAGAGATAAGAGATGTCAGGGCCGCCGGAAACACGCGCCATGCAACAAACTGGGGCGCTCGTGATGTGTACAATCAACATTCCATCAGTGGTATGGCTAGGGCATTGGTGAGGCGTGTGTGTATGGGGGGTATTCTGCCACATCTTTTTGCACATAGACGATGGTCCATTTACGTAAAAAAGAATTGTTACTTGTTCACCAGAGTCAATAACACTCGACCTTACAAAATCCATTCACAACAGTTTTTCAGTTTTTCGAATAAGTATGGGCGGGGTTGGTGAAGAGGGCTTCCTAAATACGAACGATTAATGAAGTTTCGAAAGATAAGAGACGCAAAGCGTCGCCGCGTGCCATAGTGATGCTTTGCGGCACTACAGTTTAGGCCAGATGATACCGTTAGAAACATATCCCTTTTTATCACTGCCATGGGATTCAAGATCTGTTTAATGACCCAATAACATGTCACTATGGCGTGGGCGTGAAACTCCAGTAAACAATTTCTGAAGTCTTTAAAACTGACATACCGTTTGGGTCGTATATTTCTTCTGGGAAACAAAGATGTACATGACCTGTGAAAAATACCATCATCACAAAACGTTAGCTGGAGATTTGAAGCCCCGGAAAACATTACCTAAATATTAATACTCGATGGTAGTATGCGAGGTATGGATAACACCAATTTGGGTGACCTCGGCATTTGTGTAATGTCTCGGTGCATGAACTGTCACGTTTGTTGCCAAAGTAGCATACGAGCAGCCATCTTGTGGTATTATTATCATGATAATACATTGAGACAGTGCGCATGTGTAGCACGTCATGTTTGGGTATTATATGTTTCGTCATCCATATTGTCAGATGGAGGGTGCCATATTGGTTCCTAAGGTGGCTGGCACGTGGTTGCTATGGAGAGAACGGGGTGTGCTGCACCCCCGGTTACGTGGCTTTGAGATGTGTTTTATTCGTTATACGTTCGTAAAAGAACTGAAAATGACCCGTCTCGAATCAACGGAAACAAACATCCCGCCATCGAATGAGCCGAAATGTCGTTTGAAAAATTACTCAAAAGAGTGCCTGATCGTACCTGCTCGTACCAGTCATCTATGTAGGTTTGGACCACCCGATATCACCGTTCAGAGATGAGTGGGGACCACTATTTGAAGACCAGTGGGAACATATCTTTGGTGACTAGTGGGGCCCAGTGATCACCGCTCTTTTGGGGGCCAGTATCGGAGATGTCTTTGTCGGCAGACAACTGTCTCTTAATGACACAAACTCTATTTTATTGTCTATCACTGCCACCTGTTGCTGATATTAATTCCACGCTGATAGGACACTTACCTTAATGGCTGCCCTCTACTCTCTGTTATCCCCAAACCATCAGTCAATTTCGTAAACGGATATGACGCTTTTATTGCCTGGAACCAGTCTAGCCCTTAAATAGTCCATCGTCTATTTTAGATTCAATCAGATTGAATATTTCTGACTGACTGACTAACATTCCAACTACAACACCCAGTCATGCCTTCGCAGAAGGCACGCCTTAATGATGTAGTTGGAATATTTTATTAGCCGAGACTTGAGTCATTTATTTATTTATTTATTGGTGTTTAAGGTCACATACTTATGCACAATGGCTAATCGTGACCGTGACAGTTTTACGGGTGGAGGAAGCCGGAGTACCCGGAGAGAACCACTGAGCAACGACGAGCAGCTGTCAGCTCTCCAACATCGTAACTCTGAACTCTGCACCGCAGCACAGGCAGGGTTAGATTGGTTGAAGACATGCGCACCATCGACGTACAGTACGCCTCAGTACACAGCGTCATCGTGCCCCCATGTAGGCAATCGGGGTGAAGTGTCTTGCCCAAGGACACAACGCGGTTGCCGCAGGTGGGATTCGAACCGAGGAACTCTCGGCTTGCAGCCTGCACCTCTACCAACAGAGCCACCGCGCCCCCACTTGAGTCATTACAGTCGGGACAAATCAGGTTTACATCCCCATAACCGGTGATCTTAGCGGCGTCCCTGGTTACCAAAAGATGTTCAGTAGGCCAAGCATGCGTCTTGATTTCAAGCCCGGATATTTCCGACGAGTGATTGATCACACCCATTATTGGACTTTATAAGGGAGTAGAAGACACGCGTGATCACTCGTTCGCTTACCTCCCGTTGAACGCCCTGAAATGAAAAATACCACAAAAGTAGTATGTCTCGCACGTTTCACCCCTATTCGGCAGGACCTCGGTGCAGGACCTCGGAAGTGACGTCATGTCACGTGACGTAGTGGCGCCATGTTGTGTTGTCATGGTAACCCGCGTGAGCGGCCATCTTGTGACGTCATCCCCATAGTGATACGTGTTGTTAGTGCGCATGCGCAGCGCGTGTTGTTAGGGTGATACGTGTTTCCGTCGTCCATTTTGTATACTAGAGGCCGCCATCTTGGTTTCTATGGTAGCACGTGATTGCTATGTTACCTAAGACCTACAATAGGACAGGGGTATGTTCGATTGAATCGGAGTATTTTCTGGAACGACTTCCCTGGATAATTAGCACAAACAACCCGACAACTTGTATTATTTCGAATTCTTCCAGAATTCTCTGCTTCTATCTGTATATGCAATAGTTATCGTTTATGTGGCCATGTTCCTTTATTCTAGAGTATACTCCAGTAGTGTAGAACAGCCTATTAACTGGAACAGTTTACCTTATTATTGCTATATTTAGCAATTTCTGGTCTTTTCTTGTTAGTTCTGATCCTATTCCAAGTACTCTTGTTGTTTCATTTATATAACTAACCAATCAGATTGCTTGATTTCCCATAATCTGTATGCAGGGTTATCTCCCTTGTGTATAACAAAAGCCTATATCCAATGGCACCCCAATTTTAGCACCCCTTTTTGAAAACACCTGTGGCTATGGAATCCCTTTTTGTCATATGTGCTTATGTGAAAAGGCACAATGTGACACAATATGCCCTATCACATAGGCACATGCTTTATGTGCCGATATGTGCTTATGTGAAAAGGCACAATGTGACACAATATGCCCTATCTCATAGGCACATACGGGTATTTGAGGATACCTATGGCCTGGTGTTGTATTATTTGAGGATACCTATCGAGGATACCTACTGGAGAATCCCTTTTTGCCATGTGTGCTTATGTGAAAAGGCACAATGTGACACAATATGCCCTATCACATAGGCACATACGGGTATTTGAGGATACCTATGGCCTGGTATTGTATTATTTGATGATACCTATCGAGGATATCTACTGGAGAATCTCTTTTTGTCATATGTGCTTATGTGAAAAGTCACAATGTGACACAATATGCCCTATCACATAGACACATACGGGTATTTGAGGATACCTATGGCCTGGTATTGTATTATTTGAGGATACCTATCGAGGATACCTACTGGAGAATCCCTTTTTGTCATATGTGCTTATGTGAAAAGTCACAATGTGACACAATATGCCCTATCACATAGACACATACGGGTATTTGAGGATACCTATGGCCTGGTATTGTATTACTTGAGGATACCTATTGAGGATACCTATCGAGGATACCTTTTGGAGAATCCCTTTTTTGTCGCATTAGGCTATGTAAAAACCCTCAATGGGTCTAATGTAGTCTTACCAACCGCTTCCATCTTGTCGCCAAAGCTCCAAGGCCATTACAGGGCTATGGTCTATCTGTCCTATCATTAGCTTCTACAACAGTCTTGTTCCATTGCGGCCTTGTATCAGTACTACTGGCTTCTGTTATTCTGCCCCATATCTCATCCATTACTTCCTAGCCATACCTATCTCAGTCTCGACTATAACATTGCTCAAGGTTGAATCAGATTTCCCCTGTATACATATAAGGCATTCCGTTATTGAGATTCCTAGCCGAGTCCGTAAAATTTGGATTCCGTGTTTTAACATCGTCCACTCGAAGGTATGGAAAGGGATTGATAACAACCAATTCAACAATGACTGCAAGACTCTGAACAGATACGACCAGTCACGACAAAACAACGAAGTAAACATAACAAAGTGAAAGAATGTCAAACTAGTCGGATTGATCGAACTAGTTGGACAGACTGAACAGATCTGAATTATGAACAGATACAAGACACCTGTTCGAATGAAGTCGTAGTGAACAAAGATCCAATACAATCAAGATGGATGGGAACAGAACAAAGTGAACAAAGATCCAATGAAGTTATCGAAGTGAATTGACCATAACAAAGTTTTCAACTGAATGAAACATAATCCTTGAATATAACCCAATGTTAACTCCCTTAAATTGAACAAACCTGAATGAACCCTTTGAACTGAACAAAGTTTTCAACTGAATGAACTTTATGTAATTAAAACCCCTTTGAACTGAATGAACGAACTATAACCTAAATGAAGGTATTAACACCCTTGAACTGAATGAAGTATAACCCCTAACTATATCCCAATGTTAACACATTTGAACTGAACAAAGTTTAACTTAATAAATTTTAAACTTAATGAAAATATAACGAAGGTGATCTGAATTTTAACTCGAGAATACGACCCATTAAACTGAATTCTTCCAATAGGGAAGGGGAATACCCTCGAGTGGACGATGTTAAAACACGGAATCCAAATTTTACGGACTCGGCTAGGAATCTCAATAACGGAATGCCTTATATGTATGCAGGGGAAATCTGATTCAACCTTGATCAATGTTATAGTCGAGACTGAGATAGGTATAGCTAGGAAGTAATGGATGAGATATGGGGCAGAATAACAGAAGCCAATAGTACTGGTACAAGGCCGCAATGGAACAAGACTGTTGTAGAAGCTAATGATAGGACAGATAGACCATAGCCCTGTAATGGCCTTGGAGCTTTGGCGACAAGATGGAAGCGGTTGGTAAGACTACATTAGACCCTTTGAGGGTTTTTACATAGCCTAATGCGACAAAAAAGGGATTCTCCAAAAGGTATCCTCGATAGGTATCCTCAATGGGTATCCTCAAATAATACAATACCAGGCCATAGGTATCCTCAAATACCCGTATGTGTCTATGTGATAGGGCATATTGTGTCACATTGTGACTTTTCACATAAGCACATATGACAAAAAGGGATTCTCCAGTAGGTATCCTCGATAGGTATCCTCAAATAATACAATACCAGGCCATAGGTATCCTCAAATACCCGTATGTGTCTATGTGATAGGGCATATTGTGTCACATTGTGACTTTTCACATAAGCACATATGACAAAAAGGGATTCTCCAGTAGGTATCCTCGATAGGTATCCTCAAATAATACAATACCAGGCCATAGGTATCCTCAAATACCCGTATGTGCCTATGTGGTAGGGCATATTGTGTCACATTTTGCCTTTTCACATAAGCACATATGACAAAAAGGGATTCTCCAGTAGGTATCCTCGATAGGTATCCTCAAATAATACAATACCAGGCCATAGGTATCCTCAAATACCCGTATGTGCCTATGTGATAGGGCATATTGTGTCACATTGTGCCTTTTCACATACGCACATATCGGCACATAAAGCATGTGCCTATGTGATAGGGCATATTGTGTCACATTGTGCCTTTTCACATAAGCACATATGACAAAAAGGGATTCCATAGCCACAGGTGTTTTCAAAAAAGGGGTGCTAAAATTGGGGTGCCATTGGATATAGGCTTTTGTTATACACAAGGGAGATAACCCTGCATACAGATTATGGGAAATCAAGAAATCTGATTGGTTAGTTATATAAATGAAACAACAAGAGTACTTGGAATAGGGTCAGAACTAACAAGAATAGACCAGAAATTGCTAAATATAGCAATAATAAGGTAAACTGTTCCAACGAATAGGCTCTTCTACACTACTGGAGTATACTCCAAAATAAAGGAACATGGCTAGATAAACGATAACTATTGCATATATAGATAGAAGCAGAGAATTCTGGAAGAATTCGAAATAATACAAGTTGTCGGGTTGTTTGTGGTAATTATCCAGGGAAGTCGTTCCAGAAAATACTCCGATTCAATCGAACATACCCCCAAAACATACCCCTGTCCTATTGTAGGTCTTAGGTAACATAGCAATCACGAGCTACCATAGAAACCAAGATGGCGGCCTCTAGTATACAAAATGGACGACGGAAACACGTATCACCCTAACAACACGCGCTGCGCATGCGCACTAACAACACGTATCACTATGGGGATGACGTCACAAGATGGCCGCTCACGCGGGTTACCATGACAACACAACATGGCACCACTAGGTCACGTGACATGACGTCACTTCCGAGGTCCTACACCGAGGTCCTGCCGAATAGGGGTGAAACGTGCGAGCACTACTACTCACAAACATTCATTTTTTTTAATCAACGCAAAAATGTTTCTCAATCGAGACTTGATTGATCGAATCTTTGCTGATATTACCATTACGAATGAAGACTCAAAACTGCTGTAGTTTTATAATTTAGTTCCGCTAATTGTGTTAATATCTTGATGATTTCAAGGCGGATTAAATATGTTTTTATTGGAATATCTATAATTGGAGTACAGAAAAATATCAGTAAATCTCTGGGAGTGAAGATATAACTTGCGATATCAGCGGTATTCTGCGCGTAAATTCCACAAAATGTGGGTAAATACACTGTTTATAACAGCCTCTAATTCCTTACAGAATTTGACAGGGTGGGGGCGGCTTGTGTTATCCGTACGATTGCCCTCTAAAGAGCGACTGCTCGGACCACCGACGACTCATCTGGGTAGTGAAGGATCCAGGCCGGCATTTTCAGGAGAGCGATTTATTCGCTCGCCTACTGTTTGCCTGAAAAATATTAAGGAGGGCAAAAACTAGAGCTCCTGGCCTTAGAAAATAATGATTACCATAATAAACTATTCCTCAAACCCACATATTTTCATATCTCTGCTATGTTAGTGGTCACTGCAAGACGGCTACACTCCCCCGCTCAAACCTCCGGGCCTTGCCGAGGCCCGAAGGTGTGGGAGGGGCAGTGTATCCGTCACACAGAGACCACCTTGTTAGCAGCACCAAATAAAATGTACAAGGCATACTAGGCAGAAATCATTAGCAGTATAACTTCATTTTGCAACTTTTGTAAGCTTGAGGAGACCTAATCGCTCCCCTAGGCCATGCGCCTGCATTTTTAAACTGCTAGGCCTGAGGAGCATTGGAATACTTTTTACTTTCAATACAATACTTTGTTTAGTTAATGCTTTGAAGCACGTAAACGAAGTACAATTATTTATTTATTGGTGTTTAATGTCATATATTTCTGCAAAATGGATAATCGTGATCACCACATTGAGATGAATTAAAGTTTGGTCAGTCGTTTATACACATGTTGTCCATTATAGAAGACTTCTACCCCAAGTATTGGTAATCTTTCGATTTTAAAAATGGGGTGCGCGCTCGGGCTCGACAAGCTCATTCCAATAAGGGGGCCGCATGATATGGTTTTGTTGAATTTTATTGATTTTTTTGTTCAGTACAATTTGTATATTACGCGGCGGATGCGGCCGATTCGTTAGGTGAGGATTAAACGCTCGCTAGGGTGAGCCAAGTCGCGCTGTTGTCCACTCGCAAGAATTAAACATTGCAGGTGCGATGACGCACAAGAGCGACAGCTTGCCACAATATCGAAAGAATGGGCTGCATTGGTTACTGGGTCCTATTTTACCAGTAAAGCAGAGCTTGTTTTCCATAGTAAATAAGCACTGATTCACTTCCCATGGCTCCCACTGGGGGGTAAACGATGTTTATTACATGCCCATGCATGCAGTCTCTCTTATGCAATACGGCGTGCAATACGGCTGTGCAATACGGAATTCCGTATTGCACACCAACCTGTTCCAACCGGGACTTTTTTTATGCAATGCGACTGCATAAAGTGCATGGTGTTTACCACCGTTGATAGAAAAGAAAATTAGGTCAGTAGGTGCTTGGGTCATGTAATAAATACAAAACCACATGTATGTTTCAATGAGTCGTTTTGTATTCAATTCGTCAGATGTGCGTAGAAAGAAAACGTCTCGACCTTCGGTCTCGACGTTTTGTTCCTACGCACATCTGACTATTGAATACAAAACGACTCATTGAAACATACATGTAGTTTTGTCTATGTATAAAATATAAAAAGATCAGATGATTTCTTATTCTGAATATACGACGGCTTTATCGAAAAAAATGTTGGCCAAAATAAAATGAAAATTTAGTGTTTTGCGCAGATCACAACTATTCTCCATGCAGGGGTGTGGCTAGAGAAAATGCACTACCGAAAAAGATTTTAAAAAGGAAGCCACGAAAGGGGGGGGGGGGGGCATAAAATTGATTCTAGTAACTGAAATGTAAACACATTTATGATAGAATTATTAGGTTACTATTATTTTGGTATTTTTTTCTGGGAATTGAATGTGTGCTAAACAAATGCTCAAGCTGAGAAAATTAAATCAGATCTTTTGCAGGAATGATCAATTTTCGATGTTTCATCATATTGTAACTGTGAATGATGGAATTAACTCAGGATAACGATTTTACGTGATGTGATTTTTCTTGAAATGCATTTCGAGGTTTTTTTTTTAATTACGATAAGTAAATGTGCTCTAAAAATCTCGTACCGATTAACATCATACATTCTTATTATTTCTCGATACTGCGTACACTGTAGTTGTAAGTAGTAAAAGTTAGACTTTTTGCCGATTTGAAACTGAGTTGGAATTTTGGGAAGTAAATGAGACATCAGCGTCGCAAAAGAAGTTCTAAAATCCAGATAGATGGAATTTCCAACTACTCATGACTTGCCCTCCGAATTTCTAACTATAGGAAATGTTTGCCAGGATTGGGGGGGGGGGGCACCCCTACCATCCCCACCCCCTTGTCGCCACGTCTCTGACTCCATGAGGGCACAATGACGCTGTTTCCTAATGTGTACTGCACATCGATGGTACACTTGCCTTCAACCACTGCTAACCCTGTCTGTGACCGATTAGTAGGTTGGCGAGTCCAACAGTTGCTCGCCACGGCTTAGCGATTTTCTTGGGGTGCTACTTCTTCCACCCGTAAAATTATGCGACACGATGTAACCCTTGTTGTTGAAAGTGTCGTTAAACCCAATAATCAATCAACAACGATTATCTCAATCGTTGGGAAAAAGAAATTATGTATTTCCATTTGCGGATGGACGTGATAACCGTTACTTATTCCCGGTTCCGTGATCGACATTCTTTATCAACCGATTTTATCGGTGTTAACCCTTTACCTAACATGAAAAGCAGACGACACTTGCAAAAATATTTCTTGAATAACTATTTTTTTTCATTTTTTGTCTCAGCTCGAGCTCGTTCCAACGAGGGGTCATAACCTATGTTTTTGAGACAAAAAATGAAAAAAAATAATGAAAATTAATTGGCGATTTTTGAGAATAGCGCTGGCCGGTTTTGGCCGTTACGTTAGGTAAAGGGTTATCAAATGTCGAATAAGAAACTTGGAATAACTAACGGTTGTCATGCCCCACCCCACCCTACTCAATGGAAGCGTTCCCACTCATGACACATGGATGGCAATTTTCGTCATTGGAAGAGATTTACAGGAAAGTTAGCTCCCCTTAATTTCCTGAAGCCGTCGACAAATTTAACACTAAAGATAAACATTTTTCCGGTGAAAATCCGCTAACTTTTTATTTTTTGATGCTTACGGTCACATACTTGTGCACAATGGCTAATCGTGGCCGTGACAGTTTTACGGGTGAAGGAAGCCGGAGTACCCGGAGAGAACCACCGAGCCTCGACGAGAATCTGTCAGCTCCTCAAGATTCTTATTCTGTTCCAGTTCCAGTCAAGCGATTACTCAGTTTAATACTTTTCATTATTAACGATAATTATATTATTTAACGCTGCTTTACCTAACGTAACGGCCAAAAATGGCCAGCGCTATTCTCAATAGTCGCAAATTAATTTTCATTATTTTTTTTATTTTTTGTCTTTAAAACATAGGTTATGACCCCTCATTGGGACGAGCTTGTTGAGCTCGTTCCAATGAGGGGTCATAACCTATGTTTTTGAGACAAAAAATGAAAATAATAGCTATTCAAGAATTTTTTTGGCAAGTGTCATCTGCTTTTCATATTAGGTAAAGGGCTAAAAAAAACAATGAAGTCCCCATTACATCCACGGCAAAGCGTCTTTCCGGGAATTCCGTATAAAAATTGAAATTTCCAAATCTTAGCGACTTTGTGGGGGCGCGGTGGCTCAGTTGGTAGAGGTGCAGGCTGCAAGCCGAGAGGTCCTCGGTTCGAATCCCACCTGCGGCAACCGCGTTGTGTCCTTGGGCAAGACACTTCACCCCGATTGCATACATGGGGGCACGATGACGCTGTGTACTGCGGCGTACTGCACGTCGATGGTGCGCATGTCTTCAACCAATCTAACCCTGCCTGTGCTGCGGTGCAGAGTTCAGAGTTACGATGTTGGAGAGCTGACAGCTGCTCGTCGTTGCTCGGTGGTTCTCTCCGGGTACTCCGGCTTCCTCCACCCGTAAAACTGTCACGGTCACGATTAGCCATTGTGCATAAGTATGTGACCTTAAACACCAATAAATAAATAAATAATAAATAGCGACTTTGTATCATTGATGTGTGTACCATTTCACAAACTTCGAACGTTTTCCTGTAGAGTGGTATAAGTATACAGAAGCTGGCGTTTTACAATTTTTTCCCAATCAGTTTGAGAGTTCGACTATTATTCTTTGTAGATGCCCATTTAAAAATAAGAAAACGATGTCTTCACCATCTTTTGATGTTCTGTAAACTTTTTTTTGTTATATATCAACAGTCGTGACATACAATAGATTCTATTCTTTCGTTTAATATAAAAGTCTAGGAGATGAGATTTGCTCATTTTTCCTGAGAAGAATAAAAACTTGCAAATTACTGTAAAAATACATTCGTTAGACAAAGGGCCAAAGTTGGACTTAGTATTGGTTAGTGTGGTACCGATAGATATTCTTAATGATGGACTTTTGTATACTAGTTTCTTCTAATTAACTCGTCACAAAAAGCCAAGTTTCCCTTTACTACGTTTAATAACGAAAACAACAGACAAGTAACAAAAGGAAACTTGGCTTTATTTTCTACTGATGTCATTGGTGTTTTCCCAACAATTATAGTGATATACATTATATGTAGAGTGTATTATCACTAAATCACCCGCGGAGTGGAGATCCCACCCAAGCAATAATTTGCATTTTTTTTGCAAAGCGTAACAAGCACAAGCAAAGTTCCAGCCAATGGACCATTGGCTGAAACATTGCTTGTGTGTTGTCCACATGTAGAGAATTTGAACGTGATACTCTGGGTGATAACGCCACTGTGTGGGTGATTTCGTTATAATCCACTCTTCACGTACTGTATGTATCTTAATTGGATCTTCCTCGCCAGTCTATATTTTCAGGGGAGATAACTTTATGGAAAGTCGATTTTCAGGACGTTATAAGCCAGGGATGGCACCAGTGATCAAATGGTATCGCGGAACTAAATATTTAGTTTAGAGTGATCTGCCTAGAAATCGGATATTGCATCATAGTCTAAAATAAGACTCCTAGAAAAAAAACTTATTGCTTGAGAAAACTGTTAAAGCATTCTAATAGTTTTTTACAACAATACTGAATATTTCACAAGAAAAAAGAGATTTTCTAAGTATTTTCTGGGTCTATAAAATTCAGTTAACTATTTGTGTATTTTTGTTGGGAATTCCCAGAAAAAACTGAGTTCAAAAACTGAGTTCAAGTACTTCACTTCCTGGTGCATTTTCTCTCTTATTTGTTGCATGACCCCATGTTTTCTGGCCAGAGAAAGTTGTGTGAAGGTCTGTACTTTATGTAGGTATTTAAATATTTAATTTAAAGTGATGCGGTCATATTTTTTTCCACACAAGTGTTATAAGTGTTGTGAAATAGGGTAAGTGAAAACGTCCGTGTTGCAGCGCTCCAGATTGGAATGGGTATTCCGGAGCAGGCCGAAGTGGTAACGGAGTTTACCGGAAGAAAACAGAGTCAACTTCGGCGAGAAGCTGCAACAGCCCTTGGCACTTTGCTGACGGATACCGGAGGCGAAGGACTTCTTTACCCTGCGAAAGGAAACTTTTGACAGAAGTAAACGAACTTAGAGAAACCATTACAAGCTATCACTAACTATAGTGGTGAGTATTAATTACCTCGTCATTATAAGGTCATTGTAGCTTTGATATTCTAACCCAATGTTACTTTATAATGGTCGCCTATGGGAAAATATTTAGTTCTGTGAGACCAAATTCGTTTCTCGTTTCATTTTATACTCTGTGGACTATAATTTGTTTTCTCAACAATTACTTGCTTCTTAATTGGACACTCCTCGCTCGTGAATAATTTCAAGGGACATAACTTTATCGAAACTCTATTTTCATGATGATATTAGTCAAGGATGATATTTTTTATGTATTTTTCGTGCTCACTCATTAGATAACTATCGATATCAACTGAAAAAAACACACTATATGTCCTCTAGCAAATTCGTGGCTTTCTGGCATCGAAAGACAGAGAATGGTAATACAAGCTGATGCAGAGTGCCCAAAAGTCACGTGAATCTCAAATTTATTTATTTATTTGAATGACTCTTTGACAGCCAGGATCATCTCGTCTCGTATCAGACAGTTTTGCGGTTGGAAGAAGCCGAAGTACCCGCAGTGAACCACTGAGTGGCGGCAAGCAACTGTCAGACTTTCCAATGTGCCAAGTCCGCACATGCGGGGGTTGAAATTAAGTGCACCATCGCCGCGCAGTACGCCCTAGCACACACCGCCACTGTGCCCCCATGTGGGTAATCGTGATTATGTGCCTTGCCCAAGGACACAACACAGTTACCAATGGGCAGGTTCAGAAAGTTCACTCCTTAACCCTTTACCTGACGAATCGCCAGCATCTGCCCGCGTAATATGCAAATTGAGCAGTTGAAAAAATTAAATTTTTCAAAATATTTCAACAAAACCATATCATGTGACCCCTCGTTGGAACGAGCTCATTGAGCTCGTTCCAATGAGGGATCACATGACATGGTTTTGTTGAAATTTTTTGAAAAATTTAAAAAAAATGATATTTAAAATAATAAATTTTGATATCGTTTGCGTTGGGTAAAGGGTTAATAGGAAGCCTGATGACAGAAGTAAAATACAAAAAGGGGACACTTGGTGGGATTTTGAGAACATGTCGACAGTTTGAAAAGTTTCGAATCTGAACGACTCCAATCAAATCGCATCGAACCGTCTGTATGACTTCGAAGCTTCTCAGGGCTCTACCTCCAAACCCTTCAGTGGAAAACGAAAGTATTCGAAAAATGATTATTACCAGCTTAAAATAATATCATCCTTTCTATACCACTCCGCTATTCTAACAGGAGAAATTTCGGCGTTTTAAGGTTCTCATTTTCACTGTTCGGGGTGTCGGAAGCCCACGGTTTTAATCCGTGATTATCCCTGGTAAATCCGTTCCGGACTCGTAGACATAACCGTGGTGTTCCGGGATAAACTCTCGCGCTTCCGCCGCCTTGTTTTTTCGGTGGAGCGATTTTCAAAAAAAAATTGTTCCCGCCACCAACCGTAAGTGACCGTAGAAAACCGGGACTCAACCGTAGCATATCAGTAGCCGACCCGGCATTAACCGTAGTCAAAAATGGGGTCCCGGTTGACCACGAAAAGTGTAGCATAGACTACGCATATGTTACAATTGTGTCCTGGTGCCCTAGAAGCCGTAGGAGAACCGTTGTAGAGCATTAGAATATCCGTAACACCGGAGCATGACCGCAAATAACCGGGGCAAACCGTAGGACAACTGTGGCTTGTCCGTAGCGCTTCCGGTGGTGCCGTAGCATAGCCGTAGGGAACCTGTCACATAACCGTAATGATCCTTGGCGAATCCTTGGTACTTCTTTAACACACCTTTAGTACATCCTTAGCGCTTCCTTAGATCTTCCGCAGGCGTCGTAGCCACCACTCTAGTGCCACCGTAGAAACTGTCTACCGTAGCCAAAACACGCCTGTTTTACCACGGTTCAAAACCGTAGTAATCCGGGGCCAAAACCGTGAAAGTGAGAACTCCGCATAGCCATCGTAGAAGAGCAATCCTGTTCGATATGTTAGCTTCCATAATAATTGGAGCATGGCAAAAAATGGAATAAAAGCAAAAATGAAAAGTATCAGCACACATAAAATGACACGAACGTTTAATACACACACAATTACACACAAAATTAAGGGTAAGCCCAAAACCAAACACGAGCAACATGTCTGAAATGAACATTTTGTAGTTTTAATCTCCCAACAACAATTTATCAACAAATGTTTACCAAAGTGTCATTTCTTTATTAAAAGGGAAGTTGTATTTTACTTCCATCTTTTTGCCATGGGCGATGTGCAAGCGACATTGAAGGCTTATCCCGTGGGTTGGTGTGGGGCGCACCCGTGCCATTGATTCGGACGGAATTTTCAGGGCCAAAAATTCATACGAAACAATGAGAATTAACTTTGATTCTCTCAAAATGTTTATTTAATTCTTGTTCTAGATTCTGAAAGTGTTAGACTGGTCACCTTGAACGGATGAACAATATTTTGACGGAAGCAATAATATTAGATTCCAAACACTAATTATAGGAATAATACAGCCCGGTGCTTCATTAATTAAATTTTTGCTACTGATGATTTTTATTACGTGGTGAACGCATGCGTGGACATCACTGCCCAAGCGTCGATTACGAGCTGTTCACGGTGACTGCACTGCAAGCAGTGATGTCTTGTGAAAACTACCTAAACGGACAACCACGACTTCACCTGAAACCACTTCCAAAGTACTGTAACCTCAGTCATTAAGGTCACCAAAAAGCCTGTTTGTCAGAACATGACTTCAACATGCATTTGCAAGACAACACACTAAAAACTAAAGTGTTAAAACCTACACTTTCAAGGTGTTAAACCCATTCTAACTCTTAGGGTTTGATTTTAACACTCAAAGTGCAATGCTTTAAGCACTTAGACATTACAATCGTCAGACATCTGAAACTTGAACGGATGGCACTTCCCACGTGTCTAGCATTGGTGGTTCTTCCAGAATCGTCCATAATTTGATTTGCGCTTGGTGGGTACATAATTAAAAGGACACAACGCAGATGACGCGGATCAGACTCGGGAGTTCGAGCCTGATCCGCGTCATTTGCGTTGTTCCTTTTAAGTGTCGCGACATTACACTTATCAAGTGGTATCATTGTAACACCTGTCAAGTTCTGGGATATCTACACTTGAACAAAGTGCTAGTTCTGCACTTAGTGTTAAATACAGCACTTCAAGTGTAGTTTTTAACACTTTAGTTTTTAGCGTGAAGAAACTCATGAAAAGTGGAACAAGAACTTTCGAATTAAATAATCTTATTAAATACTCTTATTGGAGTAAAAGTATCCGTACATTCTAAATTATTCAAGAACGAAAAATTGGTTGTCGCACCAGGTCGCACTAGGAGTTCGCGAGAGTTTAAACTGATTCTCGAGAATCCGGACGAATTGAATTTTAAGACCTGTTTTTAGAGGTTAACAAATAACTGAACTACAAAACGACTAAAATATATTTCAATCTCATTTACGGTTTATATCATCGCAACGAGACAGGAGCGTAGCCATTGGGGCAGGGAAGAGAGGGGCACATGCGCCCCCAAATTTGTCCCCCCCCCCCCCCCCCCCCCCAGGTGATGTGGCCTAATTATTGATGCCTTTCACAACTTATAAATTAAGGATACAAAATTGCTTTTTATTTGTCTCGAATTACAAAATTTTTCCTTTCCTTTTCCTTCCGTTCTGTAATATGCATACCGCTTTTTAAAACTGATTTGCCCAACAGAGTCGCCATTGCATACTTAAGTGCATGGAGACTGACTGTATGTGCGCTTATTACAAGAAGAACTGAAGAAGCAATATCTATTACTTGCAAAACGATGAGTTTCGATTCGATTCAAATTTCGATTCGACCTTAACTGTGAGATTCGTATGGCGTCACCTGAGGTAAAACATGGCTTATGACCCCTCATTGGAACGAGCTCCTTGAGCTCGTTCCAATGGGGGGTCATAAACTATGTTTTCGACGCAAAAAATGAACAAAATTAGTTGATCAAGAATTTAGTTTGCAAGTGTCGTCTGCCTTTCGTGTTAGTTAAATGGTTAATGAAAAGAACCCGATATAAGCCAGGAAGCCTCGGCAAAATATCAGGAAGACACTTCTCTGCCCCCGTAAGACCAAGGGAGGAAATGGGAGGGAGCAGTCGGTAGATACCCCCATACGGTATAAGGTGCCAGCTCCCCCGACGGCGTTCATCAAGACAATAATTTACATTTTGTAATGAAGTATAAGGGATACAGGCAAAGTTTCAGCTAACAGAAGGTGATGCTATTGACCGAAATTTTGACTGGGTTTCTTATTCGTTCTTTCGCAGATTTGATTTCCATACCATCAGGGTTTGGGGTAATTGCTAATATTTTTCAGGGGGGTGTTTTAACATTCAAGATAGTCAAGGGGCGTAATTCCACTTCAATATGCGAGAGTCATCTGAATACGAGCAGGCAGATCAAGGGAAGTAACTCTTTTCTCTGTGAGTGTGTTTTTGTGACTTCCCGTGAGATGCTCAGGTGGGTGATTTTGCAGCTGACTGTGTGGAAAGATTCAGAGAAATGTAATCGGAAATATCTTCATCATTCATAATACATACCAAATTTAAGTCTAACGTTTTAAAAAATAATCTACCCTCAAAGTAAATACAGTTCACAATGTACACTCTTTTTAGACTGTACAGGAGCTATTTTATGTCTCGGTGATCTGTGAGGCCCGCCGGGGGGGGGGGGGGGGGGGGGTAGCTGACGACAGGAGCCCCTGAACCCAACTGACTGGAAGAATTTTTTTTTTCACTTCAGGGGCAAAAGTGCCAAATTCACGATACAGGTAAATTGAAACGTCCGAATTTTGAAAATATTTTCTCTCCATCAGACCCTTCTCAGGGATCAAGGTTGGGCATCCATTGGCTCGGTAATTATTGCACATGGCACCATCAGTTTCCTTTTGCCTCAATATCCCTTCCTGACATGCACGTTTGTCTCTTTTTCCTATCGTCCACTTTTCGTTAGCTGGAGGGCATTCACATGTGACCCTGTACCAAATACTGAGACCCCAATCGCCGCCCGCTTGGACTTAATCCAGCCGCTCCCAATGACTCCTCTACGTTGAAGACTCGCGATGTGAGTCGGGGGGGGGGGGGGGGGGAGTACGAGAAAGGGTGTCCCACTCTCTCCCGAGGTTTTCTCCTGTGATTTGTTTTTAAGTTAGGGTCAGTATGACCCCTTCCTCCTCCCGGTGGTTTCTTCGCAGAAGCTATAAATGTATGCATTTGGTACGGTATTATCCGCGCGATAACACACGCTTACCCAGATAATATACCGTACCTTTAATCTCCACGCGTGTTCAAAAATGGGTTACTAAAAACAGATGGGGTGGGCACCACTGGATCCGCCCATGTTCTATCAGATAATTAAAAAAAGAATATCTATGTATCTCGGAAGTTCTCAACCCATCCCAACAAGTTCATTCACGACAAATCAACATAACTGGTGCGTCAGTATGTAATGTCATTATATATTTTGTGAATTAGCTGCAGCCTCTTCGTGCCTGTAAGGCCGTGGCCTTGCATAAAATTCACCTCACATGACATTGGTGTACGCGTTCGAGTCATAGCACAACGGAAACAATCTTCTGCAAAGAAGTCGCGTAAATCTTTTCCCACGCAGGTCTCAACAAACCGCCGGAGTGGCAGAATGTGATTGGTCGGTGCATCCCACTTTGTCAGAAAGTCCTCTGGAATGAAGTGATTTCTGTCGGCTTTGGGTAAAACGCGGTTGTAATCTTTATTCTCCATTTGCTCAACTGAAAAATAAATTAAGTAAATCTTTATTAACGAACGAGAAAGATAGGCGTAAAAAGTTTAATGTGGTACTCGTTTGGTGGCATTCCGTCGTAAAGTTATAGCACAATAAGCCCATTGCCCATTGCTCATTCGCCATGTTTAACGTTAATGATATGCAAGATCAGAGGTCGCTTCGGGTCAACATTTCGATAAGCCTATGTATCAAGACCGTCATACATGCAATAGCAACAAATAAAAAGTTTCGTTTGAAACGAGAAAATGTGCATTTTCGATTTAATGCTAATCAAGGTAGAAAAAATAACATACTTTCAACTCTTCATTTAATCGTCAGGACAAAATAATACTGATTTTTTCGTCAAATGAATACCGCAATGAACCCCTTCCCATAAGCGAAGGCAGACTCGGCATCATGTTTTTTTTTGTTGACGAGTAACAAAACAGCAGATAGATCACTCAATCGACACAAAGATGACTGGGTGAGTTAAAACCCTGAGAATCCAAACAACCAACCAATAGAAATATTTGCAAGCATAACACACAGATGTTCCACTAGTAGCAGTGTCGCGTGTCTAATAACATTTGTCTATATACATGTACAGTACAAGTACACGTCAAAATGAGTTGAAGAATAACCATTACCGGTATAAACTATAGATGTAATGTTTCATTTACTAATAATATAAGAATCGGACATAAAAATATATAAATTCTTCTTTGGACCATTTTCTCCTTCAACTCAAACTTACATGTCACACAATGGAAGCTGTATTATTACAAAAAAAAAACTCCCACAAAGTGGAAGATCCATGCAGGGCCGGGGAGAGGAAATTCGGACCAGGTTAATTCTGTAACTGGCCCCTTTCAAAAGTGTCTGGATATGGATACTGATGCATATGATAAAGGCATCTGCAGTGAGTGCCTAAACATTGGGCATATGTTGAAACTAAAGTCTTGTAAAATAGAGATATATTTTTAGTATCAGATATATGATAACATTAGGCTTTTTGTTGGACAAGAGAATTTGAAGTTTTGGTCCCAAAGTTGGAGTCTGATACATAGGGGTAAATTACCAGATGAATTATTGGAAACAGTGGCTTCGAAAAATTGGCTATTTTTTTAAAATGTAATTTTTACACGGGTTTGTTACCAGACAGGTAACTAAAAAATGAGACGGAAGCATTTAAAAAAAAAATTTGCATTTTAGAAACAGGGGATGCTCTGCTCCAGGGGTGGGTAGGTGGGGTTGGTGGGAAAATTCTGCTTTTGAGGCTGCTAGGTGGCTGAAAATGACTGGTTTCGGTATTTTTTCGGGCAATTTTTCAGGTTGAAGTCTTGCCTTTGACAATAAATAATTCCACCCACATTCAGATTGTTTATTTCTACTTAGTCAGATAGTGTTGTATGTTTTTTGTCGATTTGGGAAATGTAATACATGTAATGGGTTAGATAACTAAGTTACAGAATATTTGCATTTGAAGAGAGTGTATGGCATGTCATATTTGGAAATGCCTGGAAAACTGTGGAGCGGAACCTAAATATCCAATGACCTAGAGTTATAGCTATTGATTGCACAATTCTTGAAGTGATAACTTTATTCCGTTAAGTTGATTTATTAAAGTTTTTACTTCAAGAATCCTGCAGTCCAAAATTACAACCGTTCGTTAAGTGCATAGCTCCATTCACGATAAGCCCCCTTCTTAACTTTTTGCACAGGAGTCAGAACCTTGGGGGGAGAGGGGGGGGGGGGGGGGGTACTAGGCCAAACATTTCCTGAAAGAACGTATTTGAAATTGGTTTTGGTTTTGGTACGTACATGTTTGGACTAGGGGTGGGGGGTGAGAGGCCTAACCAAGAACCCTTGACTCCTGCGCCCCCCCCCCCCCTGAGTTTCGGGGTTACTACGCCTGGCCCCCACCCTCTCTCTGGCCCTAGATCCTTGACCAAAATGTGCATAAATGGATATTGTATTACAGTACACACAGGGTGATTTTGTACTTATCCTCTACGTAGGTGGATATACATATATTTTCAACATATACTTGCTAGGCTTGTAGAATGTTGGGGACTCAACAAACTAATCTGCAGTTTATGGACCACTAGATAAGTAACTACTCAGAGGCCCTTAAACTGCAGATTTGCTTGTTGGGTCACAAGTTTTTACTGGCTGCCAGGTATGGTCAGTGGTTGATGCCCTTGTGTGTTGTTTTGCATAAGCAAAATTTCAGCAAGTGGAATTCAGAAATCACTTGACTTACAGTACGAGTAAAAATAATTTGTAGAATAACCTCTATAAACTACGCATCTTCAACTCCACCAATAACACAAGAACCCGACATCACAGAGAGCTTTCCAGAAAATGATGGCAGGTTCTTGTGTCACTGGTGTAAGGGCAGTGGGCTATTTAGTTTATTACGGTAATGATACAACTTATTTTGATTCATACAGTATTTGTAGACTTGAACATATGCTTCTACCTTGTACCGTGCATTTATACTCATATGAAATCTTTTTTCCAGACATTTAATACTTAGCTATTTAGTAAATAATTGTTCATTTACAGATTAGTTCTATTAAAAATTATTGGATTGTGGCCATAGCACATTTCAATATTTCGTGATTATAAAACAAATTTAAAATAATAAATTTTGACTTGCTGAAATAATCTATAATTGCAGTACTCTGATCACAAAAAGGCAGTACAGTACATTTTGTACTTTACTACTTAAACCTTTACCCACAGATAATATTAAAACTGGAAATTTAAATTTAAACTTTTCAAACTTACACAAAAAGCTTTCAGCAAATCGAATCATGTGACCTTCGGGAAAGTTTTCCGGAGGTAATATCCTTTCGTGGACATTATAAATAACATTTTGAATTACTATGCATCAGAAAATTTACTACAATAGAAATTTCAGTGCAATTAACTCCCTTAAGAGCCGTGTATAAACTCAAAACATGTAAAAAAAAAACAGTTGCAGAACGCTAGTACATTACCAGTCAAAATAGGTTGTAACATAATTACAATAAATTAGGAATCCTGCTGCTTCTGCTTCTTCACTGATAATACAAGAATCTTACATCATTTTCTGGAAAGCTCTCTGTTAGAGATTCACAAAAAAGGAAGTCTGATTCTTGTGTTATTAGAACATGAAACATTACACTTATAGTTTATACTGGCAATGGTTATTCTTCAACTCATTTTCACGGGGCACGGTGGCTCAGTAGGTAGAGGTGCAGGCTGCAAGCCGAAAGGTCCTCGGTTCGAATCCCACCTGCGGCAACCGCAACCTTGGGCAAGACACTTCACCCCCATTGCCCACGTGGGGGCACGGTGGCGCTGTGTACTAAGGCGTACTGCACGTCGATGTTGCACTTGGCTTCAACCAATTCTAACCCTGCTTGTGTGGAGTTGGTATGTCGCCCTTGCTCGGTGGTTCTCTCCGGGTACTCCAGCTTCCTCCACCCGTAAAACTGTCATGGTCATGATTTTCACATTTTAGAGACCACGCCCCCTTCCCAACCTCTTCCAGCTGGAACATCTGTAGCGGTCAAGGTATAAAGGCCATTTACCAACCAGCCTGGTTGGTCTGGATCTCTTAGTCTCGTGGTAAATCAGTCGCTTTGTGTGCTAGAGATCAATAGTTCGAGCCTTGGCCCCCGTTCTGCTCTCTCGATCTCTTACTTTTGGGAGGTCGAAACATTCACCAAGTTTCACCACAGCGTCCACAACGCAACCGACGCAGTTGGTGGCGTTGTGGACGCTGTGGTGAAGCATGGTGGATGTTTCGACCTCTGACGTGGAATCTGGGATGAGATTCACCATCGGTAAATCTCATAGAACGTGAGAGTAGTGTAGTGGTTGAGGTATAAAGGCCATTTACCAACCAGCCTGATTGGTCCGGATTTCTTAGTCGGTCGCTTTATGTGCTAGAGATCGACGGTTCGAGCTTCGACTCCCGCACTTCTCTCTCGCTCTCTAACACATCTGTGTGTTATGCTTAAAAATATTTGTATTTGTTTGTTATTTGAATACCCAGGGTTTGAATTTTTACTCACGCAGTCATCTTTGTGTTGTTTGAGTGATCTACCTGCCATTTTATCACTCTCCACGTGTCTGCCTATGCTTATGGAAAGGAGTTCATTGCGGTATTCATTTGACGACAAAATCAATATTATTTTGTTTTGCCGTTTAAATGATGTGTTGAATCTGACCTTGCTTATCATTAACGCTAAACATGGCGAATGCGCAATGGGATTATGGGGGGTGGAAGGCAGACAGCCTGGCTGTGCCATCTCCTTGTAATTTGGGGAACAGCAGGAAGACAGCCACCAATTTGATTACTTTGTCTCCTTAAAATATATGTTTTAGTTTTTTTATTATTAAAACTTTTCATAATTATTTGTACTGTACTGTCGAGAGTGATTTGATTATTCGAGGAAATATATTCACGTGGATTGGAAACAATGTCATTGTCCACTGCGCTTTCGTTTAAGACGAAAGTAAAACAACTGATGTATGAGTGCGCTTGTCGTTGTGAATATTAACCCTTTAAATGCTACTGGCGGCAGGGCTGGGATGAGTTAAAATTTTCCTTAACAGGTTAACGTGGTAAATAATTCTGCGTTAACGAGTTAAATGACGTTAAATGTTAAAATGAAAAACATTTTAATAACTTCGGCCATTTTTATTGATTTGAATTTGAATATAATTGAACTTACGCACAGTTCGTTTCTTGAGTTCCAATGTGTTCTGTAGTTAAGATAGTTCTCTCAGGTTATCGTAAATTCTAACATTCAGCCATGTTTTCATTTAAGAATACAATCGCTGAGGCCGTATCCTTAGAAAAAGACATCCGTCGTTGCTCGAATACCAGTTCTTACATGGAAAATAGGCATTCGGATGAAGCTGATATTGCTGTACAGTCAAATATAGGCGGGTCAACTTCGCCAACTTTGGTAGGAGGGCTACGGACAAATAAATTATTCGTGTTCTTCAATTTCGTTAAACTGCGTAAAATTCGACGTCATCGGCACGCATGATGCGGCTTGTATAAACACAAGATAACGACGCAATGCCACATCTTATAAAATTATGATCCTCAAAGTTAAGCGTTATTAACTTGGTTAAATTTCTTTAACGTTGTGAAAATAATTTAACACGTTAACGTTTGGACGTTAACTGCACCCAGCCCTGACTGGCGAAAATGTCTGTCCAGGAAAGGAAATCTCGTATCATTAAAATAAGTAAAATTTGAGAATATTCAACAAACTCTTCCCCTGTTAATTGTATAGACGCTTTGGTCAATGATTTCTCGAGTAAAATGTTCATAAATTTTTCATCATATCTAATCATGACTGCTTCATAGCAGCCATGACTAGATGCCATGAGTTTTAAAAAAAATATTACTCACCAGAAGAAGAGTTAAATCAATTAGCATTATTGAGAGGGACGTTGGAAATACGGACCACGGGGGCGAGAGGGGGTAGGCAATGCCCTTCCCAGCTTCCTCATTCATTTTTTTCAATGATTTATTCTCGAAGTAAAGCGAAAAACCACCCCAAATCCGTTCTGGGAGCATTCAAAATTCAGCGGGGGAGTTTGGGAGGAGGTGCCCCCTCTTCTCAATGGGTGGCTCACCAACTCGTAAATTCCACCATCTGGGGCCTTCGGCCTTCGTGACATGCATGCTTGGGCATGTCATGGCAGCCCTGCTAATGCGAGTAAATGCGCTTTTTCCCGGAGTCTGACCCCCCTTGCCCTGAATTACTTCCGGCATCCCTGGTTATTGACCCTTTCAGTATTACAAAATGAGTGACATCAATATGTGTACAAACTGAAGTATCTGACTATCTTTGTGCGTTACCTCAATTCAGGTTTGTTTTTTGTCCAGAGATGTTTACTTCATGCTAAAAAATAAGTGTTAAAAACTACACTTGAAGTGCTGTATTTAACACTTACTAAGTGCTGAACTAGCACTTTGTTCAAGTGTAGATATCCCAGAACTTGACAGATGTTACAATAATACCACTTGACAAGTATAATGTCGCGACACTTAAAAGGAAACAACTCAGATGACGCGGATCAGACTCGAACTCTCGAGCCTGATCCGCGTCATCTGCGTTGTGTCCTTTTAATTATGTACCCACCAAGCGCAAATCCAATTATGGACGATTCTGGAAGAACCACCAATGCTAGACACATGGGAAGTGCCACCCATTCAAGTTTCAGATGTCTGACGATTGTAATGTCTAAGTGCTTAAAGCATTGCACTTTGAGTGTTAAAATCAAACCCTAAGAGTTAGAATGGGTTTAACACATTGAAAGTGTCAGTTTTAACTCTTTAGTTTTTAGTGTGTTGTATTGGAGAAAATAATATATGCTTGTTGTAAGATAAGACGTAACATTATTCTGAAGATGAGGGGTTTTTTTTGTTTATTAGGGTTTAACGACACATTAACAGCCAGGGTCATATCATGTCGGTGACAGTTTTACGGGTGGAGGAAGCCGGAGTACCCGGAGAGAACCACCGAGCAACGACGAGCAGCTGTCAGCTCTCCAACATCGTAACTCTGAACTCTGCACCGCGGCACAGACAGGGTTAGATTGGTTGAAGACATGCGCACCTTCGACGTGCAGTATACCCTAGTACACAGCGTCATCGTGCCCCCATGTAGATAATCGGGGTTAAGTGCCTTGCCCAAGAACACAACGCGGGAGGGCGAATCAGTCGCTTAAAAAGTCACACATCCAACTACTAACCGCGCTCAACGTTGCTTAACTTCGGTGATCTGACGAGAACCAGCTTCCAAGACGCCAACCCGGTGGGGATTCATGGGCTGTATTTCGACTAAGATTTTCAAATAAAAAGATTACGTTTCGATGTTTCGTGTGTTTCTTTTTCACAATTAATACTAAATTCCAGGTTTTTTTAGAGTTCAAAGTGAAACGCGAAATAAATTTGACCACTGGTGATATCCCTGGCCAATCTCGTTATGAAAATAGACTTTCCATAAAGTTATCTCCTCTGAACTTATAGACTGGCAAGGAAGGCCCAATTAAGAAGCACAACTGTAATTATTGAGAACACGACTGTGACATCAGTGGAAAGTTAAAAAATTTATAGTAATTTATATATTTTTTATACTTACCAATGACCCAGACATAGCTGGTGCTAACTCTTAAAATATAGGGCCAAACACAAATTTTGCCCCCCAATCCCCAAAATTTGCATCTAAAACCAAAGAAAACATGTCCTGAAAGGCCCTCCACACTTCGCCCCTACTGCGCATGCGCAGTGTCAAGGACGTTCCGAAATTGGCGCCATTAATCATTCTAATAACCAGTGCCTGGTAAGCGCTATGTACTCAGCGGGGAGGCAAGAGTTCCCAACTCCTGGGAGGGCCATCCCCGTCTGGGTCATTGGTAAGTATAAAAAATATATAAATTACTATAAATTTTTTAACATTTTTATACTGTACCAATGACCCAGACATAACTGAATAGTAAAAAGGCTGGAGGGCCAAGGACATAGAGCAAAATGGAATACGCTCAATAAAATAAAATAGAGTCATCCCCTGTAGGGAAAAAGAAGTAATAGGCCTTACATGTATCTTTCTTATTTATGATAAATTAGAAAGATACAACACCTTCCAAAATTGAGCTTAATACATCCATGTACTCTATTAATATCCAATATAATCCTTATACTAATAATTTTTAAAGTAAGCCAATAAATAAAGTAAGTCTATAGAATAGAGACTCTTATACTCCTAAAAGTGTCTGAGGATTGCATAATCATGTCCGTTGACATTTGCAATATTCAAAAGCTATACTTTAAAAACTAAGACTTGAATGAATTTTAAAAACCTAAACTTCTCACTAAACAACCATCCCAATAACAGCTCAGAATAACTAACTCCGGAGGAGGTATCCCCTTGTTTTCATAGTAAAACAGGTGACCCAAGGGAACACCCTCCCCCCCCCCCCCTTTTTTCTTGCCCTGGGTCAAATAGCCCAGAGCGAAGAGGGCAGCAGAACGGAGACACTGCCGAAACAGACAGCCTACCTAGCTATAGTAGCAACTGTTAAGTGAATGACATTCTGAGCAGTAGATAATAGACCTAACAATAGAGGCCTCCAGAAATGGACTCGATATTTCTGAGATAAAATTCATGAATGTGAATGGCTGAGCGCAATGAGCGGCCTTCAAAAATCTATAATAGCGACACTATTAATGTAAGCCAAGAAGTAGAAGAACTCTTACTTCATGAGCCGAAATCTTAAGCACAACTGCTAAGTCAATGATATACCATAAGCAGTACCGATAGTAAATAGAATCCATTAACAATAAAATGGAGCGTAACGTCCTTCTACTAGGCATCAAAGACAGAAGAAGCTTACGCCCATAGTAATAAACAGATATCTGTTTATAAATACATAAACTGTACCCGGAAAGAGTAAAGGCCTATGCCCATACGAAGACGGAAGGACCTTAAAATAATAGGTTCCGGATAATAGGAGCCTAACTCTTATGCAAAAATCCAACCTAAATAGTAACGGAAGTAGTGATTCCGAAACTACGAAAGTGAAAATCATCCATCGATAGTGCATGAAACTCACTGACTCTACAGTAAAAGAGAAACCAACAGAATTACTGTCTAAAAGGTCAGAATTTGAAAACTACTGTTTCCAGAGGCTCAAATGATTACTTAGCTAAATAAGAACCGAAGTTAAAATCCATATAGGAATTTAATCTAAAGATTCTAAGTCTATTTATCAACAAGTTACTAACTGACTTAGATAAAGAGACAAAAGACTCAATTGTAAACTATCGTAGAGTGCATAGGTATGAGGTAACATAAACCTATAACCTAAATAATAACAGGCTGCAGTAGATCTTATGAAACAAGTATACTAAAAAATTGCAATGAGTAGTATGGAGGGATCAACAATATGAACATAATGATCCCTACACCACGACGGAAGAGCCTCCACTTTAGCCGCATAGAATAGCGAAGAAGAGGATCTCCTATAGTAAGAAATCGCGTCCAAAGCTCGTCCAGTACAGTGCATACAATGCAATACGGACCACACAACGGAATACATGAAGGTTGCGACCTTGCGGGTTGTGATAAAGATGACACGATTTACCCAGTGAAAAAAGATCCTCACATAGAGGAAGATTTCACGTTAAGACCCACAGTAGACAAGAGAGTAAATTACCCATGATCTCTGTGAAGATAGAGATGCTATCAACAGAAATGTATTGTAGTTGTTTATCTTAGCAATACCTGCTGAAACAACAGCGCCGGAGGATACGCGTATCCTATCATTCCGTCCTATAGATCAATAGAGCGTTAACAACATTAGCTCAGAGATCTGGACAAGCTAACACATACGTCTGCAATTGATTAGCAAACTGTGTCGTAAATAAATCGTCATTGGGCGCTCCCATAGATAGCAAATCTGATTGAATACTTGTTTGTTGAGAGTCCATTCTGACAGCAACAAGCGACCCGTAAGAGAACGGGAGTCCGGTAAAACAATCAGACTACCCGGAATATGACGGACCAAAACAGAACTTGGTGTACTATAACCAACAGACGGATTCTTTCCATTAAATTGAATAACGGAAACGAAAGAGTGCCTTCCTGGTTCCGGAGATACGCCACTACTGTCGAATTAAAGGACAGGATTTGGGCATGCGTTTCTGAATAATGTTCATGCAATGACATAAAGCAAGCCTAAAAAGTTAAAAAATTTATAGTAATTTATATATTTTTTATACTTACCAATGACCCAGACATAGCTGGTGCTAACTCTTAAAATATAGGGCCAAACACAAATTTTGCCCCCCAATCCCCAAAATTTGCATCTAAAACTAAAGAAAACATGTCCTGAAAGGCCCTCCACACTTCGCCCCTACTGCGCATGCGCAGTGTCAAGGACGTTCCGAAATTGGCGCCATTTATCATTCTAATAACCAGTGCCTGGTAAGCGCTATGTACTCAGCGGGGAGGCAAGAGTTCCCAACTCCTGGGAGGGCCATCCCCGTCTGGGTCATTGGTAAGTATAAAAAATATATAAATTACTATAAATTTTTTAACATTTTTATACTGTACCAATGACCCAGACATAGCTGAATAGTAAAAAGGCTGGAGGGCCAAGGACATAGAGCAAAATGGAATACGCTCAATAAAATAAAATAGAGTCATCCCCTGTAGGGAAAAGAAGTAATAGGCCTTACATGTATCTTTCTTATTTATGATAAATTAGAAAGATACAACACCTTCCAAAATTGAGCTTCATACATCCATGTACTCTATTAATATCCAATATAATCCTTATACTAATAATTTTTAAAGTAAGCCAATAATAAAGTAAGTCTAGAGAATAGAGACTCTTATACTCCTAAAAGTGTGTGAGAATTGCATAATCACGTCCGTTGACAATATTCAAAAGCTATACTTTAAAAACTAAGACTTGAATGAATTTTATAAACTTAAACTTCTCACTAAACAACCATCCCAATAACAGCTCAGAATTACTAACTCCGGAGGAGGTATCCCCTTGTTTTCATAGTAAAACAGGTGACCCAAGGGAACACCCTCCCCCCCCCCCCCCCTTTTTTCTTGCCCTGGGTCAAATAGCCCAGAGCGAAGAGGGCAGCCGAACGGAGACACTGCCGAAACAGACAGCCTACCTAGCTATAGTAGCAACTGTTAAGTGAATGACATTCTGAGCAGTAGATAATAGACCTAACAAAAGAGGCCTCAAGAAATTGACTCGATATTTCTAAGATAAAATTCATGAATGTGGATGGCTGAGCGCAATGAGCGGCCTTCAAAAATCTATAATAGCGACACTATTAATGTAAGCCCAAGAAGTAGAAGAACTCTTACTTCATGAGCCGAAATCTTAAGCACAACTGCTAAGTCAATGATATACCATAAGCAGTACCGATAGTTAATAGAATCCATTAACAATAAAATGGAGCGTAACGTCCTTCTACTAGACATCAAAGACAGAAGAAGCTTACGCCCTTGTAATAAACAGATATCTGTTTATAAATACATAAACTGTACCCGGAAAGAGTAAAGGCCTATGCCCATACGAAGACGGAAGGACCTTAAAATAATAGGTTCCGGATAATAGGAGCCTAACTCTTATGCAACAATCCAACCTAAATAGTAACGGAAGTATTGATTCCGAAACTATGAAAGTGAAAATCATCCATCGATAGTGCATGAAACTCACTGACTCTACAGTAAAAGAGAAACCAACAGAATTACTGTCTAAAAGGTCAGAATTTGAAAACTACTGTTTCCAGAGGCTCAAATGATTACTTAGCTAAATAAGAACCGAAGTTAAAATCCGTATAGGAATTTAATCTAAAGATTCTAAGTCTATTTATCAAAAAGTTACTAACTGACTTAGATAAAGAGACAAAAGACTCAATTGTAAACTATCGTAGAGTGCATAGGTATGAGGTAACATAAACCTATAACCTAAATAATAACAGGCTGCAGTAGATCTTGTGAAACAAGTATACTAAAAAATAGCAATGAGTAGTATGGAGGGATCAACAATATGAACATAATGATCCCTACACCACGACGGAAGAGCCTCCACTTTAGTCGCATAGAATAGCGAAGAAGAGGATCTCCTATAGTAAGAAATCGCGTCCAAAGCTCGTCCAGTACAGTGCTTACAATGTAATACGGACCACACAACGGAATACATGAAGGTTGCGACCTTGCTGGTTGTGATAAAGATGACACGATTTACCCAGTGAAAAAAGATCCTCACATAGAGGAAGATTTCACGTTAAGACCCACAGTAGACAAGAGAGTAAATTACTCATGATCTCTGTGAAGATAGAGATGCTATCAACAGAAATGTATTGTGGTTGTTTATCTTAGCAATACCTGCTAAAACAACAGCGCCGGAGGATACGCGTATCCTATCATTCCGTCCTATAGATCAATAGAGCGTTAACACTATTAGCTCAGAGATCTGGACAAGCCAACACATACGTCTGCAATTGATTAGCAAGCTGTGTCATAAATAATTCATCATTGGGCGCTCCCATAGATAGCAAATCTGATTGAATACTTGTTTGTTGAGAGTCCATTCTGACAGCAACAAGCGACCCGTAAGAGAACGGGAGTCCGATAAAACAATCAGACGACCCGGAATATGACGGACCAAAACTGAACTTGGTGTACTATAACCAACAGACGGATTCTTTCCATTAAATTGAATAACGGAAACGAAAGAGTGCCTCCCTGGTTCCGGAGATACGCCACTACTGTCGAATTAAAGGACAGGAATTTGGGCATGCGTTTCTGAATAATGTTCATGCAATGACATAAAGCAAGCCTAAAAAACATTATTCCGCGGAAGTTAAACTGATAGCTAAAAGACTGCGGAACCCAAAGACCCTGGCACTTCGAATCCGTAGGGATCAGTATATATCCCAATCTGTTTGACTGGCAACAGTCATAACAGCCACACTCGGGTCCGGCAACTGCGGCGGCACTCTCTGAGTCAACCACCGAATGTTTGCCCCAGTCTGAATCTCTTGTAACACTAGATAGACAAGAGAACGTATAAATCGAGCAATTCATGGATTGCCGGAAAGTTGCCGTCGAAGAGAAGCTCCTCCGAGAACGAAGCGACTCTGAGAGAGTTCTTAACCTTACTATCCACGCGTGTGGATGTAGCTAGGGCTGCATCACGTCTAACCAACTCCAATCAGCCACTGAAGGGCGGAGTTATACGTGAACAAACTACTGCCCTGAAAAGAAATTACATTGAGAATAATATCCCGTAAATCTTTTCTTGAAGACGTAATGATAACGCCTCAGTAAGGCGGATTACGTATAATAAAGCGTCTAAGTTAAGTCTACTATACATAATGTCGTTCCCAACATTGAAATTGGAAAAGACATAAACGGCGAAAAAGAATATATGCAGTCTTTAATCACACCGTCTAGACGCATATGAACTCTCGGTATGCCCTGCTCTGCCAAAATAAACTATTTGTAAAAATGATAAAATGGCAGAAATGAGCAACGCGGACAAGAAACTAAACTATCATGCTTAGTAGCAGGCTTGTATATATATATATATATATATAGCGTCGAAAAATAAAACACATGTTGTAATGACAATATTGGACTGCGTCGGTAAGTCAGGGACAATGTCCCTGTACCGATCGAAAAATCCGAGTCCAATGACGCTATAAGTCTCTTATCCAAGATCGCAGCAATGAAGTCCGAAATAATAATCACTGGAAGAAATGCCAGAAGATATGAAAGGCATCTTCCGATACTACTAAAGGGAAAACTCGAAATCTTTCGAATCCCTTTCGCCATCCTGTCGGACCCTATAAAGCGTTCGGTCGTCCGTAGCTGATGCAACCGCGGACCGCACCGACCCAGCGCCGTCGGATAATTCCTGATTCGACCGAGAAACTGTCAATTGCTGGGATGCTGCGAAACAACTGTGCTAACTCGGATAGCACGTCCGTCACTGAGGCCTGAGGAGAAGCGGTCTTACGATGCATTGCCGCTGGAAGCTCCGTGATCGTTACCCCGTGCATACTTCCAATATGCGAGCGAACGGAGTGTATAGGCCTCGTGTCCCTTGGCTACCGGATGGCGCGACCTATTCGCCGTGGAATCACTGAATGCCGAAACTGATCGGATACTCGAGGTCACGTAGCCAATGTGCGGTCGTGTGCCCTGCTGTGAGGATGAGGAAGCATTAAAGACAGTCTCTCGGACTGTCAATATAACGGAGCGTCCCGAGTAACGGACATATGCTCCGAATGTAAAATATCTGAACCACAACATGCGGTCCCCTATGTTGTTGGGCGAGAGAGGAACCTCTTTCGCTCACAGCCCAGACGGACCTGGACAAGCCAGGAACCGGACTAACAGGCTTCCTCCGATCTGTCCTCAATCTGCCGTCACTGGGTGAGTACTAAAGTAATTAAAGTGCTCGCATCACCCAAAACTCCTTCCTAGACCGCAACGGACGAACCCGGCAGCCGAACCATTCGATGAATGTACGCTACACCGGGTGAGCTAGCGAATGTCACTCCGTAAGCGATAGACATATTCCATGAGCACTTATTGCCGCTAACTCTTCATTAACTATGACGACAGAGGCACACTTTTGAAAGACATCTCCATAACTCTTCGAACAAGAAACCAGAAATGCTTGGATAGCAAGCATAAAATAATAATATATATAGCGTCGTTCAATAATTCGAAAGTTTGTGTGACATTATTGGACTATGTCGGAACTGAGGGACGATGTCCCTGAACCGAACCAAAAATTTCTAAGTCCACCGACGCTATCAGTTTCTTATCCGGCATCGCAGCATATGTTGTTCCGAAAGGGAAAGCTTGAAATCCTCCGAATCCCTTTCGGTATCCCGTCGGACCGGATGAAACTTTCGGACGTCCGTACCCGCTTCCGCGGAGCGTCCCGACCCAGCATCGTCGGATAAAATATATGCGACAGATTCAGTTGATGCTGGGATGCTGCGATAAACTGTGCTATTAAAGAAATCACGTCCGTTCCCGAGGCCTGTGCAGTAGCGGACTTACGATGCATTGCCGCCGGAAGCTCCGTGTACGTTGACTCCCGCACACTTCCTATGCGAACGTTCGGAGTCTGCAGGCCTCGAGTCCCCAGCTACCGACCCAGCGCTGTCGGATAATTCTCGATCCGACACCGTTTCTGTCGGCTGCTGGGATGCTGCGATAAGCTGTGCTATGTGCACAAGAATGTCCGGCGTCGAGACCTGCGGAGGCGCAGTCTATCGCTGCTTCGCCGAGGGCAGCTCCGCATCAGATGGCTCCCGCATACTTTTCCTATGCGAACGTCCGGAGTCCATCGGTCTCGAATCCCTGGCTGTCGGATGGTGTGACCTGGTCGCCGAAGAATCCTTGATCGGCGAAGCTGGTAATATATCGGCGGTCACGCAGCCAAGGTGCGGTCGTGTGCGCTGACGAGAAGAGGAAGCCTTAGCAGTCTCAGCGGACTGCCTATACAACGGAGCGTCCCGAGCGACGGACGTATGCTCCGCTAGCGACACATTTTGTACCACAACATCTGGGGCCAGATGTTGTTGAACGAGAGAGGGGCCTCTCTCGCTTGCCGTCCGGATGGACCGGAACGAGCTATGAACCGGACTAAAAGGCTTCCTCCGTTCTCCCTCCGATCCGCCGTCACTGGGTGTGCATTAAGTTAATTTTATAGTGCTCGCATCACCCCAAAATTCCTTCTAGACCGCAACGGACGAACCCGGCTGCCGAACCATTCGGTGAATGGACGCTACACCGAGCGAGCTAGCGGACGTCAAAGGCCGTCGAACCTACTAGGGTCCTCTTAGGCAATTGGCGTATTACATGAGAACTTTTCCGCTAGCCCTTCATCAATTGTGACGACGGAGGCACACTGTTGGAAGACATCACAGATACATCACCCTAATCTTGATCGTCTGAAATAGAAATTGATAAAGTAGAGTGACCCTGCGGGGAAAGGATCGGAGTGTCCAAATCCCCAACAACATACCGTGACATACGCTTCCCATATTGTCATCGAAATCATACGATACAGAACAGGAGTTAATGCGAGTACACTGACCACATAGAATGATAATAAAGTCAGAGGAAGACTTCCTCTTAAAACAATTGATCAATATCCTTTCAATGTGAAAAGAAAACAAGTCCTGGTACTCGCACTAACCCCTGGCAATCAAAATACATAATAATAATATGATCCATTTATATAGAAAAAATAATTGAAATCAAAATATTTTGAAAAAATATTTTTTCAGAACAGCCCAAGTTTCTGAAAAGTAACGTTGAGCCCCAATGGATCCCAAGCCTAAGTGTGGACAAAAATTTTAAAAATATTTTAAACAATTTATTCAACACTTACGAACAATAATAATGTATCTAGTTATGATTAAAATAACATAAAGATATTATTTTTTAGAAATTCCCCCCTCACACAGAGGGCTGTTGTAAATGTAAACAATGAGTGTAAAAACACTAAAATAAGACTCCAGGCACCCAGGCCCGAAATCAGTTACCAAAAATACACTATCTGATGCAAAACAGAGACTTCCAGGGAAGAAACTGCAGAACATCAGATGGTAGATGCAGAACACAACGCCTAACCACCCGTAGGTGAAGACGTAAACATGGGGAAAGAACAGAATTCATTCTGTCATTCAGCTAAAACTCCCAAGAAATTTTAGTAATAATAATTACAGAAACTATGCCAAAAGCATGGGAGAATAGCAAGGGGGAACTTAAAGGACAGGGAGAGAGGAAAACACTTGAAAAAACAGTGTAACTAAATAATCAGAATGACAACAAAATGGCTGCTGCCTTGAAAATAGGTAACTTAACATAATTTCATTAAAAAATTTTAAGTTACAGCCCTGATAATATTCTGTCACACATTCTTTTCCTCTCCTCCTTCTCTATCCTCCTTAGAATCACCATTTCACTAATATTTATGTGTCTGGCATCATTTAAACTGAGATTTAAAAGCACAAAGATCAGTCAGATGTTAACTGATGAAGGGCCAAACTTAGAATGATAAATGGCGCCAATTTCGGAACGTCCTTGACACTGCGCATGCGCAGTAGGGGCGAAGTGTGGAGGGCCTTTCAGGACATGTTTTCTTTAGTTTTAGATGCAAATTTTGGGGATTGGGGGGCAAAATTTGTGTTTGGCCCTATATTTTAAGAGTTAGCACCAGCTATGTCTGGGTCATTGGTACAGTATAAAAATACATTATTCCGCGGAAGAAAACTGATTGCTAAGAGACTGCGGAACCCAAAGACCCTGGCACTTCGAATCCGTAGGGATCACTATTATATCCCAATCTGTTTGACTGGCAACCGTCATAACAGCCACACTCGGGTCCGGCAACTGCGGTGGCACTCTCTGAGTCAACCACCGAATGTTTGCCACAGTCTGAATCTCTTGTAACACTAGATAGACAAGAGAACGTGTAAATCGAGCAAATCATGGATTGCCGAAAAGTTGCCGTCGAAGAGAAGCTCCTCCGAGAACGAAGCGACTCTGAGAGAGTTCTTAACCTTACTATCCACGCGTGTGGATGTAGCTAGGGCTGCGTCACGTCTAACCAACTCCAATCAGCCACTGAAGGGCGGAGTTATACGTGAACAAACTACTGCCCTCAAAAGAAATTACATTGAGAATAATATCCCGTAAATCTTTTCTTGAAGACGTAATGATAACGCCTCAGTAAGGCGGATTACGTATGATAAAGCGTCTAAGTTAAGTCTACTATACATCATGTCGTTTCCAACATTGAAATTGGAAAAGACATAAACGGCGAAAAAGAATATATGCAGTCTTTAACCACACCGTCTAGACGCATAAGAACTCTCGGTATGACCTGCTCTGCCAAAATAAACTATTCGTATAAAAGATAAAATGGCAGAAATGAGCAACGCGGACAAGAAACTAATCTATCATGCTTGGTAGCAGGCTTGTATATATATATAGCGTCGAAAAATAAAACACATGTTGTAATGACAATATTGGACTGCGTCGGTAAGTCAGGGACAATGTCTCTGAACCGATCGAAAAATCCGAGTCCAATGACGCTATAAGTCTCTTATCCAAGATCGCAGCAATGAAGTCCGAAATAACAATCACTGGAAGATAATGCCAGAAGATATGAAAGGCAGCTTCCGATACTACTAAAGGGAAAACTCGAAATCTTTCGAATCCCTTTCGCCATCCTGTCGGACCCTATAAAGCGTTCGGTCGTCCGTAGCTGATGCAACCGCGGACCGCACCGACCCAGCGCCGTCAGATAATTCCTGATTCGACCGAGAAACTGTCAATTGCTGGGATGCTGCGAAACAACTGTGCTAACTCGGATAGCACGTCCGTCACTGAGGCCTGAGGAGAAGCGGTCTTACGATGCATTGCCGCTGGAAGCTCCATGATCGTTACCCCGTGCATACTACCAATATGCGAGCGAACGGAGTGTATAGGCCTCGTGTCCCTTGGCTACCGGATGGCGCGACCTATTCGCCGTGGAATCACTGAATGGCGAAACTGATCGGATACTCGAGGTCACGTAGCCAATGTGCGGTCGTGTGCCCTGCTGTGAGGATGAGGAAGCATTAAGGACAGTCTCTCGGACTGTCAATATAACGGAGCGTCCCGACCGACGGACATATGCTCCGAATGAAAAATATCTGAACCACAACATGCGGTCCCCTATGTTGTTGGACGAGAGAGGGACCTCTCTCGCTCACAGCCCGGACGGACCTGGACAAGCCAGGAACCGGACTAACAGGCTTCCTCCAATCTGTCCTCAATCTGCCGTCACTGGGTGAGTACTAAAGTAATTAAAGTGCTCGCATCACCCAAATCTCCTTCCTAGACCGCAACGGACGAACCCGGCAGCCGAACCATTCGATGAATGTACGCTACACCGTGTGAGCTAGCGAATGTCACTCCGTAGGCGATAGACATATTCCATGAGCACTTATTGCCGCTAGCTCTTCATTAACTATGACGACAGAGGCACACTTATGAAAGACATCTCCATAACTCCGCGAACAAGAAACCAGAAATGCTTGGTTATAGCAAGCATAAAATAATAATATATATAGCGTCGTGCAATAATTCGAAAGTTTGTGTGACATTATTGGACTATGTCGGAACTGAGGGACGATGTCCCTGAACCGAACCAAAAATTTCTAAGTCCACCGACGCTATCAGTTTCTTATCCGGCATCGCAGCATTCTGGTCCGACGAAAGAAGCTGTAGAAGACCAAGTCAGATGACATACACAACAGCATATGTTGTTCCGAAAGGGACAGCTCGAAATCCTCCAAATCCCTTTCGGTATCCCGTCGGACCGGATGAAACTTTCGGACGTCCGTACCCGCTTCCGCGGAGCGTCCCGCCCCAGCATCGTCGGATAAAATATATGCGACAGATTCAGTTGATGCTGGGATGCTGCGATAAACTGTGCTATTAAGGAAAGCACGTCCGTTCCCGAGGCCTGTGCAGTAGCGGTCTTACGATGCATTGCCGCCGGAAGCTCCGTGAACGTTGACTCCCGCACACTTCCTATGCGAACGTCCGGAGTCTGCAGGCCTCGTGTCCCCGGCTACCGGATGGTGTGACCTGGTCGCCGAAGAATCCTTGATCGGCGAAGCTGGTAATATATCGGCGGTCACGCAGCCAAGTTGCGGTAGTGTGCGCTGACGAGAAGAGGAAGCCTTAGCAGTCTCCGCGGACTGCCTATACAACGGAGCGTCCCGAGCGACGGACGTATGCTCCGCTTGCGACACATTTTGTACCACAACATCTGGGGCCAGATGTTGTTGAACGAGAGAGGGGCCTCTCTCGCTTGCCGTCCGGATGGACCGGAACGAGCTATGAACCGGACTAAAAGGCTTCCTCCGTTCTCCCTCCGATCCGCCGTCACTGGGTGTGCATTAGGTTAATTTATAGTGCTCGCATCACCCCAAAATTCCTTCTGGACCGCAACGGACGAACCCGGCTGCCGAACCATTCGGTGAATGGACGCTACACCGGGCGAGCTAGCGGACGTCAAAGGCCGTCGAACCTACTAGGGTCCTCTTAGGCAATTGGCGTATTTACATGAGCACTTTTCCGCTAGCCCTTCATTAATTGTGACGACGGAGGCACACTGTTGGAAGACATCACAGATACATCACCCTAATCTTGATCGTCTGAAATAGAAATTGACAAAGTAGAGTGACCCTGCGGGGAAAGGACCGGAGTGTCCAAATCCCCAATAACATACCGTGACATACGCTTCCCATATTGTCATCGAAATCATACGATACAGAACAGGAGTTAATGCGAGTACACTGACCACATATAGAATGATTATAAAGTCAGAGGAAGACTTCCTCTTAATACAATTGATCAATATCCTTTCAATGTGAAAAGAAAACAAGTCCTGGTACTCGCACTAACCCCTGGCAATCAAAATACATAATAATAATATGATCCATTAATATAGAAAAAATAATTGAAATCAAAATATTTTGAAAAAATATTTTTTCAGAACAGCCCAAGTTTCTGAAAAGTAACGTTGAGCCCCAATGGATCCCAAGCCTAAGTGTGGACAAAAATTTTAAAAATATTTTAAACAATTTATTCAACACTTACGAACAATAATAATGTATCTAGTTATGATTAAAATAACATCAAGATATTATTTTCCAGAAATCCCCCCCTCACACAGAGGGCTGTTGTAAATGTAAACAATGAGTGTAAAAACACTAAAATAAGACTCCAGGCACCCAGGCCCGAAATCAGTTACCAAAAATACACTATCTGATGCAAAACAGAGACTTCCAGGGAAGAAACTGCAGAACATCAGATGGTAGATGCAGAACACAACGCCTAACCACCCGTAGGTGAAGACGTAAACATGGGGAAAAGAACAGAATTCATTCTGTTATTCAGCTAAAACTCCCAAGAAAATTTAGTAATAATAATTACAAAAACTATGCCAAAAGCATGGGAGAATAGCAAGGGGGGACTTAAAGGACAGGGAGAGAGGAAAACACTTGAAAAACAGTGTAACTAAATAATCAGAATGACAACAAAATGGCTGCTGCCTCGAAAATAGGTAACTTAACATTATTTCATTAAAAAATTTTAAGTTACAGCCCTGATAATATTCTGTCACACATTTTTTTCCTCTCCTCCTTCTCTATCCTCCTTAGAATCACCATTTCACTAATATTTATGTGTCTGGCATCATTTAAACTGAGATTTAAAAGCACAAAGATCAGTCAGATGTTAACTGATGAAGGGCCAAACTTAGAATGATTAATGGCGCCAATTTTCTGAACGTCCTTGACACTGCGCATGCGCAGTAGGGGCGAAGTGTGGAGGGCCTTTCAGGACATGTTTTCTTTGGTTTTAGATGCAAATTTTGGGGATTGGGGGGCAAAATTTGTGTTTGGCCCTATATTTTAAGAGTTAGCACCAGCTATGTCTGGGTCATTGGTACAGTATAAAAATATAAAGAGACGTTTCCCTTTGTTACTTTTGATGAAAGAAAACAACAGACAGCTCTCGGAGCCGTCTGTTGTTTTCTTTTATTAAAAGTTACAAAAAGAAACTTGGCTCTTTATGATAAGCTAATTAAAAGCAACAAAGTAACTGTCCACATTGGCTGTTTGTTTAGCGAATGCGTTTTTACAGTAATTTGCAAGACATTTATATTAGTGGAAAGGATAATGTCTGTATTATATATCACGTTGGACACACAACTCGGTGTTTGACGACACTTTCGACAGCCAGGGTCACCTTATGTCGGACAGTTTTACGGGTTGAAGAAACCGGAGAGAACTACCGAGCAGCGGCGAGGAAGTGTCAGACTCCTCAACTTACCAACTTCGCACAAGCAGGGTTAGCATTGGTTGAGGATAGGTGCCCCATCGACGTGCTGTACAACTTAGTACACAGCGTCACCGTGCCCCCCCCCCCCCCTCCCCCTCGACCACACGTGGGATATCGGGATGAAGTGATTTGCGATGCTCACACTGTTAGTATAATGAATAGACAAAATACAAAACGTTACGGAACAAGAAAAGGTGGCAAAAGGGCCGTTAATAGGTTTAACCCTTTACCAAACGCAGATGACATCAAAATTTTTTAAATATCATTTTTTAAAATTTTTCAAAAAATCTCAACAAAACCATATCATGTGACCTCTCGTTGGAACGAGCTCGTTCCAACGAGGGGTCACATGATATGGTTTTGTTGAAATTTTTTGAAAAATAATATTTTTTCAACTACTGAATTTGCATATTACGCAGGCGGATGCGGCCGACTCGTTGGGTAAAGGGTTAAACTGAGAATAGTCAAATGTTCACACTGACTGGGAAGAAAAAAGTTCGCAAAAGAGACGTTAGCATTTGCAAGAAGTAAGAAGAAACAACAAAAACACGACGTTATCACCGGAAGTAGTGTCATCAGTTAAGCCATCAACAAAGTGGCGTTATCAGTGCGATGTATTATTTTAGCTTATTCTCTTTATAGGATAGGTAGCATACTGTGCTCTGTATGTACTGTTTGTGTTACTATCTGTCGTAGTTTAAGGCCCACAGATTATTATTATTATTCATTATGGTTCATTGCATCGATGACATAGCTGATGACGTGACTTCCGAAAATGACATCATTCCTGGAGATTATGTTGATAACCACAGGTACAATAATAAGTAGCCACACCAATCATTATGACGTCATGAATGCCGTAATTACTGGTGTCATTAATGCCGTCAATAGATACATCACTGATGGCGTCACACACGAACGTTACCATTACAACCAACGCGACGTCAATTCTGCCTTGATGTATGACGTCAATTCCGATGTGTACAAAAGAAGGCCATCTATTAAGAGACTAAAACAAAATTACATGCCACTTCCGGCGCTGAAAGATGGTGAAGTTTCATATTTCGTCCATCTAGCGGCAACAACGTGGCGGAGGACCCAAGATACGGTTACAATTAACAGGATGGTCGTGCTTGGAGAAAGGTAGTTCAAGTTGACGTCTGCGACCCTCATTTTGATACAAAGGGGGCTCATTCCCCTTGAGCGTAGCACATGCCTAGAGGCATGCTGTTTCGCAAGCGATACGGTCAAAAAACCAATCGGTCGTCAACGGAGACTCAACCTAAAAGACCAACAAGACCAACATGTTTCGGTTTTCTGACATCTGAACTGTATACACATTGTTCTTTGAGGCAGATAATAAAATCTGCTGACGGCAACATCGCAACCACTTAAAGACGAGACGCTATTCAAGAGGTACATGCACGTGTTCCATCGGCGACCAACCGTCAATTAACCCTATACTATTTGGGTTGCCGTGTTTGTGGGAAGTTAGGACTCGACCGAAATGTGTAAGCCAGCGTCACCAAAAAACGCGACCCGTGCCAAACGCAACGCAAAAACTACCTGGTGTCCTTAAAACGGAGTTTTAATATCAGCATATAAAATCTCCTGTGAATAATTAACCTAAACATGACGTCTCAATTATCAGATGGAGATTTTGAATAAAATTGGTTTCTCACCTGTAGGAAGAGTCTTGTAAAAATAGAAGGCTGGATGCAAGAAGTTTGACCTATGAGCTTCCTGTGGAGCAATTGTTGCCCTGTCCTCATGGAATACGTCTGTTTCAACAAAAGAGAATGTGGGACCATACTGTAGAACAACAGCAATGATTCGACCAACTTCATATCCTGTTAGCTTCTGCATATCTGGTAAGGACCGAACGGGAAATTCTTCGATGTAAGTTGCAGATAAACCATCCCTGTAAAATTAACATTTTCATGGAAATTATTTTTCACTAATACATTCATTCTATAAAAAAAGTTCAAAAGGGTGGAGTGGTAGACTGTCACTCCTAGGCCGGTCCGGGTTTCTGACTATTGAAAATGTCATTAAACCCCAATAAACAAACAAACTGGTCCGGGAGATATTAGATTTTATCGGTTTACCGAAAAGTGAAGCCTTGAGGAAAAGTATACAAGTTTTGGAATTAGGGGGTATACGATGTCACATGAGTAAAAACAGAGTTAACTTTATCCAACTCTAAGAGCAGACGATAGTGGTGACAAATTGTCCACCCCTGACTTATATCGTCACGAAAATCGACCTTCGGTAAAGTTATCTCCCTTAAGATTATTAGACGGCGAGGAAGGTCGAATTAAGAAGCAAACAATTGTTGAGAAACCGCCTACGTCATCGGTAGAAAATAAAACCAAGAATTCTTTTGTTACCTTTAATAAACGAAAACAACAGACAGTTCTCGGAGCTGTCTGTTATTTCTGTTCATTAAAAGTTACAAAAGGAAATCGGCTTTTTATGGCAAGCTAATTAGAAGCAAATATTTCACAGATGATACGTCATTAAGAATATCTATTAGTTTACACCTACCAACACTAAGTAATTATCCACCTTGTTTCTTTCTTTGGCGGGTGTGTATTCACAGTAATATTCAAGTGTTTGTTCTTACCAAGAAAAAAATGGCAAACCTTACTCCCTTGACTTTCACATCAATAGAAAGGACAATATCTGTATTATATGTCACAATGTTTTCTGTATTAACTGCCAATTAATTTTTATTATTTTTCCATTTTTTTGTCTCAAAAACATAGGTTATGACCCCTCATTGGAACGAGTTCGACGAGCTCGTTCTAATGAGGGGTCATAACCTACGTTTTTGAGACAAAAAATGAAAAAATTAGTTAATCAAGAATTTTGTTTGCAAGTGTCGTCTGCTTTTCAGGTAGGTAAAGGGTTAAAGGTCACAATGTGCAGGCTTTTAAGATAATGAACAGAAAAAGTCATATGAAATCAAAAGATGGTGAAAGTGCCGTTTTCTTATTTTCAAATCCGTATCAACAAAGAAAATTGAGAAACGTTCAAACTGATTGGAGAAAGCAATTCTAAAAACCAGCTTCTGTATTTTAATACGACTCTGCAGGAAAATGTCCGATTCTAGTGAAATAATATAACTTCACTAACATTTTGAAATTTTAATTTTTTTGTATGTTGCCAAAACCTCAGTGTTACATTTACCGACAGCTTTCGAAAATTAAGGGGAGATGAAGTTATTAGTGGTTTATGAGAAGACGATAATAGTAGTTGGAGAGCGATGAAACGTCCCTCATTGGCCGGACCACGGCCCGGACCCCGGAAGTGACGACATGTCACGTGACCCAGTGACGCCATGTTTGGTTGTCATGGTAACCCGCGTGATGGCCATCTTCTGACGTCATCTCCATAGTGGTGTGTGGTGTGAGTGCGCATGCACAGCGCGTGTTGTTAGGGTGATACGTGTTTCCGTCGTCCATTTTGTATCCTGGAGGTCGCCATCTTGGTTTCTATGGTAGCACGTGGTTGCTATGTGACCCAAAACCTTCTAATAAGACGGGGTATATTCAGATAATATGCTCCTTTGTAGACGCGTAATTTCCCGATTCGTAGAATCACCACAAACAACCCGACAATCCCTCCAAATCACCGAAATTGACTTAATTTACTACGGATTCCCCAATTTATCGGTACAGCACGTAGTGCTATAGTACCGGGGTGTGTTTCTTTGTAGAAGAGTAATTTTCTCCAGAATCCTCGTTTAATTACCCAAATAAACCCGACAAGTTTTACTATTTCGAATTCTTTCAGAATTCTCTGCTTCTGTCTATATATACAATAGTTTTCACCTATCTGTCCATGTTTCTTTGTTCTAGAGTATACTCCCGTAGCGTAGAAGAGACTATCAGTTGGAACAGCTTAGCTTATCATTACTATATTTAGCTGTTCTGGTCTATTCTTGTTAGTTCTGACTCTATTCCAAGTACTCTTGTTTAATTAATCTAGATTATTTATATAGATTATAACTAACCAATCAGATTGCTTCATTCCCCGTAATCTGTATGCAGAGTTATCTCCCTTGTGTATAACAAAAGCATTCACAAAGCCAATAAGCCAAGAGAGTAATTGCTCCATGAGCAATTGCTCAAACGACTCGAAGCTCATCGAGCAAATGAGCTTTAGAGCAATTGCTCGTTCGAGTGACTCGCACGACTCAAATCCCATCGAGCAAATGAGCTAACGAGCAAATTGCTCGTTCGAGTGACTCGCACATACTGCTCGACGACTCATTTCAGAAAAAAGGGATTCCATAGCCACAGGCGTTTTCAAAAAAAAGATTCCACAAATGGGATTCCACAAATGGGATTCCAAAAAAGGGATTCCATAAGTGGGATTCCATCTTATGTCGAGATGCTCACACATATTGCTCGAATGACTCGAATCCCATCGAGCAAATGAGCTAACGAGCAATTGCTCATTCGAGTGACTCTTCGAACGACTCTTGGATTCATTTGAGAAAAAGGGATTCCATAGCCACTGGCATTTTTGAAAAAGGGATTCTTAAAAAGGGATTCTGTAATTCTATGAATCGGGAAATTACTCTTCTACAAAGGAACATACCCTCTGAATATACCCCTGTCTTGTTAGAAGGTTTTTGGTCACATAGCAACCACTTGCTACCATAGAAACCAAGATGGCGGCCTCCAGGATACAAAATGGACGACGGAAACACGTATCACTCTAACAACACGCGCTGCGCATGCGCAATCACACCACACATCACTACGGAGATGGCGTAACAGGATGACCGCTCACGTGGGTTACCATGACAAGTAAACATGGCGCCACTGGGTCACGTGACATAACGTCACTTCTGGTGTCCGGGTCGGGGTCCGGCCAATGAGGGACGTTCCATCGCTCTCCTACTACTGATAATGTAAAGTTCACGCCGGGACGGACGACGGGCAGAAAGTGATCACTTATGCTCCCCCTGACTTTCAGTCAGGTTAGCTATCTGTTGTTTTCGTTTATTAAAAGTAACAAAAGAATTCTTGGCTTTATTTTCTTTATTTTGCAATTAACCTGCCAAAAAATCCAAGTTTCCCTTTGTAATTTTAATAAATGAAAAACAACAGACAGCCTCGAGAGCTGTCTATTTTTTCAATTATTAAAAGTATCAAAAGGAAACTTGGCTTTACTGTCTCTTGATGTCACAGTTGTTTTATCAACAATTAAATGCTTCTTAATTGGACCATCCTTGTTCGTCTAGTAATTTCAAGGGGAGATAACTTTATCGAACGCCGATTTTCATGACTATATAAGTCAAAGATGAATGATACATATAACTGGTTCAGTGGTAGAAGTTTCTATTACGTCTCTGTAGGCATGTTCCAATAAATTGTAACAAAACAATTATCTATGAATAAAATCTTGCTCTACTAAGGCACTTGTAGGTGGCATGTTATCTTTGAAAATAATTCTCACCTTACAAATCACCTTTGAAAAGTAATTACAAACTCTGTCAGTTAATTTGAAGTGTTTTACAGTTCTACAATACAGCCGCCGTGGACTGGTCGTAATCAAGGCGCGGGCAGTGATGTCCACGCATGCGTTTATTATTTAATAAAAATTATCATCAGCAAAATTTTAATTAATTAAATTTTTGATGATTATTTCTATAATTTGTGTTTGGAATCTAATATTATTACGTCCGTGGAAATATTGTCCACTCATGGAAAGTGACCAGTTCACCGGCGGCTGTACTGTAAGTGATTAATTTTAAGAGAGATACCTGAGCCCCAGATTGTAATACAGTATTTGTACCATTTTTCCTCACGACCTATCCCGCCCTCCAAAAAAACCCACACAAAACCCCGCACAATTAAAAAAGCTTGTTTGGTTTTCAGCCCCCTGCCTTGCTTTAACGTTTCTCATAGATTACAGCACAATCGCTGTGGACTGGTCGTAATCCACGCGTGGGCAGTGATGTCCACGCATGCGTTTACCAGGTAATCAAAACCATCATGAGCAAAATTTTAATTAACCCTTTACCTAACGTAACGGCCAAAACCGGCCAGCGCTATTCTCAAAAATCGCCTATTAATTTTCATTATTTTTTTCATTTTTTGTCTCAAAAACATAGGTTATGACCCCTCGTTGGAACGAGCTCGTCGAGCTCGTTCCAACAAGGGGTCATAACCTATGTTTTTGAGACAAAAAATGAAAAAATTAGTTATTCAAGAATTATTTTTGCAAGTGTCGTCTGCTTTCTACGTTAGGTAAAGGGTTAATGGAGCACCGATTTGTACCTTGTGCTTCATTAATTAAATTTTTGATGATTATAAGTTATTATGATTGCCCCTTCTAACACGTTTTGAGCTATACCTATCAGTACGCTATAAGTTCAGTGAGCTCCACGAGGAGAAACCAAGTGCAGAAAAGTGATGTCCTTAACTTCTGTCAAGTTTCAATTCTCTAGCTTTTACAAAAATGCAGACTGGACATAAAACAACATGTAGGGGCGGATCCAGGGAGGGGGCGCACTCGCCCCCCCCCCCCCCTCCCACCCTATTTTGGTTAACTCGTTTTTTACAAGCATCAAGACTAGGGGACGCGGTGTTATCCACGATAATATATTATATCCACTACGTAAAGTCATGTGTCATTGCGGGGATAATGCCGTTCCCTATGCATATAGCGCGGTTTTGCTGTTGTGTGGGCCGTTATAAATTGACTTCCGTCGACGAGTGTGGGTTTGCTTGCCTCAAATGTCGATTATGTCGCTACTCACGACCGGAATGTGGCTGCCTCCAAACTCCAAAACACAGATCAGCCACTAAAAGGAGGTATGATACAATTTAGTCGCCGTGGACTGGTAACTTTCCACGGGTGGGCAATATTTCCACGAACGCAATAATAGTAGATTCCAAACACTAATTACAGGAGTAATCATCCAGGGGGTGGGGGGGGGGGGGGAATTTGCAAAACACTGATGCCGGGGTGGGTGGGTGGTCAAGGAGAACAGAAAAAAAAAATTCCGATGCTTGCAAATTTTTTCCTCAGACACTTTTGGGCAAATTTGTATACCATAATCAGTGAAGTATCATTCAAGAAGCAATAAAAAGACACTCAAGTTATCAGGGGGTACCTACCATGGATTATATACGATTATAAAGCTGTTATTGCGGCTGAGCTATGATTCGGCATATAGTGAGTGATACAGTGTTTGACATATTGAATAATGCAAGTTAAAATGCATCTCTAATTGCAATTATCAAACACTGCACTCTAAGGATAAGTTATCTTGAGAGTGTTCCGTTTGATTACATTTCTAATATGTTCACCCTGGTGAGATCGGCTGGCTTAGATGAGGAGCAAAGACAATTATGTGAAGTCAGGAACAGTAACAGATTTCAGCTGCAGGAACAATTCTGTACAACGATGTATCCAGACCTATTACGAAAACACCAATGACTCTTATTGCCATCGTAGGAAATATGTAACACAAAAACTACTAAACATTGAACGTGATTGAACCTGGACATACCTGGACATACCAGCTTTACTCTATATTTGATTTGTTATGGGAGACCATCTGCCTTACGAGACCACTTTGGTCTGATAAAACGGATGTTCTTTCAAGACCTGTCCTATTGTACAAGGTCAATCATTCAATACTGTATGATAAAATTGGTTATTGTGCAGTATGGTGGGAAGGATGATGCAGAAGCATGTATTTAGTGGGGGTGGGTGGTTCAGATAACCCCGGAAAAAAAATTGTAAAACTGGAAAAAATTACATGGGGTGGGTGGGTCCTCCGACCGGTCAAAAACAAAAAATCGGCATCGGTATCAGCAAATTTTTTCCTACCCCCCCCCCCCCCCCCCTCCCCTGAATCATCAAAAATTTAATTAAAGAAGCTCCGGGTACAACCCGGTGCTTCATTAATTAAGATTTTTTCTGATGATGATTTTTATAGTATCTGGTAAACGCATGCGTGAACATCACTGTCCACGGGTGGATTATGTCCAGTCCACAGCGACTGTGCTGTATTATATGCATCTTAGTGACAGTCACTTTCAGTTGTTACCTAAAAGTACTTACTTGCTGATAATGGCTACATCACAGAGAAAGGAAAACATCTGATAAATACCAGAAGCTTCGTTTATGCGTCGTATAAAGTAATTGTGGAGCTCAGAGATAGGGATTGTAACCGACGGCCATTTCTTTCCTTCATACTTTTTCTCAAGAATTCTGTGTAATGCTCTTGCTGAAAAATACAAAATTAAAAAACCTAAAGTCTTTCATATTATCCAGTTTAGCATTACAATATTAGCAACACAAGGGGCACCGGAAGCACTTCAAGGCAGGGAGGTCAGCCCCCGGGAAAGGGGCATTCACTCGCACTAGCAGCACCGCCATGACATGCCGAAGCATGCATGTCTCGAAGGTCGAAGACCCCAGATGGAGGAGCCCCACCCTCCTATCGGGAGACGGTGAGTTTTTCGAAAACGACGCACTCAAATAATAAATCACAGAGCCGTTGAGACCGACGAAAAGTCTATTTTTGGTGTCAAATGTTGTTGCGCTTTGCAGCATTTTTGGTGCCATGCGAATTCTGTTAGCACAATTGACACCACTGGCACCAGGTGGCGTGAGCACTTATCAAAGGAATACCCTTATAAGGCCATCACGGTCGATCAGCTGTCGGCCATTACATCGCATGGTGAATACTATATCGGGCAAGTGTTGTGACGGCACATAAATACCACCGTGACAAATACATGTACTCATTGTTGGGGACGTGGCAACCGTTTCTTATTCCCAGTTCCTTATTCGACATTCGTTATCAACCGATAAAATCGGTTGATAACGGATGTCGAATAAGCAACTTGGAATAAGTAACGGTTGTCACGTCCGCCTCATTGTTTGGGGGTAATAACACTTTCAACTCCCATGGTCATATCGTGCCGTGTAGTTTTGTGATGCAGGAAACTGGGCTGCCAGGAGAGAACCATCGAGCACCGACAGGTAACTGTCAGACTCAACTTACTAACCTAGCACAATTAGAGTAAGCTTTGTTCAAAGGGAATGCACTATAGACCCTATCAGACTCCACCAACGTGCTCCTATCAGGGTAGGGTGGTCGCAAGTTTGCATACGGGGAGGGGTGCGTTGGAAATCTAGAGGTGGACACACCCATCCGAGGCCCCTTAGTAAAGTTCCTGACTGTCAACGTGTTTTCTCTTGCCTATATATACACATGTTCATTCAGTTATTGTCATAGTCCAGATTAACTAACATAACATATGGTAAATACAGTAGACCCAAGAACACAATGTAGATACTGCGGGTCTGGATTGAATATACACCTTCTGACCCGAGGTCCAGTGAGCTAACCAAAGAATCAGTACTCCTTATCATTTTGTTAATAGGGTCATTTTGTCGACATTAAGTTTTCAAGGTCACGCTTATATCTGCTTACTCTAATACCAGGTAGATGATTTTCAACACAAAATGCACGCTAACTGGCATGAGTAATTGGCATGTAGCCCCTTAAAATGTCCCAAGTGCATAATATTTCTTCTAAGTTCGCTCTCTTCAGTTTTCGGCGCCACTGACCCATCGTTCCCCATTTTGTGTCGATTGTCGGTATGATAAATAAAAATTGTTACAACAGTAAATTGGTCTGGGTTGTCATATTGACGAGATCATATCAGTCAAATCAAACAAGACGCCGTAAGCGTCTTGTTTGATTTGACTGATTTTGTCTCGTCAGCAATACGAAATATGATAATCCAGATTGATTTGCTATTGTAATGTAATAATTTGTTTTTTAAAAATGAAACCTGAAATATAAAAAAGAAACAAACAAATTAAGTAATGTATGTCTACAGTGTTCACAAGAGTCGAATGAGAGGGAGGGGGGGGGGGGGGGTAAGGGGGCAACTGATCCGGTATATTTTGAGTTATAAAAAGCTGAAAGCCGTGGAAATGCTTTTGGTATGGGTCTCTTACGCCGGTGGAGGTGGCAAGAGAACCCAGTTGCATTGCTGAACAGGTTCCATTCATATAAATTTGTTGGATTTACACTGCTCTTCGCTGCATCGTGGTAGCCACGATTATCCTTGGAGAAACTGAGAAATAATTGAGTAGATATTGTCAAGAAAATGCAGGGGAATGCTTCTCCTAGCCCTAACTTAAGACAAAAATGTATGGGGAGGACACCAGCCCCCCTCCCCTCCCCTCCTCCCCTGCCCCCTCCCGCTTATCGTTTTGCGGCTTCGGCTCTCGCAGGGCTCGTGCCACAGTTCTAGACATTGCCCCGAGGCCCGCCCTAGCTTTCGGTGGCCTTGGCAAGTGTTCAGCATATAAAGACACACTAGTTTACACGAACCGTTTTTAAAACCCCTTATAACTCGCGGACGCCAATGACGCCAGATGAGCCTCGTTTTAGATAGGCATAATATGGATTTGAAAAAGACTGAGACTTTTCTTTTCCAGCGAGCCAGAATTACTGAGCAAACTGCAACGGTATTGAAAAGCTGTTTCTGGCAGACAAGTGATAAAAAAGTAAATAAGCCTTTCCTCTCGATATCTAAAGTTTACCTGTGTATCTGTATCCATGAATAAAACCACCAGCTGATTTTTTGAAATCCAAGTAATGAGACAGAGCTCCAGCAAAGTATAATCCGGGATAATCAGACGATTCGTAATTGTTGAACATTGTCGGGAACTTGGATTTACTGTGTTCACCGTATGTAATGTTAGTTGATCTGGAATGAAAATGTGTATGTAGGTAAGAGAAAACGAGTTGACAACCTGGGACCTTGCTAAGGGGTCTCGGATGGGGGTGTTCACCTCTATACTTCCAATGCACACCCCCACCCTCTGGGCAAAATTCCGACTACCACTACATAATTTACTATATGTGGGTAAATTCCATTAGAATCTCCTTTCCTTTTCCAGCGACAGGTTTTATCCCTTTACCAAACTACAGAGACGTTGGAAGCAAAGGGGGCAGACAGCGCTCTTCCCAGGATCGTCACTAAACAAAGCTAAAGTACATCCCAAATCCGTTCTGGGGCTTTCAAAATTCAATGGCGGAGAAGGGGGAGTTTTGGAGGAGGTGCCTCCTCCCGATGGGAAGGAGACACCTCCTCTGAAACTCCCCCATCTCAGTCCTTCGGCCTTCGAGACACGCATGCTTCGGCATGTCATGGCGGGGCTACTAGTGCTAGTAAATGCATTTTTCCCGGGGTCTGCCCCCTCCTGCCCCGAAGTGCTTCCGGCACCCCTGCCAAACACACACGATACACGCTACGTTATGTAAAGGAGGTTAAGATACAGAAGTTCATTTGTACACCACCATTGACTATAAATTATCCAACCGAGGCTCTTGGTAGTCACGAATTCCAAAATCTTCATTTCGTCGCCTGAGTGCTAGAATGTTCTATGTCCCCTACGGGACATAGAACATTCTAGCACTCAGACGACTATTTGGTAAAATTTAAAATGTCAGTTAGTCTACTATAAGCCGTACGAATCTTTGGCAGGGTACGCAGCTCCATGTTAGAAATTTATAAAATGGGATCATGTACCCTTCCAAGGGCATGTATGAGGAATTTGTCGCAATGGAAAATTATTGTAATCACATTGAAACACCGAATTTTTCAAAATGTTCCCAGTAAAGAGAGTTTGTAATATGAGTTATCTCCTTTCCTTCACACCCAATGAAATATAACCGAGTACTTCGTCGGATCATTCTTTCGATAAATTTCAAAAATGATTTCCTTGCTTTTTGTCACTGAAACATTTACATTAATTACATTGCAAACATTCACTTGACGACTTATTATCTTATCCCGCGTAAAATCTTTGTCTCTGTGGTTCGCGAATGTTTTAAGTTCACACGATTCTATACATTTCAAAGAGCACGTATGGATTTTCTGTGTTCGTCCGAAGCGCAACAAGTGTTCGACATTAAGGATTCTGAAGAAATTGGCAAACAAACATTTTTGATGGGTGTCATTCGACGTGGAACAACATATCCAGAACCCCATTTGGATAAATTTTCTACAGAGTCAATTGAATAAGGGTCGGTTTTGAGATGAAAACTCATGGAAATCGCTGTAGGTTGTATTCGCACGTGTTTATTTTTATGGGGAACACGTGTAATATTCAGCAGAATAGAAGTGAATTATAGCAAGGTATGTCCGCCTACAGGTGGTCGACGCTTGGGTCATTAACCCTTTACCTAACCTGAAAAGCAGACGAAACTTGCAAACAAAATTCTTGAATAATTACTATTTTTCATTTTTTGTCTCAAAAACATAGGTTATGACTCCTCATTCGAACGAGCACGTCGAGCTCGTTCCAATGAGGGGTCATAACCTATGTTTTTGAGACAAAAAATGAAAACGTAATGAAAATTAATTGACGATTTTTGTGAATAGCGCTGACCGGTTTTGGCCGTTACGTTGGGTAAAGAGTTAAAAACCCTAATAACTGACACCACCTATCACTATGGTGATGACGACACAACATGGCCGTTCATGCGCTATGACAAACACAGATAACGAAAAAGGATCACGTGACTATGACGTCCTATTCACTCCCACCCCGCGTTTCATCGTTCTCCTACTGCTAACGCGTATCTTTTTATCTGTTTTTCAAACATAGGCCGAGGGCCATTCGAATCTCATATTTCGATTCGAATCGAATTGAATCAGGCAGAGCATTTCGAATCGAATCGAATCTTGAATCGCATCGAATCTTTCAAGTATCGTATTCTGCGGTGATTCATCCATTTGGACAAGTCAATCAAAAAGCGGAATATTCTAGAACGGTAGTAGTTTCAAATGCAGAACCTCATCGATGAAGAGGAGGATGTTGGTAGGGGTTTATGAGCATTAAATTTCATAGATTCAAAATTTATGGAATCAGCACGGCTCGACTCGAATCATCGTGGCGATTTCGAGTCAAATCTAAATTCGAAGCTTTGTATGGTCCCACCTTGCACCTGTTGAAACCAGAACCTCAACTGTTCAGTCTTCCACACCAAAACTATAATTGAAATGATTACTAGTTTAACCCTTTACCTAACATGAAAAGCAGACGACACTTGCAAAAAGAATTCTTGAATAACTATTTTTTTTCATTTTTTGTCTCAAAAACATAGGTTATGATCCCTCATTGGAACGAGCTCGTTCCAATGAGGGGTCATAACCTATATTTTTGAGACAAAAAATGAAAAGATAATGAAAATTAATTGGCGATTTCTGAGAATAGCGCTGGCCGGATTTGGCCGTTACGTTGGGTAAAGGGTTAAATTAATCTATATTTTTTCGGAAGTGGGAAGTTGGAGTGACGAAGTTTACATAAAGTCTACAAAAACAGAGGGACCGCACTGTTTTGTTTCAAATTGAAAAAAGAAAAATGTTACTATGAGGTCATCACATAGCCCTCACATCGCATCCAGTGTAATAGCCTTGATACAATAGAAAAAAAACCTGTCAACTTACTCATGCCATATACTTTTGTCGAATTCAAATCCTGAACATCGAATAATTTTATCATACGAATGCCTCAATGCAAAGTTATCAAACAATTCCGTGCTAGCAGATTGGTGTTCTGGTCGCAAACGAACTTTGAACTTTCCATTTGACTCCTTGGTAAACATCGAAGAGTCAGCTCCTTCCGTCAGCGCATCCAATGATTTCAGCTGATACGTATCCAACATTTCGTTATTCACTGCCCTGTAAAATAGTATTTATCACACGATTTGACTCCTTTTTCTGACCATTAACCCTTTACCCAACGAATCTGCCACATCCGTCCACGTAATATGCAAATTCAGCAGCTGAAAAAATATTATTTTTCAAGAAATTTCAACAAACTATATCATGTGACCCCTCTTTGGAAAGAGCTCGACCAGCTTGTTCCAATGAGGGGTCACATGATATGGTTTGGTTGAAAGTGTTGGAAAAATTAAAAAAAATATATTTAAAATAATAAATTTTGATATCGTCTACGCTGGGTAAAGGATTAAACTCATACTTAAAAAATGATAAAGCACGATCGATCAATAATATTCCCTACAGAGCTCGGCGAATTACGATTTTTCGCGCGACTAGAATCTCGAATCGGATCAGCTAAAAGGTTCGAAACCGATTCGAATCGAATCGCGAATCGAATCGTGAATCGAATCCACTTTTCAACTGCTATGATGTAACGACTGTTTTATTAATGGTGTCCCGATGAAACCAGTAGATAACCAAAATGATTTGCAGTGTATATAGACTATTTTGCATCATCAAACCGCCAAGTATAAGAAGATGGACCCATCACTTCTTTCTGAAAGGTTGAGCAATTTATTCGGGCGGCACCCAAGCGTATTCCGTGTTGAAAGTTCGGCAGGACCATCGCATTATTCCTATATTTTTATTTATTTAATCTTATTTGTTTTACAAGGATTGGCGAACAAGTTATGCAACTTAGATTAACGCCTCTCCTTGGCCCAATGGCGTAGGTATGTGGGATGACCTTCGTAGCGGCAACTTCGTGGGCCAGCTCTTCTCGAATACTACGAAGGATTCTTTAGCCTGCACGGAGTGTGTCTCTTTCCGTACAAAGGACAGCCACTATACGTCCCCACCCGATAGGACGGTACGCTGTGACAGCATCAACCCCACAATTGGTGCTGACAGAGAGTGTTCGGATACTTCGAGAACTTTCCCCGACCGGAGATCAATCCCGAGACCTCTGGTATGAGAGACCAGCGCACTTATCCACTCGACCACCACTCTCTTCCTATGTGCAACGTACTTTCATAAATGTTAGGACCGTACAGGCCAGGGTTCTGACGCTTTGGCTTTCAAATTACTGGAATTATTGCTTGGAATATATCGCCACCAAAATGAGTTTTGACACCATCTTCTGTTCCTAATACTCTTGTGGTGAGAATTCACCCCACAGTGCATCATTGACCAAATTGACACAATACTAACATGTTCAGCACATGTAATCACTATGAGCAAACGATTCGGGATTAAGTACCTCGCCTAAGGACACAACGCAATTACCCCTGGCGGGGACCTTATCGTGGACCTCTCGGTTTGAAGTTCAATGTCGTAACCGCTGAGCCACCACGCTCCCTCAATAATATTGTTGTACTGGGTGTTTCTGAATACCAAGGATACGTCACTGGGGCCACTTTGCGGGTTGACGCTCTGTCGAGCAAGGTAATGATTTAGCGAGGTAGTTCAAGGCCTTACATTGCGATTGCCGAAATGGGGAATACAATATATGTGAGATCCAAATGGTCGTACAATAAATATCAATTCGCCCCACACCGGGAAGTTTTTATTCCTTTCAAACTGTCTCATAATTCGAGATATGTTTTTATACCATGCGCGCCTCTGTTACAACCTGTGAAAAGCCTGTATGTTATTTTTTAGTTTTTAACCCCTCTACAGGTGTAAAGCGTCTACTGCGGTTAAAAAAAATTTACACCAAAAGTCGGAAGTTCATCCAACTTGACCTTTGACAGGACGCAATTTGCCAATTTCGACACATTCACACTTCGCGATGTTTCATTCAAACATACGACGTTTTGTGGTACTATCTAATACGTGCAATGACTTATTAAGTTTAAGATACCTACAATTAAATATTTAAAATAAAATTTAAGAATTGTTAATAATAATCTGACTTAAAAAGCAAGGTAAATTCACTCAACTTTGACGATGTGTCTAGGTGTCAATCAAGCATCACGTGCAGGTGGTATTACTGTCCACCGGCGCAGATGTAAACAAAAAAAACCCCGCGTGTTTGCGATAGAAAGTGTTATTTTCTCTCCATTTGAAGTGACAAAGTCGATTATTTATTAAGAGCATGGTATAAATAAAACAAATAGGTACTAGGGTCGGTAATCAGATTTAAACCACTCGTAGAATAAGGGTTTTAACCACTCGGCAAGCCGAGTGGTTAAAACCCTTATCCTTCTCGTGGTTTAAATCTGATTACCGACCCTACTGCCTGTTTATTCTATATATAAATCTATCGCTAATTATTGGAAATTTATTCTTATTAAAACATTGTTGCTCTTCCTCAATGTGATCGGGAGCAACAGTATTTGTCGGTCAGGCTAAGCTAGCGTAGGGAGGTTTCCTTAGGAATAGTCTTAATCAGATTGAGGACACCGGGGATTATTCACACAGATATTACAATTTAAATACAAAAAAAAATACGAACAATTTCTATAATTTTAGCTGTGGAAAAAAACCTTTTCTAAAATTCCCAACCTAGACGATTGCAATAACCCGGATCGGTTTCCCACTGTGTTATAGGAAATGCCGTTTGTGTTTTGAAAAAAATCAGACACCAATTATTGGGTTTTGAATCGAGTCATCAATGGAATCTTCAACTTATTCCCAGTTAATTGTGAAATTTATGAAACTCGTCCACGGAATTAGGTCTTGACAGAATCTTTGGCAATATCCGAGCCTAATTTATTGTACTCGTTTCATAAATTTCAAAATAAACTGGAGACTCGTTGGAAACCCTCCATGTAAAAAGAGGTGCCGTTAACCCCCTACACACTGTTATCAAACTACCAAAATTTCTTGCAGTAATTGTTGCTATAAAGCAACTTAAAAATTTAACCAATTCCATCTTGTGTGACAGCGCTCAGTGAGAGAGATAGCTGAGAACATTAGTGCTAGTACTGAGCGCGTGTTTTTTTTTTTGTTTTTTTTTTTTGTTTGTTTTTCGTTCTCCTGTTCGGTTCCGGTTTTGTGACCAACCGGAAAAAAGAACCGCAAGACCCAGCAAAAACCAACCAAACAGTTCGTGCATCAAGAAATCAAACTATCTATCTTACTGGTGTGTGTGACGGGGGGGGGGGGGGGGGGGGGGGGGGCTGTATTAGTGGTCCCTATGGACTCTCGTCACACCGTCTCACATTTTCTCCATTATCGACTCGTCCACCGGACGCGTCAATGAGGAAGAAAATATGACATTGAGATCATACCACATTAGATGAATTTTATTCATTTGTTCCCTAATTTGTGTTTTTCTAACTCAATTGGCTTAGTTGCTGATTCTCTAGAACCCCTAAGAATGGTCAAGGCGACGTTAGCCTAAACCCAATGGGGATACTAACAGACTGGGCTTTTGTGCTTTTTTCAAGTTAAGGAACCCGAATTGTTATTCAATTATATGTTCTTAACACATAGAAAAAAATGAACCGAAACAGAAGTATTTACCTGAAACCGAACCGAAATTGAATCTAAATAAATCAATACCTCAAGCTTTACTTACTGCACTTGTTGAATCAGGGATGACAAGATAGAATGCCTTTTTAGGATTCCCCTGTGGTTATAGAATTCCTTTTTCGTCGCATGTGCCCGTGTGTTGGGTTTGAGGTACATTGTATACCACTACAGGCATATCAGTACTCCAGTACGCGTCTGTGTGCTGAATATATTGTACTAGAAAGACAGGCAGTTGGTAGAGATCACACTCGCGTCAACTTGATCAAATAATTACAAACTGTACAAACATATACCTTAATTACGTACAGATTACGAAAGTATTCTCGCCGTGGGCAGGTCGTTATCCACGCGTGGGCAGTGATGTACACGCATGCATGCATTTACCAGGTAATAAAAGTCATCAGCAGCAAACTTTTAATTAATGAAACACCGGGTTGAACCCGGTGCTTCATTAATTAAATTTTTGATGATTATTCCTATAATTAGTGTTTGGTATCTAATATTATTGCGTCCGTGCAAATGCTGCGCTTTCGACCTGTTTCGTTTATTCGCGTTTTAACTGGTTGAGTGCTGGAAGCCTATATTTGGGCTCCATTCTAAAGTGCAGGTATCACAATGTCCATATGTTTTTCACATTATCTTTGAAGTGAATATGTCTCATCTGTAAAGATATGTGAAAATAATTTGACAACCACGATAAAGTTTGCTCTCCGCAAATTGAAGAAGTATACTGAGTTAGCTTTCAAGTTTGCACCGTGGGTCAGCGACACGGGAACACAACCGGAAAATCTTAACTGTTGTCCCATCATGCCCGAAAATTTCTGTTCAGAAAGATAAGGTTCAAATGGTAAGTGAGGTGAAATAGGCCTACGTACGGCAGGTGTTTTTTTAACTGATGGTCCGTTCTTCCAGGCTCTTAGGTTAATATAGGTTTTTCTTATATTAAAAGGGTAGTTTATTGTCCACGCTCGCCTCGGCAAACGATGGTTGAAGCGACGGCAACACGGAAGATTGAGTTCCGGCTACTTTGCTTAGATCAAAAAAGCTCAAGACCAATATGGAAATAACTGAAACCGCATATACACTCTAAAATCAGTTGGGTTAAAAATCAACCCAAATGGACTGGGTTGAGTGAATATGAACCCAGTCGATTTGGGTTGATTTGACAATTACCAAACTCGGACAATTACTATATAGAGAATCTTAAACCAGTGATGTTTGGATATAAGATTTTTTGAAACGAGTTTGATGAATTCGATTCACAACGAGCCTTTATATCCAGACATCACGAGTTAAAGATTCTGTATATCACATAAATTTTCGAATGTTTTTTACACTTTTTATTTAATTCATTGTCGCCAAATTCTCCCAAAACAACCGACAATCAGTTCGTTGGCTCACACCATGACGTCATGAATGCGCTTTACTTGCACCTGTTGTCGTAATTGACGTCATGTGAACTACGCTCAAGAATACAATGCTGCTGCTATGGGACCACGCGCCGATTAGACACTAGTTGATAATCAGGAAAAAAGACATGGGTTGTTACGTCGAAATTAACGACGTTTCATGTGATAAAAAACTTTTACAGTTGTACTTTCCAGAATTATATTTTCTATCTATGGCTAAAAATCACTGGAATAAATCAATAGCATTTAAAAACATGTGGCAATTTACCAATAGGTAAACTGCCACGTTTTTTTTAAATGCTAATGATTTATTTCAGTGATTTATATACGCAGGAGGAGAATACAGTTCTGGAAAATACAACTGTAAAAGTTTTAGAGAAATGGCCCCTGTATAAAGAATATTTTTTTTGCCAGTCGGATAGATTAATTAATGTACTGGTGTTTAATGACTCATACTTCTGCACTATAGCTAATCCTGACCGCAGTGTGGATAAAAAGTCAATTCCAGCCAATCTTTTATACCTATTTTAGAGAACTTCCACCCCAGGCATTGATTACCAGGTCCTAGTTTACAAGTAATATAGAGCTTGTTTACTAACGTAAGCAAACGCTGCTTCATATACCGACACTAGGGGCGTATTAATTGTCAATGGGATGTTGGATTACTCCCCTTGCATTGCATCACTACTCGTTTGTTTTTGTAAAAAATGAATGCCGATAGGAAAATCTAACGAAAACCTGATGCAGTTTGCAAACACAACTGGTGATGAAATTTTGGAGAATAAATGGTTGGCATAATCAATATGTCACCGGGACACCTAGTTGGCGGATACGGTGTCATATGGAGGTCAGCGGGAACAATATTAGGCTCGCATAAAGCCTCGCCTAATATTGTTCTCAGGTCGCCCAAATGAATGTCCAGTAATTTATAATCTTACAGACTACTTTTTCTATATGCTGTACTAGGCAATATTGCAGTAAACAAATTATCGAGTTCTCATTTGATCCAAGAGAAGTGGAATAACTTTCATTGGCTCGGGAAAGTTGTATATCGACCGGTCCAGTTTTGTAACTTAACGAACCTGCGCGCGTGTCATTCAGCCCCAAATCGAAGGCGTATCCACACAGATGTGTGAACTGCTAGGTAGATATGGCGCAGATCTGGTATTCTTTAGGAGTGCAGGAGTGCTGCACGCCTAGTGCACGCCTAGAAAAAAATGAGGAGGGCAATTTTTTGCACTCCTTGGTTTTCTGGAATGCCAGACCTGTTTGGGACTGCCTTTAAAATCTATTATCATTTCGTCCCCTGAGTTCCAATGTGTTCTCTGTGCCAACTGGCACAGAGAACACACTGGAACTTAGGGGAGGATTTGTCAATGTAGCCTAGATTCACAATAATCCATGACCCATTCTGTGTCGCATTTCGATAGATTTTGAGTGTAGAAGACAGTCAGATAAGAATTGAATGCAACATTTTGAATAATGAGATGTGCGTGCCATTTTTCCCCACTATGCAGCTGAACGTGGTACACGTTTTCCGTCACAATATTAACACCTTGAAGTAAATATAACCAAAATAGCATACAAGTTTTTGTCTTTAAAATTTCAGGTGCAATTGCACTCCCAAGCAATCTGAGGTGAGCAACTGTTTTGCACTTCTTGATTTTGTAGATTGCCAGGCCTGATAGCGGTTATACTTAATTATTATGCCACAGAAAGTAATTTTAACGCTTAATTCATCACACAGCACATATTATGTCGACGTGTTCACAGACAACATTCAAATTCGATAGAAACTTCTCGATGGATCTGATCCATTGGCACTCTAGCAAATTCTCCGGTTTCTCGGCACGCCATCCCGTCTCTCTTTCTAATGCACCTTAATAATGCAATCGTTAGCATTATACTAATAACAGTCACAAAATGTTCCAACAAACTAGGACTTTTCAAGGCCATGCCCTTGATCGATGGGTATGAGGACCAAGAGGGCAAATCGCCAACCTCAACGGCATGTTTGCACACAAACAGACATTTTATTTAGAATCTGCGATAATTTGTTTGCGAAATAGGGGATGTGACAACCGTTACTAATTCCCAGGTCCTCATTCGTTATCAACCGATAAAATCTAATGTCGAATAAGGAACTTGGAATAAGTAATGGTTGTCACGTCCGTGCGAAATAGCCTCAATATGTAGCATTTATGGTCTTATTATCAAACATGTTCTGGGATGGAGATACCCTGGACCCTTCTAGAAGAGATTTGCGCATTAACCACCGACGCACAATTTGACAAGGTTTTGGCAGCTTTTCCTGATTTTACTTATATCGATGACATCGCCAGATAAGCCGATCCAGTTGACCGTTATGAATTCAAAAATAACCTTTTTTTCACTGGTTAAGATACGATTTTTATCACACTGATATTTTATTTATAAGAGCATACCTCACATCTCCGACATAGTGGGTGGACCAAGCCAATCTTACTCTATCCCTTGAGAACAGATGGATAAGTGCTGTGTTACCATAAATTGAAGATGCCGTCTCGAATGCTGAATTACCTTTTCCTAGAATGTGATGAAAGGTTACAAGTATAATGAAACATTGAAACATATCCAGTCTCGATACCATTGGGATTGTGTATACAGGGGTGTGGCTAGAGGGTTTCAGCTGGGGGGGGGGGGGGGCACCGGTATAAATTTCAGCTGTGAGTTGTTTCGATAGGTGCTTGCACTGCAGCGCTGGGTGAAATCTTTTAACCCTTTACTCAACGAATCGCCCGCATCCGCCGGCGTAATATGCAAATACAGCTGCTGAAAAAATATTATTTTTCGAAAAATATCAACAAAGCCATATCATGTGACCCCTCTTTGGAACGAGCTCGTCGAGCTCGTTCAAAAGAGGGGTCACATGATATGGTTTTGTTGAAATTTTTAAAAAAAAATTGTAAAAAATGATATTTAAAATAATGAATTTTGAAATCGTCTGCGATGGGAAAATGGTTATGAACCCTTCTGGAAATTTTCACTAGTCCTGAAAAGGAAAAAGCATCATTTATAATGTATCTGGGTCAGAAAATTTACCGGATTGATGTCAGAGTCGAAATTTTTAGGCCATGTCAATTTCAGAGTAGGAAATTTTTAATATTTTTCATGAACAATGTTAATTTATTGAATTTCCAACTATTTGATTTTTGAGCTCGGAATTTCCAACTATTGAAAACAAATACTCCTAGCTGGGGGGGGGGGGGGGGGGGGGGGTTGGATGGGGGGCCCTCCTGTCGCCACATCCCTGTTTATATTTTGTCAAAGATGATGGAGGTACCTGGATTAATTAATCTGGATAGTATTACAATATCATATAAGAAACACAGAAGGTGCCCAAATTATAATAAATACAGTTTAGAGCCATGAATCCACAAAATTGCGCTCTCAGGCTTTAGAATTGCGCTCTCAGGCTCTCAGGCATATCATTTCAGTTAATACTGTCAACAATTGGAGTCTGGAACACGTCCTTCTATGTGACCTGGCCTACCTGATGCTTTCAGATTAACATTTCACTTCTGGTGCGCAGCAAGTGGTGTAATCTGAACAGTTCTTTCGAGTCAATTGTCGTCAGTAGTATGTCATGTACCCGGACAGGTCCATTCGGCAGGATCTCATTGCAGGATCTCATGTGACGTCATAGTCACGTGACCTAGTGCCGCCATGTTGTGTTGTCATGGTAACTCGCGTGAGCGGCCATGTTGTGACGTCATCTCCATAGTGATACGTGGTGTGAGTGCGCATGCGCAGCGCGTGTTGTTAGGGTGATACGTGTTTCCGACGTCCATTTTGTATACTGGAGGCCTGTTATCTTAGTTTCTATGGTAGCACGTGATTGCTATGTGACCCGAAACACTACAACAAGAATGTGGTATGTTCGGGGGGTGTGTTCCTTTGTAGAAGAGTAAATCTAATTACCACAAACAACCCGACAATCCCTCCAAATCACCAAAATCCACCCGAAATCACCGAAATCGACTTTATTTCCCCATTTTATCGGCTTAGCACGTAGTGCTATAGTACTAAGGGGTGCAAGGAGTGCATTCGACTGAAGTGGAGTAATGTTCCCATTTTTTTTGGATCCCATGACGTGTTATTTCCCTATTAAGAGTAGCACGTAATACCGAGGGGGTGTGTTCGTTTGAAGTAGAGTAATGTTCCCATTTTTTTTGGATCCCATGACGTGTTATTTCCCTATTAAGAGTAGCACGTAGTGCTATAGGACAAATTTACCCAGAATCCATTATTAAAATTATAAGTAGGACCCATATGTGTACATGAAGGCCATGAAGCTAAGTTCCACCATATACTCATATGAGGATCTACCCAACAGATGTGTCGTACGAGTTCTAACTTACTATCCCGCATTTTGATTTTTCTTTGTACTTCGATGGAAAGTTAAAAAAATAATAACACTAAATATAAATTTAAATTTCTTTTATTCAACAACAAAAATACATCTTTTTATGGTATGTAGATTGTCAGATATTCATAAACAGTCTTTCTGCAGATTGGACATCTTCTGAGTGGTTTACAGCAGTCTTTGCACAGGCACAAATGGTTACATGGTCGCGGAGCGACATTGGCTTCAGCTAATAAACACACACTACATTTTGTCCTCCGTGAATCTTCTTCTTCTTGAAATGATGTGTCCATTTCTTCTTCGATGGCCATTTCTTCTTCTTTTTCAACGTCCATGAATTCAGGTGGTAAATTATGAATGCAATAACAGTCTGGAGAATATTTTCTGTGTTCTTCTATAACATCATCTTTTGTTTCCCAGAAACGAACAATAATACCACAATGAAAACATTGAGTTCTGTCACCTGTCCCCAAATAAAAGAATCCAGCTTTTGTCAGTTCATTCGGGGTTTTCACACTTTCACTTTGTAACATGAATTGAAATGTCTTGAGACGATTTTCCTCCAATGCATACTTGATGTGTTTTGGTGGTCTTTGTTCTGGTGTCTTTCTTATTTTTTCTTCTCCGCGTAATAACTGCTCCAGTACTGGTGGCGGAACATCACGAAAATACGTTTCGAATGAAACGCTCATTCTCTCTACAAAGTCTCTTGGATTTCTTGTTTCTTGGTTTCTTGATTGATAATCATTCAGTGCCATCCTAATCAAACATGGAATAGTGAACATTCTTCAATCCTTTTTATCTTCATTCTTCTTTGGTTTTCTTTCTCTTTTTGGTTTGGGTTCTCCTATTTCAAGACTTCTCTTCTTTGCAATATCCACTGCTTTGGTCACTTGTTCCCAATCTCTGGTGGTAAACTGGAACCCAACGTCGTTCTTGAACAGTTGAATCTGTAAATCGTTGTTAAGTTTGAAGACGGTCACATTAGTAGACATCCTTCTTCTTTGGCTGTCGAAACACAAATGAGCTGAACACCAAGTGCACCAGTTTTTATAGTTTTCCTTCAATGCAGCGACATCTAGTGGCTGGTTTCCTCTATGACGTCATTAACCAACACATCATTATCCATTAGATCAGTGGTAAACATGTTGGATATGGTTTCCATCGGTACACCGCGACAGCGATGTTTCAAGTAAAACAAACAGTATTGTCCACACACTGGTAATGGTCCTTGAATGCGTTTTGTATTATACTTCCAATATCTGGAATTCTTCTTCAGGAAATTCTCGAATGGTCTGTGTTGTGGTGGTAATCCATAGGAATCAAAGTATTCTGCGTTGTGGTGACTCACAAAGAGAGCCACCCAATGTTCTCCTTTTCTGTGGTCTGGATCCGTGTTGGCTATCAAAGCCCTGGTCTGTGATCTGGTAATCTTCTTGGTAATTTGTTTCTTGAAAATACACCCAAACATATTCTCTTCAAACAACTATCTGATCGAAGTGTATTCTCTAACTGCAACGTGTTCATGTTGAGTAATCGAAGATTACTTGTCTATTCTTATCCACTTCTATGATGTTCTGGAATTCTGCATACACCAGTACGTTGATTGTGGTTGGTAATGGATTTTCGAAATGGACTTCTAGTCTCAAGTTTCCTCTTTTCACCAGATCGAAGTGTTGTCCATGTGATAGATCTGGAGTCAGGTCGAATACGAATAGGGTGTATCCATTTATGTACTCTTCTCGGCTGATGTGGTTTCCTTCATTCTCATACATTTGTCCAGTTCCTTGGAACAGAGTTGCATAACATCTGGCCACTTCTTGTTGTTCGAATCTAGGTTGTAATGGTTTGGCTGGAATCTGCTGCCCATCCACGTACAATGCCAAGTAATTGATTTTGTAGTTCTTGAAATTATATGGATTCTTTGAAAAGTTTCCATTGAAAGCATCGTTGTCTACACATCCGACTACGATGCGTTTAGGTAGTTGGCCTAAAAATAAGTTTTCTTGTGTAATGCTCAGATTTCCTTTCGGCACTGAAAACACCTTGGTTTCCACACGATCGATAGGATATTTTGCAGTTGCTTTTGTTAGTGCTTTCTCGTGAGCCATTCTCACGAATGATTGGAGTCTCTCTTTGCGCACAAACATGGATACATCTAGAATTTTGATCTTGTATGTAGCGGTATCGGCCATCACTGCGAAAGCATCTTTGGCTCTATTCATTTTAACATGAACATTAACTCCATTCAGCAAGTAACGAGTTTGGAAAAACATGTCCAAATGTAATCTTCCAGTCATGTCCACGATTTTACTTTTCTCTATAAATTTCTTTCGAAGAAGAAATCCCTTGTTATCATCTGTCAAATCTTCCATGTGTCCGGCCGTATCCTTGTACCATAATGCATTAGTCAGTTGTGACTTCTTGGCAGCTGGTCCATAACTCAACAAAGTTTCTATGAAAGCTCTGTAATGATAAGTGTTGTTGGAAGGAGATACCAGTTTTTCATTCAAGCTGATATCGATTTGATTAAATAAGGAATGCATCCATAAATTGACTGGGCCCATTTTGGCATCGGGTGTAATTGATGCCCCATTGGAATCTACAACCGTTGCTTTAACATACAAGTATGACTGTGCCAAATCCAAATAATCATCTCCTAATCCTGCAATGTGGAATTCTATTGGACCACTGTTTCCTATAGTCGCCAAAGGCCTGTGTTCTACCCATTGCCCATGTTCCACACTAGTCTGTGTTGGTGGTATGGAAAACACGTCGAGTTCGCTGTTGACACACTCACAAGTTTTTTCATTAATGAGAGATATCATGCACCGAGATGGTCTTGGGTCTGAACAGTACTCCTTCTTTTTGTCGATTTGCTAGTTTTGCGTGGTGCGGGCCTTTTTATACTTTTCCTACCGGGTGGTTTTGAACCACCAACCACTTCATTCCAAGCTCCTGCACCAGCCTCTTTGACTCTTTTGATTGCTGCCTTTTTTCCATTTTTCCCTTCAATGACATCTTCGGCAAAGGCTGCTCCTTTTCTCAATAACTGTTTTCCCACGGTCCTGGCTGTAGTTTTCAATAAAGGTAACACCATATTCTTCAGTCCTCCCAATATACTTCCCAAACCGTATCCTCTCTGTATTTGAGCTCCAGAAAAAGCCGGTAGACCATTCCCAGCTTGTTTCGTGTAATATTCTTCATATAATTTGGACTTACAACAATAAGTCATGTTTATGTGAAATGAAGAGATCTACGATTTCTGAAATGAAGTGTCACTGTCACTTTCCCGAACTCGAATGGTACTATATACACCTGGACGGTACTGAAATGTTTTCGTTCTACTGGTACATAATACACATTCTCAAATGTTTTAGAGATGATATCCCCATATTTCCCACGTACGGGTACGATACGAAGAAGTGGTATTCTTGTATCTCCTACGACTTGGTCACGAACCAAGTCACAATATACATAGAGTGAATAAAATCCTTGGTTGACATCGGCAACTCTGGAAGAATTGTAAGTTCCTGATTTAAAAACACACTCATTAAACCCCAAAATATTTTGAAGAGTAGGGCTCAATGTGACCACGACTCCATCACGTACCGTGATACGAACTTTACCAGTCACTCTATCCAGTTCAAAAGCTACCTTATCGTGACGAGGCAAGAGTAATTCTTTAACCCCATTGATAGCTCGTATCACATCAATGGGATCCGAATAACGACCTTCCTTGAGAGTAAGTCGGTAATTCTTTTTCGAAGACCAGAACACTGTAACGAAAGCTTCTTCTCCACGAATATTGAACCAAGTATTTGGATACTGAATCTCTGCCAGACCTACTTCCCATTTTCCCGTGAGATTCACCGGTTGTGATAACTGAGTGGTGTACGTAGTCAACGTGTTTTCTGGAAACACGTTCATAGAACTATTACTTAGTAGAGTCAAATAAAACATTACTTTTTCGTAATGGTTGGATTTGGTAACAAATATCCTATGCTACTACTCAAGAGAGCAGTCCACAACTTGCTGTATGTGTTTTCGAGAGTGAGATTAACGACACTGGTAATGATGATGATATACAAAATGATTATTTGTGAAAAATAAGTGATCTCGCTCCTTGAAATTCTTTTACCAAACAGAGGCCAAGAACCGTTCGATCCTTCTTCCATTTTGAAGAAACTTCAGAGGTTCACTTCCTTTTATAGGTGAGCTGACTCTGTTTGATCCACGAATTGAACGAAGTTGGGTATCCCAACCATTTTACGAACAATTCCCTTTTCTTACCTCGACCACGTTTCTTGAGTACGTGTTCGATTTTGTAAATAGTTTTATGCGAAACTCCGGATGCTTCAGTTCTATTATGATGTCATCGATACTTTTATCAACCGCCAAGATTTCGAATATGCTGAAATGGACACAGATTCTGCATATATGTGTACTTCGTCACCATCCATAGATGAATTAGTGAAACCAGAGAAGAGAGTAGAATTTTACAAAGAGAATCACAAGTGGTTTCCATCAGCAAACGCCACAATGATTTGACGAAAGACAGATATTTGCATGTTTTGAAGACTCAACAAAGTGGATCTGGCATCAACCGAGGATTTGTGATGAATGACAACACTATGTATACCTACCAGCATAGCAGAGATGGACTATCATATTTCTACCCAAAACGAAGAGTTTTAGAAGATGGAGTTAGTACCATACCACTAGAGATTTAAAGAAGAAACAATTGAGTGAGTGTCATATTTTTCTACAACCTGAACCAAGTCTAGCTTTTGCCTACAAAAAGTTCTATTTAGTTGATCAAAAAAAAAATTCCTAAAAAAAAGGTGGTCTACTCAATCATATTAGGCTCATCAAATTTTTAAAGTCCTTTATGGCATTCTCTAAAGTCCTTTATGGCAGTCCTCATAAAGTCCTATATGGCATTCTCTAAAGTCCTTTATGGCAGTTTTTCTCTAAAGTCCTTTATGGCATTCCTCATAAAGTCATATATGGCATTCTCTAAAGTCCTTTATGGCAGTCCTCATAAAGTCCTTAATGGCAAGTTTTTCTCAAAGTAAAAAGTCCTATATGGCATTCTCTAAAGTCCTTTATGGCAGTCCTCATAAAGTCCTACATGGCAAGTTTTTCTCAAAGTAAAAAGTCCTATATGGCATTCTCTAAAGTCCTTTATGGCAAGTTTTTTCTCAAAGTAAAAAGTCCTATATGGCATTCTCTAAAGTCCTTTATGGCAGTCCTCATAAAGTCCTACATGGCAAGTTTTTTCACAAAGTAAAAAGTCCTTTATGGCAGTCCTCATAAAGTCCTATATGGCAAGTTTTTCTCAAAGTAAAAAGTCCTATATGGCATTCTCTAAAGTCCTTTATGGCAGTCCTCATAAAGTCCTATATGGCAGTCTTCAAAAAAATTCTAAATGGCAAGTCTTACAAGGCAATACATTTTTTCTAGTGTAAAGATTTTTTCAATTTTTTTTATTTATTCTAATACAGAGAGTTTTTTCCTCATTATCATCATCATCATCATGTTCCTGATATACTTTAGGCTAACCCTATTGGAAGTGGAGGATACTTCTTTAGTTTCATTCAAAACTTAGTTTCATTCAAACCTCTTTTAGGTTACACCTATTGGAACCAGATGATACTTCTTTATTCAAAATTTAGTTTCATTCAAAACTTTTTAGTTCCATTTATTTTAAAAACATGTTGATTCATGGTATCTTTTAGGTTACACCTATTGGAACCAGATGATACTTCTTTACTTTTTAGTTTCATTGAAAACTTTTTAGTTTCATTCAAAACTTTTTAGTTCCATTTATTTTAAAAGACATGTTGATTCATGGTATCTTTTAGGTTACACCTATTGGAACCAGATGATACTTCTTTACTTTTTAGTTTCATTTCATTTTTTTTAAAGTTGATTCCTGGTGTCTTTTAGGCTACCCCTATTGTATAACCAAAGGAATAAATCATCATCATCATCATCATTACTAAGAAATTCTCTGTTGTGAATATTCAAAAGAAATGAGAAATTTTTACACTAGAAAAAACTAAATTGCTAAGTTGGACATGTTGTTTTCGTTTTTTCTTTTTTGATGAACAAAAAAAAAAAATTCCCTCAAAGAGGATACGAACTGTAGGGGGTGGGAATGCACTCGAGCTATTTGACTTATCTCCATTGGACAGAGGTTTGTAGCTTGACCTGTCCCAAGCCAGTATAAAATGCAGAGGGTAATATCCTACAATTTAAGGATCAAGATTGCAGTTTGATCGCCAAACTGACCAATCAGATCAAAGTTAATCAACCAATCAAATTTCTGTATTCTCATTGTGTTTCTTTCCCATTACTTTCTATACTAAATTTCTAAATTTTCCAACTTTAACCTATAATCCTATAGGAAACAAACACAAACCCCAAACAAGAATCACAAACTCAATCAAAATTTGTTCAACTGGGGTGATGTTTTCAATCACGTCCGTCAAAGATATATAAGATTAGGCAAAGCATGGACTTGGCATCATTCACGATCGAACCATTGACCAGAGAAGATGTTCCGAATTGGCACCAAGCAGACTTATGCTAACGTCACCCAGTACCAGAAGATACTTTGAGGGAAAAGATCAGAAACCTTATCCTACGAAGACTGGTATTGCTCTATCTTTAGAAGAATGGAATGCCTTGAAATCTCAAATAGAAGAAGTAGATGCAGCCATCAAAACCCAACAAACAACTTTAACTGAAGACACTAAACCTACAAACCATGAAGACTTCAAAAAACCAAATCAAGAACCACCTTTGAAGAAGAAGAAGATCACAGTGAGAATAACCCAACCACGACCATTGATCGTTGATGAAATTGATAGTGAACTCAGGCAAGTTCGCTTGCAGCATGAACTTTGCTTGGCATATGCTCATTATGTCGAAGAGAACATTGACGCTGTAATGAAAGAAAAATGCTATGGATGTACAGTCGATCACGCAAGTCAGATTCAGCATAATGTATGCCTAATGATGTCTGAAGAAGAGAAGATTATAACATGTTTTAGTGACGCACTTGAAAGAGTTAACAAGAATGATGTTCATCTACTGTGGCACCATAATACTTCTGGAATGAATCCACCACCAGTACAGAAAGAATATGAAGATATGTTCGAGAAACCTCTCACAAATGAACAGAGACATTGTAATATGGATTTGGTGATTGAATTTATGACCATCAAGAAACCTGTTACAATTGGATTCTAATTGAAGATGTAAATAGATGTTGTAAATAGATGATTTTTTTTATAAAAAAAAGAAGAAAAAAGAAGAAAAAAAGTATAAAATGAAGAAACAAGAAAAAAAGGTGGTAATGACGCTTAAGTTATTTGATGTTTATCTTCTTGACAAATATCAAACAAACTTAAACTGTCCCCAGCCAGTAAGTCAGAGGGCCACCAATTTTAAATATTTTTTGGATGACGGTTCATATTGGCCACCTCTCCAAAAGGTATAAAAGGGGGAGTAGTCCCCACGTTCAGTGGGGGCCACCTCCCCAAAAGGTATAAAAGGGAAGTAGTACCCACATAGAACAACAAAGATGGATCCTCGTTGGAAGCATCCATTCACTTGTTTATTGTGTGGTCCCACGGGTAGTGGTAAATCATCCTTTGTAAATCGGGTTATTCAAAACATTCAAAATATTATATCACCTGTCCCAAGTCACATCATTTGGTGTTATAGTGAATGGCAACCATTATACAATACTTTACCCCAAGTAGAATTCGTAGAGGGACTCCCTCAAGAATTAAAATCTGATAGTTTAGTCATATTGGATGATCTGATTCTCGATGCAGATGTTCAGTGTCTAGATTATTTACTAAAGGTAGTCATCACCGTAACATTAGTGTGATCTACATTGTTCAAAATTTATTCGATAAAAATAAAGTCCATAGGACTGTAGCTCTCAATAGTCATTACATGATCTTGTTTAAAAATCCTAGGGATCGTTCTCAGATCTCACACTTGGCAGCACAGATGTATCCTGGTCATTCCAAGTTTCTGAGAGAAGTTTTCGAAGATGCCACTTCGACACCATTTGGTTACCTTTTAATAGATCTCAAACAAGATACTCCTGAACACATGAGATTAAGAAGTCAAATTTTTCCTGGGGAAACCCAATATGTGTACCTCCGAAAAGTATAAAAGGGGAGCAACAAGTCTGACTCGAGTCAGAAGCATGTCTGACCGTCTAAAGCGCAACATCGCTCTTCTCAAGGTTCTTATTAAATCGAAACCCGCACTCGTCAAATCCATACTAAAACATGCAGACAAAGAATTGATAACTTGTTTGTGTGACTGTGCCTCGAATATACTGAAGGGAGCAGTACCTCTGACCAAAGCTCAGAGAACCAAACTCGTTCGTCAGAAACAACTAGTGAGGGCAGTGGCAAATAAAGGTACTTCTGACAAAAAGAGGAGACAAATCTTGCAGAAAGGGGGATTCTTGGGGGCATTGCTACCTCCTGTACTATTGGGTGCTGTTAAAGGTATATTTGGATGATGGAATATGCAAAGAAGATGGCTTTGGTAGAGCCAAGGTTATTGGAACGTCTACAAGAGACTCCAAGACAACCGAATGAACTGGCTGTTTCATCACTGGATAGAGAAATGAGAGATATTCTCGATCCCCCTTTTCTTTCGGCTGATGAAAAGATGACTCAATATAATCAAATTTTACAAAGATACTTGACATTTCAACAAAAGGTAATGGCTCCTCGACCAATTAAAGTCGAATTCGAGAAAGATAATAACGACGAAGACATTCTCGATTCTGTACCTATGACAATGAAGAGAAAGGGAAATTTGTTGTTGAATCGTATTAGAAGTGACCCAAACATATCTTGGAATGAGAAGGGTGAATTAGTCTACAAAGATCAAACAGTGGTAGGGTCGAATGTAACAGATCTTCTAAACGATTTACTTAGAAGACGAAAATCTTTCCAACCAAAGGGATGGGAAATGTTGGCCGAAGCTTTGAGAGATAGTAACATACCCCAAGAATTAATTGGTCATAAAGAACGTTGGGATTTTATGAAACAGGCACCGATAAAGTCGGAACCAAAACAACCAAAGAAAACAGAAACGCCAAAGTGGACCGAAAAAAGGTATAAATAGAGTTGACACTTGAACAAGGCAGTCATGGAAGCTTTGTACTATGATTCTGAAGTGCCTGGTAGTTTTGGTGGTGTAGACGCTCTCCGTAGAGCGTCCAAGAAAAAAACCAAACAAGTTGTAAAATGGTTAGAGACTCAAGACACATACACTCTTCACAAACCTGTTCGTCGTACATTTCGTAGAAGAAAAGTAATAGTTTGTGGTATAGATGCACAATGGCAAGCTGATTTGGTAGATGTTTCAAACATAAGTAAATTCAACAAAAACATAAAATTTTTGTTGACATGTATAGATGTGTTTAGTAAATATGCTTGGGTGATACCATTACAAAACAAACTTGGTGATTCCATCGTGAAAGCTTTTAGTAAAATTTTCAAACAAGGTCGTAAACCAGAAAAATTACAAACTGATCAAGGCAAAGAATTTCTAAACAGAAAATTTCAGAATTTTCTCAAAGATCACAAAGTCGACTTTTTCACAACACAAAATGTGGAAACAAAATGTTCCATAGTAGAAAGATTCTATAGAACTTTGAAAACCAAAATGTGGAAATATTTTACCAAGAACAATACACTAACTTTTCCACTTCAAAACTTGGTGAAATCATATAATCATTCTCATCATCGCAGTATAGGTATGGCCCCCATTGCCGTGAACTTTGAAAATCAAGAAGAGGTTTGGAAAAGGTTATATGGACAACCCATAAAACACAAGACACCAAAGTACAAAGTAGGAGACAGAGTGCGAATCAATAAAGTTAAGAAACCTTTTGAGAAAGGTTATTTGCCCAATTGGACCGAAGAGTTATTCACAGTAGTAGCCATCAAGAAAGGACATCCAGTCACATACATGTTACAAGATGATAATGGAGAAATATTGAAAGGGTCATTCTACACTGAAGAGCTTCAGCGAGTTTCACATAAAACTATTTACAAAATCGAACACGTACTCAAGAAACGTGGTCGAGGTAAGAAAAGGGAATTGTTCGTAAAATGGTTGGGATACCCAACTTCGTTCAATTCGTGGATCAAACAGAGTCAGCTCACCTATAAAAGGAAGTGAACCTCTGAAATTTCTTCAAAATGGAAGAAGGATCGAACGGTTCTTGGCCTCTGTTTGGGAAAAGAATTCCAAGGAGCGAGATCACTTATTTTTCACAAATAATCATTTTGTATATCATCATCATTACCAGTGTCGTTAATCTCACTCTCGAAAACACAGACAGCAAGTTGTGGACTGCTCTCTTGAGTAGTAGCATAGGATATTTGTTACCAAATCCAACCATTAAGAAAAAGTAATGTTTTATTTGACTCTACCAAGTAATAGTTCTATGAACGTGTTTCCAGAAAACACGTTGACTACGTACACCACTCAGTTATCACAACCAGTGAATCTCACGGGAGAATGGGAAGTAGGTCTGGCAGAGATTCAGTATCCAAATACTTGGTTCAATATTCGTGGCGAAGAAGCTTTCGTTACAGTGTTCTGGTCTTCGAAAAAGAATTACCGACTTACTCTCAAGGAAGGTCGTTATTCGGATCCCATTGATGTGATACGAGCTATCAATGGTGTTAAAGAATTACTCTTGCCTCGTCACGATAAGGTAGCTTTTGAACTGGACAGAGTGACTGGTAAAGTTCTTATCACGGTACGTGATGGAGTCGTGGTCACATTGAGCCCTACGCTTCAAAATATTTTGGGGTTTAATGAGTGTGTTTTTAAATCAGGAACTTACAATTCTTCCAGAGTTGCCGATGTCAACCAAGGATTTTATTCACTCTATGTATATTGTGACTTGGTTCGTGACCAAGTCGTAGGAGATACAAGAATACCACTTCTTCGTATCGTACCCGTACGTGGGAAATATGGGGATATCATCTCTAAAACATTTGAGAATGTGTATTATGTACCAGTAGAACGAAAAAATTTCAGTACCGTCCAGGTGTATATAAGGGGTGACACAGGAGCCATAGTACCATTCGAGTTCGGGAAAGTGACAGTGACACTTCATTTCAGAAATCGTAGATCTCTTCATTTCACATAAACATGACTTATTGTTGTAAGTCCAAATTATATGAAGAATATTACACGAAACAAGCTGGGAATGGTCTACCGGCTTTTTCTGGAGCTCAAATACAGAGAGGATATGGTTTGGGAAGTATATTGGGAGGACTGAAGAATATGGTGTTACCTTTATTGAAAACTACAGCCAGGACCGTGGGAAAACAGTTATTGAGAAAAGGAGCAGCCTTTGCCGAAGATGTCATTGAAAGGAAAAATGTAAAAAAGGCAGCAATCAAAAGAGTCAAAGAGGCTGGTGCAGGAGCTTGGAATGAAGTGGTTGGTGGTTCAAAACCACCCGGTAGGAAAAGTATAAAAAGGCCCACACCACGCAAAACTAGCAAATCGACAAAGGAGAACTGTTCAGACCCCCAAGACTATCTCGGTGCATGATGTCTCTCATTAATGAAAAATCTTGTGAGTGTGTCAACAGCGAACTCGACTTGTTTTCCATACCACCAACACAGACTAGTGTGGAACATGGGCAATGGGTAGAACACAGGCCTTTGGCGACTATAGGAAACAGTGGTCCAATAGAATTCCACATTGCAGGATTAGGAGATGATTATTTGAATTTGGCACAGTCATACTTGTATGTTAAAGCAACGGTTGTAGATTCCAATGGGGCATCAATTGCATCCGATGCCAAAGTGGGCCCAGTCAATTTGTGGATGCATTCCTTATTTAATCAAATCGATATCAGCTTGAATGAAAAACTGGTATCTCCTTCCAACAACACTTATCATTACAGAGCTTTCATAGAAACTTTGTTGAGTTATGGACCAGCTGCCAAGAAGTCACAACTGACTAATGCATTATGGTACAAGGATACGGCCGGACACATGGAAGATTTGTCAGATGATAACAAGGGATTTCTTCTTCGAAAGAAATTTATAGAGAAAAGTAAAATCGTGGACATGACTGGAAGATTACATTTGGACATGTTTTTCCAAACTCGTTACTTGCTGAATGGAGTTAATGTTCATGTTAAAATGAATAGAGCCAAAGATGCTTTCGCATTGATGGCCGATACCGCTACATACAAGATCAAAATTCTAGATGTATCCATGTTTGTACGCAAAGAGGGACTCCAATCATTCGTGAGAATGGCTCACGAGAAAGCACTAACAAAAGCAACTGCAAAATATCCTATCGATCGTGTGGAAACCAAGGTGTTTTCAGTGCCGAAAGGAAATCTGAGCATTACACAAGAAAACTACCTAAACGCATCGTAGTGGGATGTGTAGACAACGATGCTTTCAATGGAAACTTTTCAAAGAATCCATATAATTTCAAGAACTACAAAAACCAATTACTTGGCATTGTACGTGGATGGGCAGCAGATTCCAGCCAAACCATACAAACCATTACAACCTAGATTCGAACAACAAGAAGTGGCCAGATGTTATGCAACTCTGTTCCAAGGAACTGGACAAATGTATGAGAATGAAGGAAACCACATCAGCCGAGAAGAGTACACTAAATGCTGGACAATTTCAGATTTTATTCGCCGATGTAACCTTATCCGTCAATTAATTGCCGACTTTTAAAGGAGTTTTCGTTGCACCTCTGTTTTGGTAAATCATACTAGACGTGACAGAATCATATTCTGACGCGTGGTATTAAAAGTTAGGCGTTACTTTGTAGTACCCGCTTTGATGCATGTAAAAAAAAATACCGGGTAAATTATTTAAAGCTGCCAAAAGTTATGCTGGATTTTGTAAAAACAAAACCGGGTTAGAATAAAACTGACTGCGGGTGCAGTTTTCTTTAAATAAGGGTTTACGTGCTTATTTTTAATAAACTTCCGAATATTTTGATCTCATTTCTTAGGGAGAATATAAGTTCGAAGAATCACGCCAGATCAGAGGAATAAACTGGCCATCATTCAACTATATATTTATTTTTTACATACAGAAAACAATCAACGGTGATATTTGAGAGAGTTGTAATGGTTGACGACGTAGTTACATGCCCTCCACAACAAATACTACTTCAGCAACGACCATAACATCAACAACTACTTCCCCAACCACAACTACGTCAGCAACAACCGAAACAACCACTGTTACTTCTACACCAACCACTTTTACAACTAAACCAACATCTATACCAACCATTATACCTAAAACCAATTGGTTACTTACTACACCAACAACCACTATCAATAGTCTCCAACTTCTCCCCAAAAGTCTCCAAAGTACCTCTATCTTCATTCCCTCAAAAGTCCCAAGTTCTTCCCACACCACTAATATCGGCCCTTAAAACTTGCTCAGCAAGAGTCTCTGAACCAATTCTGACATCAGACCTCAACAGTCCGAATGGTCCCCAATAGTCCCCACAGCAAGTTTCTGTGAAGGGAGACCGGTCGCAATATTCCACAGATATCCACATCATAGTCAGGTTTGAAACTGTTGGAGCCGAAACAGCTATAATGTAGAACCCAGAAGGCTGGACTCCATACGCTATGGATGCTCTTTTGCGCTAATGGAGTAAACACTCCAGAGCAGTCGAATTGTAGAGAAATAGCATAACACCAGGGATGTGGCGACGGGGGAGGGGGAGGGTCTGGGGGTCTGGGTGTGTGTGTGTGGGGGGGGGGGGGTCTCACCCCCAGCTGGGAGTATTTTTTTTTCAATAGTTGGAAATTCCGAGGTCAAAAACCAAATGGTTGGAAATTCAATAAATTAACATTGTTCATGAAAAATATTAAAATTTCAACTAATGGTGAGAAATTTTGATTTTTTATTTCCAACTGGAAACTTGAGTTTCAAATTTCCTACTCAAAAATTGACATGGCCTCAAAATTTCGACTCCGACATCAATCCGGTAAATTTTCTCAACCAGACACATTATAAATGATGTTTTTTCCGTTTCAGGACTAGTGGAAATTTTCAGAAGGGTTCATAACCCTTTACCAAACGCAGACGATTTCAAAATTCATTATTTTAAATATCATTTTTTTTAATTTTTAAAATTTTTTTTTAACAAAACCATATCATGTGACCCCTCTTTGGAACGAGCTCGACGAGCTCGTTCCAAAGATGGGTCACATCATATGGTTTTGTTGAAATTTTTCGAAAAATAATATTTTTCAGCAGCTGTATTTGCATATTTCGCGTGTGGATGCGGGCGATTCGTTGGGTAAAGGGTTAAAAGATATCACCCAGTGCTGCAGTCAACCACCTATCGAAACCACTCACAGTTGGAATTTACACCGGTGGCACCACCCCAGGTGAAACCCTCTAGCCACATCCCTGCATAACACCCATCTGGAAGTTCAGTATAAAGCTTTAGACAGCCACCAGGTGTTCCTAAGGAAAAAAGCGCCCAAACGGGTACAGGAAATCCAGACTGTGCTATCATATTGGACAACCAGGCATACCCCACAACACCGCATGGCAGCATATTAAATTGTAATTTCAAGGTACTAACTCAATTACAGTATACTAAATTGTAAGTACAAGTTAGTAAATTTTCATTACAAATTAGTAGATTGTAATTATAATTTAGTACATCTTAATTACGAATGAAGTAAATTGAAATTACATGATTGCAGCTAGTAATGAGAAGATATTGGGCGAAATACTTTAGTGTGGAGAATATCACAATCAAACCGGCCTTCCCTCAATCCACACTCACGAAATTTGGTATATTAATCTGAAATAAGAACAGATCACCCGGACAACCACTTGTTTCCCGATATTCTATACACGATGAGAGCGACGCGGATTTAATTTTTTTCATATTTTTCATTATTTTTTAAACCTTTGAACTCTAGTGGTATCTTCCACACCAGTTCAATGACAGCAATTAGAATAGTCCATATTCATTATTTGGTGTAGACTGATCAACATTTTCAACGTGCAGCCCCGAGGCTGCACGTTGAAAATATTGATTGGCCTACCCCACACATTTACTGAACAGCCATTCTATATAATGTCGTTATGACGTATCATGTTCCTGGCGGGAAAAATGGCAGTCCGGGTTCAAGGGGTTAAGAGATAAATGCCTGTATCAAACTCATGCCTTTCAAACTTTGCATATAACATTTCCAGTAAAAAACACAAAAAAAATGTTTTTACTCATGGGAAATTCTTAATTTCCCAGTGACGTCACAGAGGTCATAAGTCGAAAAAAGCCAACTTTGTCCCATTTTCATGAAATTTTAATTTTGTTGTAGAATTCAAAAAAGTAAGAGACATCTTTTCTTTTGTTTTTTTTTATTCCGCCATTTTTACGTTATTTCAGATTTTAGGATTTTCGTATTAAAAACGATGATCTTGTGACACGCATAGCTCCATAGTTCTGAAAGATACAGTTTTCAAATTTCACACAAATATTTCTGATCATTTGCAGATGTGCAGACTTGAGTTTTCATTTAATATTGAGAGACTCGATGCCTGCGATGCCAAATTTACAATATTTTCTATACCTTTTTATTATCAACCTCAGCTTTTCGAAATTTTTGGAAACATAATCAGCACAAAAACATATCTAAAAATGTAGTGAAAATTCTCAACCATTTGGTCGAACGCAGGGGTGACATCATAGAGGGTCATAGGATCTAAAATTAAAATGGGTCGGATTTTTGTGATTTTTTTTATTTTGTCGTAGAGCTAAAAATAATTAAGAGAAAGCTGAGGTTTTTTGTTTTTGTTTTTCGCGTTAATGCCATTTTGACGTTTTCACGTCGCTTTGGAGTTTAACCTATTTCTGATATATCCCAGTAACAATGAACGGTGGGCTATGCTTTATTGAGCGGCTTAGTACGTTGAAAGACGACAGAGGCCTTCTCGTCGTTGTTGGGCTGTTTGTCATTGGCCGGGCTTCGTTGGATGTATTCAGTTACGAGTTAGAACTCACCAAGAATTAAGACCGATTTCCCTTCATAGTCCTCCGGATCAGTGCTGATAGACTCGTACCCTTCGGCATACTCAATCCCGGGTATATCTGGAATGTGTGGTTTTCCCAGTCCAGTTGATACAATCAGCGTTCTGAAGAGATACAAAATGACATCAGTCCAGTAAGTACAATGATGGTAATATGTATTTCTCAACGAGAATTCCACGAAAGAAAGCAGTACTTATTAGTCCCCTACGGGAACCGTAAGGGGACTATAGGATTGCACTCCGTCCGTCTGTCCGTCTGTCTGTCCGTCCGTCCGTCTGTCTGCAAGTCCATCAGTCTGTCTGTTTTTATGTTACCACCTCTCCCTCCAACATGCTTTAAGCTACACCTTTCATATTTGATACATGGACAATTGGTTCTGAGGGGATGATGCACGCTCAAAATCTTTGTTTCAAAATCCAAGATGGCGGAATGGCGGCCATTTTTGTTGTGTTTTCTAAGCTTTCTTCTCTATTTTCATGTTACCACCCTTCCCTCCATCATGGTTCAAGCTACACTTTGCATATTTGGCACATGGATAGAGGGTTAGGAGGGGATGATGCACGTTCAATATTTTTTTTTCAAAATCCAAGATGGCGGCATGGCGGTTATTTTTGTTGTGTTTTTTTAAGCTTTTTTCTCTATTGTATGTTACCACTCCTCACTCCAACATGGTTCAAGCTACACTTTTCATATTTGGCACATGGATAGAGGGTTGTGATGGGATGATGCACGTTCAATATGTTTTTTTTCTCAAAATTCAAGATGGCGCCATTGCAGCCATTTTGTATTTTTTAAGCTTTTTTCTCTATTTTATGTTACCACCCCTCCCTCCAACATGGTTCAAGCTACACCTTTCATATATGGTACATGGATAAAGGGCTGTGAAGGGATTATGCACGCTCAATATTTTTTTTTCAAAATTTAAGATCTGTCTGTCTGTCTGTCTGTTCGTCTGTCTGTCTGTCTGTTTTTATGTTACCACCTCTCCCTCCAACATGCTTTAAGCTGCACCTTTCATATTTGGTACGTGGATAAATGGTTCTGAAGGAATGATGCACGCTTAATATTTTTTTTTAAAATCCAAGAATGGCGGAATGGCGGCCATTTTTGCTGTGTTTTTTAAGTTTTTTTCTCCATTTTTATGTTACCACCCCTCCCTCCAACATGGTTCAAGCTACACTTCTCTAAATTCTCAATTTTTAGATTCTATTCACATTTGAAATCCTGTCTGATAACCTGTATTTTACCCAAACCACCCCCAGGTCTGACACTCTTGTTGACTGTTGTCACGAAACCCGAATATTGTCCCCAAGCCGTACCGTCCCCAGGCCGAACCGTCCCCAATTAGTTTACCAAAACTGCCCCCAAAACTGCACCCCCCCCCCCTCCCCCAGGTCTGATACTCCTGCTGACTGTGGTCATGTCTTATGTGACAAAAACACCTTATGTCACAAAAGCGCCGTAGGGGACTAATACCACCTCGGTGGTCAAACACTTGTTTACTTTGACATATAGGTTCTGGCTTCCAGTTTACTTGGGCACTGTTAAGCTTCGAAATTCGAACCGATTGGAAATCGTTACGACTGTTCGATTTGAGTAGTGACGATTTGGAAATTCTGAAATCGCCAAGATGTTATCAAAATCGTACCTTATGTTATCAAAGTCATCATGTCTCTTCTTGAACATTTCTTCTGTCAGTAGGTCTCCTTTAAGGAGACTTTAATTAAAGGAGACCTGCTGATATAAGAAGAGTTCAACCGGGATCCGCTTCCGAATTACTACTAGTAGCATTCCCGTGGATTCATTTTTCAAGGGCATCGGTCGTTGAGGGATGTGCTCTCTTGACCTGAAGCTAGGGTGGAAAGGGATCAGCGCGTACCCTTTTCATCAGTGCACTTGAGAAAAATACTTTATTTCCGAGAACAGTGACTGAGAAACTCTCGAGTGTTTGTTTGTTTATTGAGGTATAACGACACTTTCGACAGTCAGATCCGCCTCGCATCAGACAGTTTTATGATTGCAGGAAGTCGGATTACCCGGAGAGAACCACTGAGCAGCGACGAGCAACTGTCATACTCCACAACAAAACAACAAACTAACGTCGCATATGCGGGTATTAACATTGGTTGAAGACAAGTGCACCATTGACATGCAGTGCACCTAAGCACACAGCCCCACCGTACCCCCAGTGGGAAATCGTGTTTAAGTGCCCTACAAAAGAACACAACGCAGTTACCGCTAATCAGGATTGAACCGTGGCTCATTCGGGTTTTAGTTCAATTCTCTAACCGCAGAGCCATCGCACTCCACAGTTTTCGTTTCTAGCGTATTTTACGTGTGTTGATGACAGTGGGGGTGTGGAGGCAGGTATAATGACGGGCTTACACGCTAAAAAACTAAAGTGTTAAAAACTACACTTGAAGTGCTGTATTTAACACTAAGTGCTGAACTAGCACTTTGTTCAAGTGTAGATATCCCAGAACTTGACAGGTGTTACAATAATACCACTTGACAAGGGTAATGTCGCGACACTTAAAAGGAAACAATACAGATGACGCGGATCAGGCTCGAACTCTCGAGCCTGATCCGCGCCATCTGCGTTGTATCCTTTTAATTATGTACCCACCAAGCGCAAATCAAATTATGGACGATTCTGGAAGAACCACCAATGCTAGACACATGGGAAGTGCCATCCATTCAAGTTTCAGATGGCTGACGATTGTAATGTCTATGTGCTTAAAGCATTGTACTTTGAGTGTTAAAATCAAAGCCAAAGAGTTAGAATGGGTTTAACACCTTGAAAGTGTCAGTTTTAACACTTCAGTTTTAGTGTGTATGAACGGCAAAGGTCACAAATATCCAAGACGATGATTTTCAATCGTTGTCGTGTTGTTTGCGTAATTAGATATACTCCTCTTGAAACGAACACCCCATACCAACACGCCACCATCCTATTAGACATTTTTGGATCACATAGCAACTACGTGCCACCATAGAAATCAAGATGGCTGCTCCTAGTTAAAAAAAATGGACGACGGAATCACGTATCGCCCTAGCAATCCGCGTTGCGCATGCGCACTGAGACGACGTGTCACCATGGTAATGACGTCACAACAAGGCCGCTTACGCAAACTACCGTGGCAACACAAGACGTCACTTCCTAGTTCCTCCTAGGACCTGCCAATGATCCCTGTTCTGGTACATACAGTACTAGTGACCATGTTTAGGTGATACAGTTTCATACAAGAATCAGGGAAACCATATTAGGTCCCGCTAAGCAGGGACGTCGCGTAGAAGACCGATTAAAGGGGTGGTGGTGTAAACGGGATTTGTCCAGACTGACTGTGACGACTCAGGCTCCGACTGATACAATATTACAACATCGTCAAAACATTCCTCATAGAAGGCATACATTGATGATGTATATGGGAAATAAGTAGCTCGGGATTATAGTTTAAAAGATTTCTTGGTAATTTATTTTCTGATAAATAAAATACACACGTAGTAGTTGTGACGCAGCTTATTTAATTAACAATTACCGAACTTCAAATGGTCATACGAGGCACCCAACAGCCCGAATCGGGTTCTTCAGACCTCCAGTCTGTATGATCGAATCTGGTCTGGTAAGAGACTCTATAATTGCTAGGGAGCGCGGTGGCTCAGTTGGTAGAGGTGCAGGCTGCAGGCCGAGAGGTCCTCGGTTCGAATCCCACCTGCGGCAACCGCGTTGTGTCCTTGGGCAAGACATTTCACCCCATTGCCCACGTGGGGGCACGGTGGCGTTGTGTACTAAGGCGTACTGCACGTCGATGATGCACCTGTCTGAAACCAATGCTAGTTGTGTGGAGTTAGTGTGTTGGGGAGCCTGACAGATGCTCGGTGGTTCTCTCCGGGTACTCCGACTTGCGCCACCCAAAAGAACACGACGCAGTTACCACTGTCCGACACGAGGTGACCCTGGCCGTCGAAAGTGTCGTTAAATCCAAATAAATAAATAAATATAATATGATTGCTAGCAAGAGCGAATGAATATATACATATTAGACGCCAATCCAGACGAAAATGTCCCGACTACAAAATGAAATAATTCTTTAAAAATAATCATGCACGATTTTTTTTTCGTGCACATGATAAGTATGCACGGTATTCTAAACTGAATACCGGTATCGGTATTGAAAAAAAAAAATAACCGCTGTATAGATCTACCGGTATATCGAAAGACTGTTCAGATATCTGAACATACGAACAACAGCCGGGATCTGAGCCATGATAGTGGAGCAAATTAGCATGCCTTGATGATGCAGTTCGAATAACCCTTTACTAAACGCAGACGATATCAAAATTTGTTATTTTAGAAATTAGTTTATTGAATTTTTCCCAAACTTTCAACAATACAATATCATGTGACCCCTCATTGGAACGAGCTCGACGATCTCGTTCCAATGAGGGGTAACATGATATGGATTTGTTGAATTTTTTTCATACAAAAGTTTTTTTTTTTTCTTTTTTCTTTTTTTTTATTAGGGTTTAACGACACATTAACAGCCAGGGTCAGATCATGTCGGTGACAGTTTTACGGATGGAGGAAGCCGGAGTACCCGGAGAGAAGCACCGAGCAACGACGAGCAGCTGTCAGCTCTCCAACATCGTAACTCTGAACTCTGCGCCTCGGCACAGGCGGGGCTAGATTGGTTGAAGACATGCGCACCATCGACGTGCAGTACGCCTTAGTACACAGCGTCATCGTGCCTCCATGTAGGCAATCGGGGTTAAGTGCCTTGCCCAAGGACACAGCGCAGGAACGCGAATTAGTCGCTGAAATGGTCACTCATCCAACTACTAACCGCGCTCGACGTCGCTTAACTTCGGTGATCTGACGAGAACCGGTTACCGCGACGCCACCGCGCCCCACATAGGTTGTTCCGGTAATCCAGTAGTTCCGGTAATACTTATTTTGTAACTCAAAAATCTAGAGAGACGACCAACATGAGCATCATGCTTTCTGTCGGATCCCTTCATTTTTGTGATTTAACTAGAAATGTTCCTGTATGCTGCATTCAGTGCTTAAATAATTATATTTGTTTATTTCCTTTATTGTAAATCATATTGTTTGCAACTACAGTGCTTTCATTAACCCTTTACCTAACATGAAAAGCAGACGACACTTGCAAAAAAAATTCTTGAATAACTAATTTTTTTCATTTTTTGTCTCAAAAACATAGGTTATGACCCCTCGTTGGAACGAGCTCGACGAGCTCGTTCCAACGAGGGGTCATAACCTATGTTTTTGAGACAAAAAATGAAAATATAATGAAAATTTATTGGCGATTTTTGAGAATAGCGCTGGCCGGTTTTGGCCGTTACGTTGGGTAAAGGGTTAATAAATATTGTTTAAACCAAAAAGTATATCAGATTAGGGTATTTCTGCACAATGAAAATTGTGGTTTCTCCAAATAATCACTTTTTTCCAATTACCGATATTCAAAGAAAATGATGGCGTTCAAGCGAGCGATCAACAATTTTTCAGACGGACAACAAAATTTCCGAGACAAGATCATAGGGGGCGAAACTCCCCTTCCTATCTCACTAGTTTCGGGTCTGGTCGCATGCAAGCTACATAAACTATATAAGGCTAGTCAATATCTATATACGATTAACAGTCAAGAGTGATCTCCCATTTGTTCATTGATCTTTCAAAATGTCATCAGGCGACAACGGTTTCGCGTTAAACCAGTTAGGATTCTATCACGCATTGTTCATTGCAGTTGTTTGTTCACAAAAGTAGTCGATAATCGTTACATAGTTTGTTAGTGACCTAATATGGTGTACACGGTATCAATTTGAAGCGCAGTTGCTAAATAGTAAGAGCATTGGACTTTAAACCGATAGGTCGATGGTTCGATCCTGACCAGTGGGAAAAGAGTGTTGTGTCCCTGACCAAAACAATTAAACCTGATCGCCCACACTAGGGTGTACTGTACGTCGAGCACTATCAACCGCTACTTACTCTGCTTGTGCAGAGTTAGTAAGATATAGTCTTACAGTTGTTCGGCGCTGCTCGGTGGTTCTCTCCGGGTACCTTTGCTTTCTACACCCATAAAACTGCCCAATACAATATCACCCCAGCTATTAAGAGTGTCGTTAAACTCCAGTCAACAAACAAACACGGTGCTAGTTAATTAACCGAGAGCAAAGTTCTTGTTCAATGTGGAATTAACTGACACCGTATTTACCATATTAGGTCACTAACAAACCGTTTAACTAATCGCATTACCCAACTAAATACGATGCACCTTATTTTCTTATATGCCTATCATTGATACGGACTCGCTTTCTGTCATCAAATCTCTCCTGTCATATCAGATGGAGTGAGATACTGACCGAACACACGCACTGTGATACCGCAAAATCCAAAACGAGGCTGGAGTTGAATTGTGCCCTCTTCTCCCACCTCGGGCTATAAAATATGCTCCAAATTCACAAACATCTATTTATGACGATTGTTTTACATCTTGATCATTGAACAAATGCATTAATTAATTTTTCAACGCATTTTCTCGAACCTACGTCCGATCTGAGGCAGATGCACCGAGATAATGAGTTAAATAGATTAGAGCCAGTCTGAAATGAAGACAAAAAACACGCCATAGCAACAATGAAAACAAACAGTTTGTCGCCTGTTTTCATCCAGATGGATTCGCTTTTTCTCAATTATCTCAAAGAGCTTATTATTTAATTATTACCCGAGGGAGTATATGTAATAAAAAGTTTATCAATACAGTGAGATTTTCTGGTGTGCTGTATTGTATCGAGTTGAGAATCTTCAACCATGCAGTATCGCACGAGTCGGCGTAGCCGGCGACACTTCTTGGTTGAAGGTCCTAAACTCGATCAGATACAACATCCCGAAAACTTCTCTTTACTTATTGTCTCTGTGTACATTATTCTGTGAGACCTTCAGTCCCAAACTATCTGGAAACACCAAGGGTGATATTCATGAAGCATCTCAAGTCCAAAATCTTGCTCAAGTACACTCGTAAATATTCAAATTTATGCACAGCTAATTCCAATCTTTAAGTTGTATTCTTAAATGTTAAGTGTACTTGAAATTTGCTTAACCTCTTTGTTGTCTTATTCTTTAAACATGCTGCTTAGCATATTTATAAACTTCGTTGATTAAAATTAAAATTATGGATTGAGTTTTAAGTTGCATCACCTCAGGTAAGTTTGCAGTGCTTAAAACGTCAACGGATATATCGAGAAAGATTAAACCCGCTTTACATATTTTCTAGCAATCCAGTTGAATAGGGGTGTGTGGGGGTGTGTGAGCATACCAGCTATGTTCGTCGTTTCGTCAGAATTGAACACATTCCGTAGTTCATATATCATACCAGCACTAAAACACAATGTTTGATACTTCCCAGGACGAAATTTTCAACAAACTGTGAAACAGCTTATAATTTACTGATCGGGCTCAAATAAGCGGCAAAAATGTCGTTTAATCACATTGGTATTGAAATACTGTCATCTTGGTTTTCATAAGTAAACTTGTATCTACCATTTCCTTTCAAATTTTACTTCGCGAAATAAAAAGTTATTAGGTCACTTAAGGAATGATCGTTTCTTTTTGTCTATTTCTTGAGTTATGAACCCCAAAAAACAAAGTCCAAACTGTGAAAATGGGCATTTACGCGATGTTTGAACTTTGTTTTTTGGGGTTCATAACTCAAGAAATAGACAAAAAGAAACGATCATTCCTTATAATTAAACCTTCGCGACCCAAATAAATAAATAGTGTTAGTCGTCCTCTACTTCAGCGAACAAAGACTTAAAAACTAAAACTGGCAGACATATTATTTTTCTGGCAGAAAAGAGGGCGCATATTATTGAAATGCAGGTAGCAATTGACACACTTTCCAAGTCAAATGCACTTATGTCATTAAATTTTTTATTGACCAATGAATTACGTAATGCAAAGAAAACGTCATAAGCCACGCCTCCCTCAAATTTCATTCATCTGTTCACTTCACGTAAAAGTTACATTCCATGGTAGGTGGAAGTAGGCCACCAGTATTACATTGTATTTTGGTTTTGACCGTTTCCCGAGAACTGAAAAACACAGTTTGTAAAAGTGGAGTTAGATATAAAGCCAGATGACATAAAATTAGTTGAATTCAGGTAGTGTTCATTCATTGGAATTGGAAACTGAAAACTTTTGTTCAAATGAGCTGCGTTACTAGTGGATGGCGTCACTGATGTAGCGTTTTCTTGTTGCACTTGGGCAGGTTATGGCTGAACCACGACAGAGGACAGGGTTTGACTGATGGTTTGTTTTTGTATGGTGGAACATTCCCTGTTGTAGCTACGAACTGAACTTTCATTTTTGTGACCACTTATGTACATAATGTGCCTTAACCCTTTACCTAACGTGAAAAGCAGACGACACTTGCAAAAAAAATTCTTGAATAACTAATTTTTTTCATTTTTTGTCTCAAAAACATAGGTTATGACCCCTCGTTGGAACGAGCTCGACGAGCTCGTTCCAACGAGGGGTCATAACCTATGTTTTTGAGACAAAAAATGAAAAAAATAGTAAAAATTAATTGGCGATTTTTGATAATAGCGCTGGCCGGTTTTGGCCGTTACGTTGGGTAAAGGGTTAATTCAAACCCAGCATCATTCATTGCCTGGATACTAGTCGCACGTAAACAATGTGCTGTGTAGGATTTACCGCAGTTTGCATTGCGTGAAATGCCACACATAAACTTCGAAAACTGATCTTCTTTGACACTTTTATCGGTGAACCACACAGGTTCAATGGAAGGTGAAAGAAGAGCATTCTTAGTGCACTGACTGAAGAGGGATTTTGCATTTGGATCAGTTTTTCCATCAAGAGTCGAAGGGATTTCATTGGACAAAAATTGTCAGCTCTTGAGTACATTCGTTTATCTGACGGCGCTTCTTCATTGAGAAGCCCACCCTGACGGTTCTTTTGGTGAGTTTCGTGTGCAATTACCATATATTCGCAGTTATTTTCATCGTGGCAAAACCTAAAGGAATTCATTGTTAGTTGCTTGTGGAATTCAATGCTCCGACTTACAAAGTGGATCCCAGGTTATACCACACTCGGTATCTCAGAATGACTGGATTTACTGAAGAGTGCAGGTATGTGCCAATTTTACTCAAATCAGTTTTGTCAATAATCTGCTTATGACAGTTTGGGCGTGACAAACCATATTTCAAATTGAATTTTAGTTTCGCATCCAACATATTATTTGCTTCCTTGAAAGCTTTGTCTCTCACAATGTCAATTTCCAGGCCCAAGTCGTGCAAATGCCTATTTATGGCGGACCTAACATTTTTCATAGTGTTTTTATATTCTGCAGCTTGGCTTGGGTCTAATTTTGAAACGCGTTTCTCTTGATTTTTAGGCTGTGCTTCATGAAGCATAGAATTTATTCAATAATTGATAAATGCATACAACAATTGTTGAGTAACAAAAACATATGAACAACAAAGATACAGTATTATACTGAAACAACTAAAGACAGGGGAATTTGTTACTGTTTAAAGGAGGGATTCGACAGGGATTTGAAATAATTTGACCCCCCACTTAGTATTTTTCACTTAGTATTTTTCTTGGTCGACTTTGATTGGCGACCTTCTTCTAATAACTGGAGGCTTTCTTCAGTTAATTTTTTAAACCGAGCTGTAACAGTCAATTTTTCCTCAACCGTGACAGCCATTGCCCTCTCCATTTCTAAATTAGCACTTTTTGCGGTCTCTGGCGTCGATGCTACCAGGTCGCCCACCTCTGCACTCTCGTCCTCAAACTCTTCATCGAGAAAAGATAAATTGTCAAAATATTCTTCCTCAAATATAAAATCATTTTGATTTCCAAAAATTTCATTCAAATTTGCAATGTCAAAATTGCCGTATTCGCCCTGACCAGCCATTGTTTACAATCGATTTGGGTAAAACGATGAACGCAGACGAGTGTGCGTAAAAAATGAAATGTCAAATAAATACAGTTGTGAAGAAGAAGAAAAATTGATCCACCACGGTCATTTAAATATTTTATAAATAATTTCATGGTGATAAATTAGTAATATAAATTTATTTTTATTTTTCACATTCAGAACGTGCCAGTGTTCTAACTTCTATTGATTTGACACCATGTTGCAACTCCGAAGACTGGTATTTTAGGGGCGTGGTTGGGGGCGGACCTAATTGTGTTTTTTTCGGTTCATTGAGTTATGAAAAGAAAAAACAGAATGGTGTGAGCCAATCGTTTTATTTGAATCGAAATAAAAGTTTAATTAAAACCTTGTAAAACCGGTATCCGTGCATTCGACATCTCTATGTTTTCGGATTTAACCATACCTGGTATCGATATCACCACTTTTATGTGAATTAAATACCATTTTGCCATTTATTTGAGCGACATCCCTGGCCATATATCGAATTAAATACCATTTTGCCATTAATCTGAGCGACATCCCTGGCCATACATGTATATCGCCATGAAAATCGACATTCGATCAATCTACCTCCCTGGAAACAATTAGGCGGTCGATGAAGGTCTACTTATGAAGCAAGTAATTATTACGAAAACACCTATGACATCAGTAGAAAAATAGAGCCAAGTTTCCCTTTGTTACTTCTAACAAACGAAAGCACCAGACAGCTCTCAGCTGTCTGTCACGATTTGTTAAAAAAAGAAACTTGGCTTTTTATGGGAAGCTAATTAGAAGCTACTACTTTGCGGACAATCAATCATTGAGAATATCTATCAGTATCACACCTACCAACACAAAGTAATTGACCACTTCGGCTCTTTGTTTCTCGAATGCATTAATACAGTAATTTGCATGTTTCCAGTCTCCCGAGGAGAAAAAGAGCATACCTTACCTCCTAGATTTTTTCTAATAATTGAGTGGACAGTGTCTGTATCACGAAGCGCACACCATTGATACAATGAACAGAAAAAAAAGTTATAGAATATAAAAAAGATGGCGGAAGCGATATTTTCTTATTTTTACATGCGTTTCAATAGAGATTAATAGTAAAATTTTCAAAATGATTGGAAAACATGTTGTAAAAAGCCAGCTTTTATATTTTTATGCTACTCTATAGGAAAATGCATGATGTTTGTGAAATGTTGACATCGATAATACAAATTCGCCAGTATTTCGAAATTTCAATTTTTATATGAAATTCCCATACCCTTAGTGCTACATTTACTCTCAGCTTTAAAAAAAATTAAGGGGAGCTAACTCCCCCAGTGACGAAAACTTTCAGCCATGGATCGGTAAATCATTTGGTTTGGAAAATCGTTTCATAATATCACTATGTAATTTAACCGCTAAATATTACTAATGTTTGACGATCTTTTCCTGATCCCGGGAAAATCCACAGCATAGAATTCGATTCCGTATCACGAAAGTAAGACGGACTATTTACAAGTGCGTTTGAATTCGCATAATTAGCTCTTCCGGTTGCAGAGAGTACTTTACTCCGAGCTGGAATGGGTGAGTTCGAACGGCGGTCCAGGTTGACTGAAAGTTGACTGTTCACTTTCTTACGTATTCATGCGCATCGGGGGATTCTCAGGAAGTGTACACCTGTTACAAAAATAATTGTAAACAAAAATAGTTCTATTTTAGTTCAATCCAATTTACCAAAAGAAGGTTGGGGGATTGTTAATGCTAGCGTTGGCATGCGATGTTGAACTTTTATCGCTACAGTGAAGTGATGTGCGTCGTGGCATCACGTCTCGGAGAAGGTCACATCGCCGGATCAAACTCGCTATCTGCGGCAGCTCGTTTAATCCGGCGATCTGACCTCCTCAACTTAAAGTAATACTACGACCCAGATCAATTAACTGTAGCGATAATATGTATATATCGTGTGTTTACAGACTGTGAAAACAAGTTGTTAATTGTTAACCCTTTACCCAACGTACGCATATTAGAGCTGTAGGTTTTTAAATTTCTTGTTCGGTTTCGGTTTTGGTTTTTCAGGTGGAGTAAAACCTCGGTTCGGTTCGGTTTCCGGTTTGTTCACGAGGCCAAGTAAAATTCAATGGTAGTGAAATTGAGTGAAACTCAATGAATGCCCGAAATAAGCTATAACACATGAAGAATCAGGAATGCCAATATAATAATTACCTAAATATACAGAACTTTTATTGTGCTTGGCCATTTTTCGAGGTCTGACACCTACACGCAACTTGAGGAAAGCTGCAAACACAACTAAACTGAAATGTCGGAAATTCACAGAATGTAGCGTTCCCAGAGTAGTGAGAGTACCCAGGCACTGCCACTGCAGTGTCTGGGTACTCTCACTACTCCGGGATGGCTACATTCTGTGAATTTCTGCTGCAAGAGAGTATTTAATAAAAAACGAAAAACCTTAGATTACGGGATGTCGACGGTTTCAGTTTCGGTTTTTTAAAAAAAACTAAAAACCTCGGTTCGGTTTCGGTTAACCTACAGCTCTAACGCATATCAACATTTTTTATTTTAATTATTGTTTTTTTTTAATTTTTTCAAAACATTTTTAAAAAAAACATATCACATGACAGCTAATTGGAATGGGCTCGACGAACTCGTTCCAATGATTGGTTGCATGATATGGTTTTGTTGAAATGTTTTGAAAAATATATTTTTTTTAACTGCTTATTTTTAAATTACGCGGGTGGATGCGACTGGTTCGTTTGGTAAATGGTTAATTCAACGTAACGCCCGCAACGCTCGTGTCGTGTCCAATGGCCGAGGGTCATTAGTATACCATGTTTACCTGCATTTATATCTGTTGTCATACTGGTCTTCCATATGGTATGTAAACGCATCGGTTGCTGTACTGTTCTCGACTGCCCGGATGTTTTTCACTTCTGTGTTGAAATGTACCTTCAGATCCAGCTTTTTCTGGTAATCATTGAAGTATCGCACGATGTCATCAGCATGAGGAAACAGCTCCTTAGAGTAATGTCTGAATTGCAAAGACTCGTCATCACTAATAAGAGAATTCCAGTCATGGCGGAAGTTGAATTCTTTGTTTTTTCTACCTGTTTGTCTCTTATTTACACTAATTAGGGTTCTGTGTCGAGGATAAGTTTTGAAAAAGCCGGCTGTAATATAAATGAAAATGTTATAGCTTGATATCCTCTGTTGATGTTATAACACTTGGACACTCTTATTTAATCCTTTACCTAACATGAAAAGCAGACGACACTTGCAAAAAAAATTCTCGAGTAACTATTATTTTCATTTTTTGTCTCAAAAACATAGGTTATGACCCCTCATTGGAACGAGCTCGACGAGCTCGTTCCAATGAGGGGTCATAACCTATGTTTTAGAGACAAAAAATGAAAAAAATAATGAAAATTAATTGGCGATTTTTGAGAATAGCGCTGGCCGGTTTTTGCCGTTACGTTAGGTAAAGGGTTAATACTGTTTTTCGCAGTCACAGAAGTGTTTCTTCTTTAATTAAGGAACTCATTTATCCATTTCAAATAACCAGAAGCAGGGTCGTAACTTAGGGGGGTGTGATGGTAGATATACCTGACTCATATCCTCATGAATGTCGACTTTCAAGTTTCAATAAAGTCAAATAAAGACGTGCGCTGAAAGTACAATTAAGAAGCACGTAATTGTCGAGAAAATTAGAAAATAAAGCCAAGTTTCCTTCTGTTGCTTTTAATAAACGGAAACGACAGACAGCTCTAGGAGCTGTCTATTGTTTTCGTTTATTAAAGGTTACAAAAGGAAACTTGGATTTTTAAGGAATGATTAATTAGATGCAACTACTTCAGAGATAATCCGTCATTAAGATTATCTATCTGTTCTACTTCTACCAACACTAAGAAAGTTCAACTTTGGCTCTTTGTTGAGCGAATGTGTTTTACAGTAATTTGAGACGTTTTATTCTTCCCACAAAAAATTAGGGCTGTCACGATTAATCGATTGTCGATCGGTCACGCCGAAATCGATTAGTATTTTTCGTTGTCGAAGAATCGGTAAATTTTACCCTGTTTTAGACATAGAGAAAAAATTGAAGAAAAGACTATTGTTCCTAAAAGTAAAAGGCCAAGAACGTAGACGTTAAACCTCAAGAAGCCATTAGAAGCATTTGTCTGTTCAGTACATTTAAAGCTTTGATGTTCTGAACTTTTGAACCGTCAATGTAATAATCAAGACCGGTCGGCAGTTGCGAACTTCGCAACTGCCGACCGGTCTTGATTATTACACTGACGGTTCAAAAGGTCAGAACATCAACGTTTTGAATGTACCTAAAAGACGATCTTCTTCGTTGTTTCCTTGAGGTTGGTCAACTGAATTGAACTTCATTTTTAACGACTTCAAAGAGAGAGAGAGAGAGACGGGGTGGGTGGGTGGGTGGGTGGGTGGATCTGGTATCTAGGTACCATTAATCGATTATTATCGATTATTTGCGACGATTAATCGATTCCTAAATTAAAAAATCGCGATAGCACTAAAAAAATAGCAAAGATGGCCTCCTAGACTTTTATACTAATGAAAGAGACCGTGTCCGTATTACATGTCATGATGCGCACGCTATTGATATAATGAACAGGAGGGGGAGGGGGGGGGCGGAAAAAATTGCAGTACACAATGACGGGGATCGGTGGGTCGTCAAGCGGCTTAAAAACACATTTTTTCCACCCCCTTGCAAATTTTTTCCTGGTTCCAGTTTATGTCAAACTAAACACTTTAAAATAATTTACACTAATACACACACATTATAGGGGTTTGTGTTGATGGGTATGTTGAGCTATCTGGCCCATGTGGGCCCGGTGCTGGGCCCATGATGTTTTGAATCAGCAGTTTGTTCGGCCTCGAGTGTCTTGATTTCTGTAATTGCATATCCTATTTGTGTATTTAAACATTTTTTTTTTATAATCACTGGTAATCAAAGGCCTTTTAGGCTCCTCATGGCTCTTATGAAATAACGACTTTAAATATATGTAAATTATTTTAACATACATCAAGAATCAAGATACAACTAACAGTAAAACAAATGGTACATATAACCACTACACCAACCGGTGTTAAAAAAAAAAAAAAAATTAACAAAAAATTAAAACAAAGCTCTCATATCCCATTTGGATAAAATAGTCACAACTTAACCCTTTACCTAACATGAAAAGCAGACGACACTTGGAAAAATAATTCTTGAATGACTAATTTTTTTCATTTTTTGTCTCAAAAACATAGGTTATGACCCCTCGTTGGAACGAGCTCGATGAGCTCGTTCCAACGAGGGGTCATAACCTATGTTTTTGAGACAAAAAATGAAAAAAATAATAAAAATTAATAGGCGATTTTTGAGAATAGCGCTGGCCGGTTTTGGCCCTTACGTTAGGTAAAGGGTTAAAGGGTCTACGAAGGTTCATGTGTCAAAACGTAGGGTTCTTTTAAACCAATCACATGACATTCCCTGTGTCAAAATACCTCTGAAAAACCTCGGGGTTACATAAGAAATGCCCCAGAACGCAAGAAAATGGTCCTCGACAACGCCAATTTTACCACATGAATACACACCGAGTCAAAAAAGAAAGTACAATAGAAACAAATGTGAAAAAATAGCATAAAGGATGAAATATTATAGTTCTAATGTTGCATGTTTGTGGACAAGAAGTCGTGCAAAGAGTTTAATGACATGTTGTTGTTGTCCACCCAACCGTATACAATTTTGCTACGGATATCAAAATAGCACGTGCTACCCGCGAATGTCAAATTGAATGGGTGACCGACGATTTTCTTTGTGTTATGTTGTGCTAGAGAGCCTGGGTTGTTGAGAAAACACGCTAGTTTTTGTCTTCCGACATTTTAAAAAACGCCAAGGTTAACCGAAAATCATAGGTTGCGTGTATGCTTGAGGCTGGGATACCTCCAGATGAGCTCGCTGCTGAGTTCGGAGTCACTGTGGTCACTATTTACCGTCTCATTGGAAGGTATAGAACCACTGGATCTACTGCCGACCGACCGCGTTCAGGTCGACCAAGAGTTACTACTCCTACACAAGACCGACACATCAGGACGTCTCACTTGCGGGATCGCTTCCTTCCGGCGACGAGGACAGCAGCAATTACTCCTGGTAGAACTAACAATAGAATCAGTGCACAAACTGTCCGCAACAGACTCGCTGAACACGGCATCCGCAGTAGGCGTCCATACCACGGACCAATCCTTATCCAACGACACCGTACCGTCAGAATGGAATGGATACGTCAGTGTTCGCTGGACTCAGCAGCGTTGTTCATTTTAGTGATGAATCATGGTGTTATCTACGGTGCGCTGATGGTAGGGCAAGAGTGTATCGCCGACGAGGAGAACGGTTTTCTGCTTGCGTGCGGGCAGGAATGGAATGCAATACCACAGGGTGACATCCAAAGACTTATCAGATCCATGCGCCGTCGATGTCTTGCCATCCAAGAGGCAAACGGTAGACATACACGCTATTAACTGCATGTGTGAACTTTTCATTTCACCCTATGTTTGAATTACGATGTCCTGACGTGACGCTGGCAACAGTAAGAACATGCAATTATGCAAATTCATACAGATAGACTGGAAACATGAATTTACAATAATTTGTTTGGGATTAAAGTCGATAATACTAAACAAATTTCTCCTCAAGGTTTATTATACTTTCTTGTTTGACTCAGTATATATAAGCCTCAATTTTTTTAGTTCCACGCAAAAAAGTGTTTGAGCTTACTTACGTGGTAACAGGCTTTGCTTTATGTCACTTGAGCAACTTGGCTATACCATGACATGCCAGTTTTAAGGTCGGAGCAAAGACCCAGCATGTGGTTAGTTTACTGGCAAAATCAGGAATAATAATGCTGGGTATTACCAGCGGAATACATCACAATTTATGTATTATATTATCACGTATTGACAAGGCAGGAAAGTCTAGAAAAGTGCTAAAAAAATTAATATATGATGCCGAGAGGGATGTCCAAAAATTGTTAGAATTTTTTTTTCTGCAGGATATGGGATGGGTGAGTTTGAGAGCGTTAATCCGCCACTTAATGTGGGGTTTCACTCTTAGATTATGTCCTTAAACTGCAATCGCTATGTGGCCTAAATTTCCATCTCTTACTGGCAATCAAATCATTCGTCGCCGCGCAACACCAGAAAACTGCGAAACACAGACGGACACCAAGACTAGCAGCACGTCGCCTGTCGAAAGAATTTGAACGTGCAACGACTGATCAGATGGCATTTACTGCTGTAACATGGAGAATCAATTGTGGATCGCATTTGTGAGATAAGAACGCCCAAAAAGTTCACTCTATAATCGGTTGGGTTGAAAATTAACCCTAATCAACTGGGTTCTGTGAAGATGAACCAATTGGGTTCATATTCACTCAACCCAGTTCATTTGGGTTGATTTTTAACCCAGCTGATTTTTAGAGTGTTTCATTAATTGTCGGAGTAGCCGATGGGCATTATTGCACACAATAGAGACCATTCGTACAATGAACGACGACTGATGAGAATTACGAATGGGGTACTACGTCACTAGAATTTGTGTTCTTCTTATCAGCTGTCGATTTCACTTATCCGTAGTTACGCGATTTCTCGTTAAAACACGCGGATATATCATATTGCAAATCGTTTGTGGGCGTTTCTCCGCCACTTTTTGTGGGTTTTCACTTTACGATTATGGCTTTAACCCTTGACCAAAACGAATAGGCAGCATCCGCCCGCGTAATATGCAAATTCAGCAGTTGAAAAAATATTATTTTTCAAAAACTTTCAACAAAACCATATCATGTGACTCCTCGTTGGACGGGCTCGTCGAGCTCGTTCCAAGGAGGGGTCACATGATATGGTTTTGTTAAAATGTTTTGAAACATTTGAAAAAATGATATTTAAAATAATAAATTTTGATATCGTCTGCGTTGGGTAAAGGGTTAAACTTATTGTCAGCGCCATGTGGCCTAAATGCCCATCTTTTACTGAGCAATCAAATTGTTCGTCGCTGCGGATCACGAGAAAATTGCGAAACACAAACGGACTCGTAGTCAATCTGCGAAAAGGTTTTTTGACTGTTCGACGAATTTACAACTACTGTAAGTCATTCGTAATTTTTATCAGTGGTCGTTCATTATGCGAAAGGTGTCTAGTGTTAAAACACAGATAGCTTGTAACGTGTCCTCGTATACTGTCAATCCGTTCTCACCGAATATTGTAAACAATTAGTAGAATTATAGAAACATTACTAACCAGAACAGTTGGCTTTTTCAAATATTATATAATCACGGCCAGCTGACTTCAAAAAGTAACCAATCTGCAGTCCCCCGGGTCCCGCTCCAACGATACAGTAATCGTGATACTCAGTGGAAACTGTTATTAGCAGGATTGCTGTCTGAATGAGTAAAAGCACTATGTATCTCATCATTATAAGACGACGACCCCTCTTTCTGTTTTGAAGATTTCACTGAGAAAAAAGAGAATAAGAAATTAACATCCAACAAAAACTAGATATGTATGCTGAAAATATGATATATTTCAAACACACAGCGATTCATTACAATTTATCACTGTATTTGGATGAATACGTCTCCCTGGGTCTAGATGGGCAGAACCTCATCATAGTTAATCAGATTTTTGATCTCACGGAAGTTGCACCTGACTTGTAGTTTTGGGGCGTTTGGAGCTTTATTGACAGAAGGGAAAGCAGTGGGTACGTGACACCATCAGTGAGTAACAACAGATGGGTTGTCATAGTAGCAAACACGTTGTTACATCATTGTGATGGCGATACGTGATTCCACTGTTCATTCTCAATGCGTGTTATTATATGATAACACACGCTTTTCGTCGTCCATTTTGTTAAATGAGGCCGCGCTACATTTGCTGTATCGCGGTTAGTGGTGGCTCAATAAGCTCTTTCAAATAAAGGTTCATAAGCTATGTTTTGGGGGCAAAAATGAATATTTTAGTTATTCAAATCAAAGTGTCGCCTTTTATTATATGGTAGCCGGGTGAATTATTGCAAATTATCTAAAAGATATTTCTTCCTATCCATCGACTTGATGGATAACAAGGAATATCCCTCAGTAGCTTTCTAAATGACGTCACTCTTCGGCGCATGACGTCGCCTTGAAGGAACGATCAGCTCATCTTTGTTATTGTTTGAAACGTACGAATTTGCAGTCGAATTGGGCTGAATACTGCGCAGTAAAATGTAATGTAGCATATAATAACAAAGAAAATCTACTCTATTTTAGTCAGTATCTGGAGTTATCTCATGAGTGTGGATCTGAAAGTTTTATTTTTTACGAGCATTTGCGGAGTAAAAATAATATTTTCAGATCCACACGATAAACTTTTTCAGTAGCTTCCTAAATGACGAAATGCTTCGGCGAATGAGGTCGCCTTGAACGTCGCCTTGAAGGACGTTCAAGGCGACCTCATGTTTTAGTGAATATCGGGAATTATCTCATGAGTGTGGACCTGGAAGTTTTTTATTTTTCACGAGCGCTTTACAGCGTAGATTTTCTTTTTATTATATGTTACGTGACACCTTACTGCGCAATATTCAGCCCAATTCGACTGCAAACAGTTTCAAGACAATAATAAAATGCTGCTGATAGTTCCTTCAAGGCGACGTTCAAGGCAACGTCATGCGCCGAAGCGTAACGTCGTTTATTACACGCTTTTTATATGTAATTCCCATCTACAGCAACACTAAACCATACTGAAAATGAAAATCGTTGACCTTAGGTTTTTAAATAGAAGCGAAATTTCATAGGAATTTTCTAGAAATCGTGCAACGCAATTACAATTTGAATCCCTAGCGATTCTGACAATCATCCCCTGGGTTCCAATGTGTTCTATGTGCCCGTTGGCACATAGAACACATTGGAACTCAGGGGACGAAATAGTAACACGGGTTTCCCTCGCAAATTTGGTTGGCGATAAAATGTGTTCTTTCAGTTGATAGCGGATACTATTAGTTACCCCGTGTCTGATCACGCGGTACGGGTTTTTACCTACCCGAAGCCAGCCGTATCGGCCGAATGGGATACGGCTGGCTTCGGGTAGGTTAAAACCCGTACCACGTGATCAGACACGGGGTAACGAATTTATCTATTGACTTTCCGTTTTAGAAGTACAATCTATTTCATGTATGAACACACACAGCATGAGATCTTTTATCTTCCATTGTTGAGCCATACAGGTTTCTGTGGAATTTTTGTGCAAAAGAGTTTTTGTGAAAATATGCCGATATGACTAGTATAAAAAAAAATTATTGAATTTCTTTTTTTCTTTTTTGTTTCAAAAACATAGATTACGAACCCCATTTTGGAGGGTACTCGACAAGCTCATTCCAATAAGGGGTCATGAGCTATATTTTGGAGATAAAAAATTAAAATATAATACATGTACACTGTAAAACTGGAATGACGATTTTTTGCGAATAGTGCAGGCCGTGATCAGACATGGGATAACAAATTTACATGTATCTATTGACTTCTACGAGGTATGGACAATTTGTAGATTTCGGAACGAGGCTTCCACTGGGTATGGGAAATTTGTCAGTGTCTGGGCGGACGTATTGTGGGTTTCAGTGAATATGGTCTCATACCACGTATCTATCAACCAATCAAATCAAAAAATTCACTTTAGTCAATAGTCATATTTTTCAATTATCTCACGAGTGTGGACCTGAAAATTTTATTTTTCATATTTTCAGGTCCACACGAATGAGATAAAATGTCACGTAGCATATAATAAAAAGAAAAAAAAAGAAAATGTAGGCTATTTTAGTGAATATCGTGTGGACCTAAAATTACGACTTACAGGCCTACACTCGTGAGATAATTCCTGATATTCACTGAAATAGCGTAGATATCCTCTATCTATTTGTGTTAGTTGAAGGGTCGAAATGTACGGCCTATTTTCGTGGTGCACATGTATTTGAAATCTGGTTCATACGTATCGTCAGATATCATTTTAAATGGAAATGACATTTTTGTTAAGTGCTTTTAAAGAGATATGGGTCCGGCTTAAAAATTAGAATCGGTTTGGAAAGTGGAACCTTTTCGTTATTTTTTTCCCAGTCTTAAAAGCCTCATATCGACAAATTGGTTTTTAGGAAGGATCAGCCATAAATGTTCCTCTTGAAGGCCCAAGGAGCACGGTGGCTCAGTGGTAGACAGTTGGACGTCTATGCTAGAGTTTCCCAGTTCGATCCCCGTCCGGGACGACCCGCGTTGTGTCCTTAGGCACTTTGTCCCGGTTGCCTACATGGGGGGACACGATGACGCCGTGTACTAAGGCGTACTGCACGTCGATGGTGCACATGTCTTCAACCGCTGTAACCCTGCTTGAGCGGAGTTTGAACAGATTTAGGATTTTGTGGAGCTGACAGTTGCTCGTCGATGCTCGGTGGATCTCTCTGAGTACTCCGGCTTCCTCCACCCGTAAAACTGTCACGGCCACGATTAGCCATTGTGCATAAGTATGTGACCTTAAACACCAATAAATAAATAAATAAATAAATAAATGAATAAATAAATAAATATAATCTTGAAGACCCAATTTAAATAAACTCCAATTGAATGTAATTGTTAAAAGAATTTCGCTGCGCTCAGTGTAGCGTGTCCTGCCATTAACTCTTATCCTGCTGGGTATTTTTAAATATTTTTCAACAAATCTGGTCATGGCTGCTGTAAAATTAGATTTGATGAAAATATTTATGAAAATGTTTTCTTAGAAAATCGCAGGTCAAAAAGCCGATACAATATTTTCAGGAAGAATTTTTAATGTCCTCTAATTTTGCTTATTTTAATGACAAGATAATTTCCTGTCCTGGGCAGGAATATCCCTCAGGAGCATGCAGAGAGTCAAGTAAAATGAACTCCCCAATGACAATAAACCCTTTATACTCCCCGCACCACACTTTTCCATATTTTCCGCAATTCACTACTATTGTCAGCATCACAACTGTTCGATCGGAATCTAATTTTATTGCAGTATGTATCCTTATCAGCCACCAACGGCGCTGATGTTTTTTATGCATTAATACATGAAGTTGAATTGAGATGCACATGTGGCGAGTGACACGTGTATTGTAATTTAGAACCAATTCATACGTGTATTGTAATTTAGAACGGATTCATACACAGAAACCTAAATCAAAATGGGTTACATGCTGGATTGTATTTCAGTACTTCATTTCTGAGGGGTGATGTCGCGCTTACACACCCATGACACACACACGCTAAAATCAGTTGGGTTAAAAATCAACCCAAATCAACTGGGTTGAGTGAATATGAACCCAATTGGGTTCATATTCACTCAACCCAGTTGATTCGGGCTGATTGTTAACCCAACTGATTTTAGAGTGCAGTAACAGATTAAGGGGGTACGGAAAAAAACCCTGCGAAAAAACCTCCTTAGGAAAAAAGCCCCTCGGTAAAAAACCCCTTGGAAGAAACCCCCTCGAGAAAACAAAAACCTTGGAAAAAAAACCCTTCATATTGACAACAGAAAAACGTTTTGTTTAGTGAATTTATTTTTGTATGACAACATGTTCATTAGTGAAAAATACATTAACATAATATTATCTGTATGTTCTATAGTACAAAAATATCTGTATGTTCTATAGTAAAAATATCACTGGAATTAGCTGCTTCAGCCAGTTCCAATGGTATCCATATTTGCATACTTTCAAAAAAGCTGCATCGGGTAAAGGGTTATTTAACGTATTCAGTGCTGTAGGGCATCTTGTCTTACAAATTAAATGTTAGACATATTTAATGTATTAGTGCTGTGCATGAAGTGATTAACAGGTGAAAATATACAAATTTGAATATCATTGGAATGTATTTTTTACTATAGAACATACAGATATTTTTGTACTATAGAACATACAGATAATATTATGTTAATGTATTTTTCACCAATGAACATGTTGTCATACAAAAATAAAGTCACTAAAGAAAACGTTTTTCTGTTGTCAATATGAAGGGTTTTTTTTTCCAAGGTTTTTCTTTTCTCGGGGGGTTTCTTCTAAGGTGTTTTTTACCAAGGGGCTTTTTTCCTAAGGAGGTTTTTTCCCAAGGGTTTATTTTTCCTACACCCCAGATTAAGATACCTCGGGGCCCAAGGCTAATTTATTTTTCTAGGGGCTTTTTGAAAGAAATATCATGTTTGAACAAAAGTCGGGGGTGCGTTTGTACTTATCTAAGGTTTGATCTATTTTTCCGACTGACTAATATTCCACCTACACCATCAAGGCTTTGGACAAAGACATGCCTTGATGTAGTTTGACTGTTTCCGCTGTCAGAGCCTTCAGACGGAACAGTCAGGACAAATACCCCCCTTCCAATAGGCCATCTTAACGACGCTCGAGGCTCATCTGCCATGGAAAATTTGCAGGTACATTTAAATTTGTACAAAGATTCTGCATATGGCCCAACAGAGCTACAAAATTCGGTTTGATTAAAAATCTTCTAGTTGACTGAATTCGATTCGATTCGCGCTTACTCTGAAATTTTGAATTGTCGAGATGTTCTCAAAATCTTACCTGCACTATTATTGATTTATTTACTTATTGCGGTTTAACGGCACTTTCGACAGCCAGAGTCACCTCGTGTCGGACAGTTGTACAGGCGAAGGAAGCCGGAGCACCCGGAGAAAACCACCGAGCAACTGTCAGATTCCCCAAAGTACTAACTCCACACAAGCAGGGTTAGAATTGGTTGAAGACAAGTGCACCATCGAAGTGTAGTACGCCATAACTAGTACATAACGTCACCGTGCCCCTACGTGGGCAATTGACATTAAGTGCCCTGCCCAAGGATACAACGCGCAAGCTGGATTAGAACCGAGGACCTCTCGGTTTGTAGCATGCATCTCTCATTCTAAGCCACGAAGCTCCAACCTCCTCTCTAACTCCTCTTCTGTCACCAGGGGCCAATACTATAACAAAACTTTACAATTGTGTCTTCTAGAATTGTAACTGAGAAACTCTCGAGTATTCGTTTCAAACGTACTTTATGTGTACCAATGCCAACGGGGTGGGGGTCGGGTTGGTGTGGGCTCAAGAGTAATGACGGAGGTCTTTCGCTAATCACCCATTGCTTTCGATATTTCCACGGGGAAATAGTATTGTCTGTTGGAGTCGAGAAGAAGTTTGTTTTTAGCTCCTTGAAAGCGTTACAGAATTTATGGCCCCCATCATTATCGGAGAATATGCATTGCGGAGTCAAGTTTGGTGTTTGAAGACTTTAAAAAAAATTAAACATCCAATATATCCATGGGCTTATAAGTGGGCCTCAGACTGTGTGTATTGGTAGAATGTATAGGAATGTGTATAGGGGATGCAACAGGGGCATTAGCCGCCCACCCCCTACACACAAAAGCCCATAGCCAATTTCGGAAAGAAGTGTTGACAATTTTCAGCAGACATTTATATGGCGAATGTTTCAGTACTTTCAGAGCCCAGTGTAAGAGAGATTAGAGTGATGGCAGACAGAAGTTATAAAATAGTTACAAACCCATGAACAGAGGAAGTAGGGCGAGAGGAGGTAGAAAATGAGAATTTTGACCCTGGAGAGTAAATTATGAACCACACAAAGAATCGAACGCACACAATACCACTCGAACAGGAATATATCATCTTAAGGTCTATAGGAACTGGCGAATTTTCCCAAATAGACAAAAACAAAGGGTTCCAAAACACGATAATTAAACAATTTTCATACAAGCAATCGCAGGCAATGGTACTGTTTTGGTCTAAAGAATATTTAGAGTGCTGAAGTTTCAAACTAAAAAGTGCTTTTATTGTTGAAAATCAACTTTTAAATTGCACTGACAACAGAACTAAAAATTCACATTTGGAACACTTAAATTACTGAAACCAAAATTAATCTGAACCATGCATCTTCAGCACTTTACCGACAAATGAACATTGAGGTGCTTTTTGAATTATTTAAAACACATTTTTAATCTCCAACCTGAAAGATTTTTTGGTATCAGTATTAAGGTGATTCTAAAGTCATGGCTGCCAACATGGAAGCCCGAAACACAGAAAAATGTGAACATTTCATTGAACAATAACTTGGCAACGAAACAGCCTTGCCCTTGGACACCAGGGTTGGGGGAATGGTCATGTCACATAGAACGTGATGGGACTCGCAAAATATGCATTTAACAAATTTACGAGTCAGTTGGAGACATTAGAAAATATGTACTGTCAAAAAGTCGGAAATGGCGTGGGCAGGATTTCAAAAAATAGCGAGACGCCTCACCTTTCAATGAACAACCAACGTGAACTATCAATAATGTACTGCAGCAGTTGAGTCTTAATTTTTAATAAAACACATCGAGGATAGGACTAAGCACGTCGTCAACCTGGGTCGTTTCAGTCTCAAAAGTGTCCGCCATGTTTACGGTGGGAAATTCAAAACACTGAAGGTTGTGGGCAACATTGCGACAAAAGATCTCGCCATATGTCCCGTAAATTCTCACGACAATGCTGAAATTCTGATTATCGATATATCTCAAGGGAAGCAGACTAATAGAGGCAAATTGCATTGATTGTCTGTTCTATGTAAATATTCTTCCCTCACCAACTGAAGCAAAAAATTTTACATGGATCGACCTTGCCATTAGTTTGTATTCATGCGCCAAAATATCCAATAGAGAACAAAAAATTCAATTTTCTTTAATTAACAAAACGGTGACAAAGAGTGGAATAAGAAAACCATGTTGTATTCTTTCGTTGTTGAAATATTCGTAAACTGGTTGCTTTTTCACTTCTTTTAATGGCAAATCGGGGGAAGTATTGTTCGTCATGTAATATTTATGGTTAACTTTATTGGTCTGTCATTCGGTCCCGTTTCGGTCTGGTTTCGGTGAGTTGCAGAAATAATGCTCCTAATTTTGCGATCTGGTGTGATTTACATTGCGAATCATTGTAAATGATGTATTTCATTAAATTTGTTTGCAATCCACAAAGATCATCGATAATTTCGAATAATCTGTGGGCTATTAGACTCATGCCTGCAAGTATTTGTTGATCGAAGTTGTTGTCACCAGAAAGTCACATGCGCTGGTAAGTCGCTTGTTCAAAGTGCGAAATATAATATTTTTTCTTTCTATCCAACCCACTAGACCTCCTAATCACAAATAAAATATGATAGAAGTGTGAACATGAAATTTTTCTCTAGAACATTATTTTATCAGTCGTTGCATAGAAATTCTCAACGAAAGTGAAGTATGGCAACACACACAACTTGTCACAAGGCACAATCGAGCATCAAAGTTTTGGGAACGGGTGAATTCGCCACCGGGTCAAGTCGCCACGGGTCAACTCACCACCAAAAAAAAAACAATAATACAAGGTAGGTTTCTGACACTACCTGAGTTTATTCATGATCCAAAACATAGCATTTAGCACATGAAAAATACTTTTATACATTAAGCACCTTATCGGATTTTTTCAATAACTGGACGAATATTTTATACTTTGAGCACTGTAAGTATTGGTCAATCGATACGACTTATTGGCGGAATTCAATTCCATAACTTGCCTTCGAGCCTGCATGTAGTCCTGGTAGGTGATTCCAGTGTCACACTTTTTCAACTTTGAAAACTCCTTTTTTTTAGTTTCCAACCAATAACTTAAGCTGTAATTGACAGAATCAAATAAAATTTGTTGTGTAGGTGTATCAACATAAACTGCAGGTCAAGTCAGATCAGGGTTTGATCCGACAATTTTTGCCAGAGTTATGTCCCTTTTTCAATTTTGAAAAATTCTATTTTTTTGTGGTGGGGGAGGGGGGGGGGGGGTAGCCACGCAGTCTTTTATTTTCTATTATTGGGACTTGACGATACACTTTCAACAGGGTCATTTCATGTCAAGACAGTTTTACTTGTGGAAGAGGGCAGAACAGACATATCACTTGTATGGCTAATATTTCCAGGGGAGGTCAACTAGATTACTGATTAGTGTGGTGTGCCATACTTTTGAACTGTAAATAGTTCCCTGTGAAAAAATGGCTGGACCAGAGCATGCAGTGGTCCATCAAAAATTTAAATAAAGATACAATTGGATTGATTTTTTAAAAAGTTATGACTCAACTGTTGTTCTCCAGAGCACACAGAAAGCATATTTTTCAATGTGAGATTCATATTTTAAGTTTTGGTGGCAGGAAGTTGACCGTGAGTTAGGGGTTTTTAAAAGCATTTTTTTGGTGAGTAAATTCTTTTTTAAAAATTTTTTATCACATTTTTGTAATCTATTAGGTAGGAAGCAATCATTCATGTATTAAATAACCATTACTATTGAAAAGTAATGAAAAAAACATCATGTTTTCGACCTGTCCACTCAAACTGCAATCTTCAGTTTAGAATCACCTTAAGATGTGTAACCTTAAGATGCATGCTAAGGATTCGCTGGAGCTTTACACTTTTCATCAGTTCTGTTTACCATCAACTGGACAATGATTGAGACAAAATAATTAGTGTATTTATTCTTGACTAGTCAGCTGTATCATGTACTGCCATTTCATAAGAAGGTGCAACATTGTACAACACTGTCAGTGTTAGATGTTTGGATTAAGCAATCAGTGTCAACAAACATTCATGCATATCTGTACCAAATGCATCAGTCAAGGTGTTTTGTACATCTTGCTTGTGCCATTTGTCTCTTAAGGTGTCACGTCTTGTCATTACTGGAAAAATATTTTGGAGTGGAAAACCCTATCAGTCGTGTATGTATGGATAGGTACATGTGACTTGACCTGAAAAAAATGATAAATTTTTGGAACTAAACTTGAGAGACAACTCTGTAGTATATCAAATTTATACTAACTTCGGTGATATTATTAAACCTTTAAGCATATATCCTTTTTGCATAGTTCAGGTATGATATGATCAGGATTGTATCAGTCCAGGACAATAGCAATAGGGTTAAAAAAGCACCTCCAACATTCCAACGTTTAATGCAGATGGTGCTGAGAGGAATTGACGCCTATTCTTGCCTCGTTCACTTGAATGTGTATGTATATTCACAAAAGTTTTAAAAAACAACTTAAACTTTTGGGTGATGTATTTTCAAAGATAAAACAAGCAGGGTTAAAACTGAAACCTTCAAAATGTCACCTTAACATACAACACTTGCTGCCAGTATCCAGATTGTATGGCTGTATTACCCTATCTTCCAGAAGGGCCGAGCAAGTAAGTTGGGATTCACGTATGATGGGCCATATGTGGTTAACATGTTATTACCTATAGGTGTGTTTATCAAATTCAGAAAGTGGGTCATCAGAACACATGGGTTGTTTGCTCCAGTAGTCTGAAGCCATGTCACTCTCATTCGGGAACAAGGTTTCCTGAAGAAAATCTATCCAGGGCAAATCCTGCTATGGAGCAGATTATAGATGATGTTGAAAATAGTTCTACCTATTATAAACCCTAGTTTAGGTGACTATTATAATATTAGAACGTTCCTTTTCATGCTCTATCGGTCGATAATATCTGAGTTTGTGTGACTTCTGAAATAAAACCTTCAGCAGCTTTGCTGCTGAAGGTTTTATTTCAGAAATCACACAAACTCGGGTACTATCGACCGACAGAACATGAAAAGAAACGTTCTAATTATTTTATTGTGCCGAACAAAAAATGACTTTCATTGTTAAGCGTTAACTGCAACATGCCATCAATCTTGTAACAACAATGTAGTCGAATCCAAAAACATGACGTCATTTCGAACGAATGACGTCTCTTCGAAAATGACTTGTCACACAAGCGCCGTCGTTTTGGAAGTTTTTATATCAACAAATGCCAATGTATACAACTGCATCATGCTGTTCATGTTATAATTCATTGTTAATGCTTGTGTGAAAAGTGATTTAAATTAATGGAATATAAATTCATGTTTCTCGGACGACAAGAGTTGATAGAATTAAGCGGAGTGAAACAATTTATTTTGAACTTGAGGTGGAGGCTCAGTAAGGTCGAGGAGTACTAAACTTGTGGAAAATATAATTGATTGAAGTCATAACTGAGACTCATATTCAGGATTCACTGAAGTGGTGAACAACACGTGAGTGAGTTTTTTAATATTTCTGATTCTTTTGAATTCATTGTTTGCAGTTAAAATTGAAAACACACCCACTGAAGATGATATATTTGTTGGTAAGTTTGGGTCTACCGGTGTTGAAAAAGCTAAACGGACACGGAGCCAGCGTTTGGTGTTGAGAAATTTCAATCGACGCTGATCAATGGAAGTGGCGCTTACATTTTCTTCGTTCTCTTGTTTCCAGGGAAAGACGTTCCGATAGTACCCGTGTTTTGCCCCAAAACTCCAGTACTATGACTTTTAGAAGGTGACTCAAATTAACCATTCACGGCTGATGTTACAAACGTGGGGCATAATAAACCCCGATAGACGTAGAACAAACTGGAAATGTTGAAAAGTCTGTGATTTTGAATGAAGAGTTTCCCGTCAATAACAAAGCATTTCATATAGATACACCCGCAGATGATCACTCGTTGCATACAAGATATGGTAGGAGTGTTAACGTGCCTTCCAGATTTCAGGATTATGTAATGGATGGTACGTGAACATTATTTATTTATTTATTTATTTATTTAATTATTTATTTATTTGGGTTTGATGACACTTTCGACAGCCAGGGTCACCTCGTGTCAGAAATCAGATTGAATAAAGCCCTACTATACTATTTACTGTATTCCTTGCTATTGATTTAGACAAGCAATGCACTAGGACCAAGACGCGAGGTGACTTTCCTCTCAGGAATGGTCTAGACTGGATTTTTATTCTGCTAGTTTTGAGGTATTACAGTTTATCTCATATTCTCAATCAAGCAAATGTAAAAAGACAAATCTCAGTATAGAATCTCAGAACAATGTGCAATATACGTTTATAAGGTTTTCTCATTTTACTGTAGAGACATCTGGTAACTATCTGAAGATAATTTGGACGTAAAGAGTGCAAAATGTGGAGTTTTGGAAACAAAATGCTTTTCGGACTCGTTGGCCACCACCTATTCCATTATATGTGTCTTGAAAACATTTTGAACACAAACCGCCCCCACCCCCGATACGAAAGAAAAATTATTCATCAAGTTATAAAAAATTCATCTCGACCAATCATATGCATGCAATAGGATAACAATAAAAAATTAAATTAACCCTTAAGCCCCCATATAGCCCCAAACCGCCACTTTTATATTGCATTGAAGTAGGTGCTCCCTTGTGTAATCCTTTTTATCACTCTTGTGTGTAGACTGAATTTTCCCTGGCAGTGGTTCTACATCACTGCTGGCTGCCTGTATAGGCAGCCAGCAGTGATGTAGAACCACTGCCAAGTCATCAATAACTATGTAAGCAGAAAAAGGCCATAAATACTTTAAAATTAATCTGAGGACTTAAGGGTTAAAAGAAACATAAAATGGTGGATGCAAATGGTAACTGACAGTGTAAAACTAAGCGAGCTCCAATTCTACCATTTTCTTTAACTCTTTTACTGAGGAAATGTCTAAATCTGCCAGCGCTATACACAAAACCGCCATTCAGACTCTGATAGTTTTCCCTGTATTGCATCAATAGAATGGATCATGAACTATTAGCGGAACAAGATCTCCCTTTCGAATCAGAGGCCAAGGGTGTGTTTTTGAAGCAAAACTGGAACCAGTTGATACTTGGAGAAAATATTCCAAATGTCTCCTGCAATCTAAAAATATCGTAACTGGTAGAAGGACAGATTATTTGTGGCCAGTGTTGTTCCCATGTCTTTGTCTTGTTAATTTATTGGATAGAGCCTACAGGTACTATCCCATAAATTTCAACTGGGCAAATCCTTACAGACTAGAAAATTTTTCTTCAAAGGTAGTATATATAAACCACATCCGCAGATTAAGAAGCCTTTAATCCTTTGAAGGAGGCCACTTTTCCGGCCCAGAAACATTATACCTACAGGTGCCCGAAGCCCGAAAACCTTGAGCAGTCTACAGGTCATATTTATGAAGGGATTTCATTGCAACTTCGTAGGATCACTCCAGATGATGCCCAGATGAGAATGTCCCCTTTTGGTTGCGATAATTCAACCATGATGGCTGCCCGAGCACTAAGCCCGAAAACCTTTAGCATAGTCTACAGGTTGACTTCATATAATGTCTTGATGAGAACATCCCCTTTTGGACACGATTCGGCAACTGTGACGGCTACAGCTCGAAAACCGTTTCACATGTTATCATTTTATTACGTAGGATGGTTGCTCGGTGTCTCAGTAGCTGTGTCATTGGACTTCAAGCCAAAAGGTCAATGGTTCGATCCCCGCCAGGGGTAACTGTGGTGTGTCCTTGGGCAAGGCACTTCAGCCCGATTGCCCATGCAGGAACTCGGTGGCGCCGTGTACTAAGGCTTTGCTGAACATCGATGCTACACTGGTCTTCAACCAGTGCTAACCCTGCTCGTGTGGAGTTGTTGTGTTAGGGGCCTGACAGTTGCTTACCACTGCTCGGTGGTTCTACATGGTTTACTTCGTCTTACTCCATCCATAAAACTCTCCAACACGAAGTGATCCTGGCTGTTGAAAGTGTCGTTAAACCCCAATCAATCAATCAATCAATCAATCAATCAATCAATCAATCAATCAATCAATCAACCAATCAATCAACCAATCAATCAACCAATCAATCAACCAATCAATAGATAGCATGCAAAAATTTTCATGAAAATCTGAAACTTAATGGCCAGGCGGCGACATGACGGACAACATATTATTTCCATGGTTAGTTCAATTAACGCCCATTGTAGTAGCCCAGGACATATCGGGGCGTACGGAGTCGTGATCGGACAACACCAAGATCGAAGCTTGGATTTATTCTCAGGAACCATTGTGATAGATTATTATGTGACAGTGGGTGAAAGTTTAGGTGAATGGAGTGATCTGATTGGCCGATCCCAAAGGTCGAGACCAGAGGTAGCTAAGATCGAACAGAACACTAGGGTAGTCAGAATAGGCGCAGTAACAGATGGAACAGGGCATAGATAGATAGATAAAGCCAGAGGATCTCAAAGGAATCGGAACTTGTTAAATATGCAGAAACCAAGGATTCCGACTAACTTTACTTCACGTTATACGTTAAACTTCGCTTATGGCTCTCAAAGCGCTCCCGCACCACTTAGCCAAATAACTTCTCGCCTGTTCTAAACTGTATTGTTGGGCCCGTTAGTCTCACAACTCATTAATACGTACATAGCCAAAAACAACCCCCAGCCGGAGTTTGAACCTTGTGATCAACACTGGTTTTCCAAATCTTGCGACTACTTTTTATATTATCATGGAGTATCCCGGGAGAATCTGTGCGGTATCTCCTTGAAGCCCTCGGCATTTATTTATGGAGACCTTTGACTGTATTGAGTTCGCGGGTAGCGAGACAGCGCCATGCCGTGTTGCTGTGCGTTCTCGGCGAGGTTGAATATCTTTGCCCGATTGCCTATTTGCGGGATAAAAATAATTGCATGTTCACCTGTTTTCATGGATAATGTTGATGTCCGATTAATTAAGAGACTAACAGCTGGCTTTTTCTAACCACGGATCAAAGAATAATTTATTTTACATAATATACACGCTACCAATTCGAGTCGATCTTGACAAGCACTGCGTACTACTTTAATGAAGTGGCTCTAGGGGGAATCTGAGTCAGATAAGTCCCTTTCGGTGATTTTAGTTGTTTTTTCAAGTTTGGTGGACACGGTCAGGCCCATTTAGGAAATTAGATTTTCTCTTATTCAATCGAACACAATCTTCGAACAAAGCCCCGTCATATTGGAAAACATTGGGTCACACAGCTACCACGTGCCACCATAGAACCACAATGACGGCCTCCAGTTTCCAAAATGGGCGACGGAAACAATGGCCAGCCTAAGAGTACGCGCTGCGCATGCGCACTGCCACCACGGATCGCTAATGACATCACAACACGGCCGTTTTCGCGGTCCACCAACACAATACAACATGGCGTCACAGAGTAACGTAACTATGGTGTCACATAAGATCCAGCTGATATGGACCGATTCAGGCAGGGAGCAGCGTGACCAATTTGGAGTACTGTGCATGCTAATTAAATAAGAAGTTGAGTCACGACTGTATATGCATGTTTACTTTATCTATCTACAAATAAATTTTCCAAAACTCGTGAACTTTATAACGATAATTCCGACTGACTAATATTCCGACTTCATCATTACGGCATGACTTCGGAGAAGCCATGCCGTGGTGATGAAGTTGAAATAGTTTTTTATCAGGTTTGCACCTTCCCAATCCTTAACGGTCCACCTTCGCGGCGCACATGCCCATAGAACATCCCGTAAGTTAAATGACACCACATTTCTTTGGTGGGAGAGTGCTTCGCTCTTTGAGCACTGAAGTTTGGGGATGGGAGTCATAGTCCTAACAAGGACCCGCCCCCTCCCATCTCCCTTCTCTAAAGTAGCAGGAGGGGTAACAACCGCATGGTATTATTTAAGACAGGGGGCGGGAGGGAGCAGAACCCTACACAACAGCCTTCCAAATATCCCCCCCCCCCCCAAAAAAAAAAAAACAACTTTCAAGTGCACCCCTATTACAGCATTCTGGCGACGCACCTGATCCGTATAATATTTATGTCATAGCAGTCAATTTTAGGGAAGACCTGCGAAAGTTTAACCCTTTACCGAACGCAGACGATATCAAAATTTATTATTTTTTCAAATTTTTCAAAACATTTCAACAAAACCATATCATGTGACCCCCTCGTTGGAACGGGCTCGACGAGCTCGTTCCAACGAGGGGTCACATGATATGGTTTTTGTTGAAAGTTTTTGCAAAATAATATTTTTTTCAACTGCTGAATTTGCATATTACGCGGGTGGATGCGTCCGATTCGTTGGGTAAAGGGTTCAAGTATACAGCAATGCACAAAAGAACACGTAACAATTTAAATACTTTCTTAGATATGGGCTTCTCCACTGTTTTATCAAATATAAATATAAACAATCACCCGGATTCAAGTAAACACTACGTGACCTAAAATCCTACACATTAAAATACCCCAGCTTTTAAAATGACTCTTTCAATATGCATATACAGTTAATTTTAATATTCCCGAAACAGAAGGAATCCAAGATTATGATACGAAAGTGAACTGACCTGTTTGGATGCCGGACTTCCTCTGAATGATACGTGTACATATCGGTATCAGACCACATAATCTTATTATCAATGCATCAGGAAATGAAAAAAACAAGGTATCATGCGATCGACAAATTGTGTGTTGAATGCACGGATGGGTAAGCTGCAATTGTTTAATGGCAACAGCTTTCGTGACATTGAAGCTCGAACGCGACAATATAAACCTCTTCATGCACTGAAAATTCAGAATGGAGTTGAATATCAAGATAATATATTTTGTTCAACATTGTGTGTGTCTAAAAAATAACACAAACGGGCCGGAAGGCAAAATAATATAATTCTATGCCAAATTTATTTATTTATTTATTTATTTATTTATTTATTTATTTATTTATTTATTTATTTATTTATTTATTATGTAGGAAACCCAGGAGCAGGTCCAGCAGGTTGGAGTCTGAATTGCCTCAAAATACCATAGACTCTAAAACACCGGGGTATTGCCCTGGTGAGTCAGGATTTTCTGGGACAGCACACGATATACCCAGATACTCTCCTATACAAGGCTCTCTGTTGCGTTCAATATCATTTCACTACTTGCATTTAAGGCCACTGGCATTGGGGGAGGGGGGGGGGGGTTCATACGAACGACAACGCTTTTAAATAGAGGTAAAGATAGGTGACGTATCCGGGATTTTGGGTTGGGTTTTGGGTGGTGTGGTGCACTACATTTCAACCACGGATAACGGTGTTTTGGGGCATGCATACCCCCTCTAGTTTTCGAAAGGCAACTTATAACGCCCCAGACAACAGGAGACCAGCAAAAGGAGCCATACCTATATATATATATATATATATATATATATATATATTACTCAAAGTTTGCTAAGCACCAAGTATATCCAACTACCCGTTTTACGTTTTAGTTGAAATATTGTTATGAAAAGTGTATATATTTTATATTTAATTATATCTTTAATGATTTAAGCACAGAAATTCAGATTTTGTTTGTGTTTGACATTATTTTTTAGCTTTTGAGTACGATAACCATGGAAAATGGATATTATTGGTAAAAGAGGAAATTTTTCAAATTTGCCAAAAAGTTTAGGGGGTGAACTGATATGGGTTCAATATCGAGCATGAGACCCATTATTGTTAATTACAGCTTGACAACGCCTTCTCATGCTCCCAATCAGGTTCCAGATGGTCCTTTGTTGGGATGTTGTTCCATTCTTGGACCAGCATGGCACAAGCTGCTGGACACTTCTTGGCTGGACTCGACGGACTGATATTGCAAACTGCAACTCATTCCAGATATGTTCGATTGGACCGAGGTCAGGGGATTTTGCTGGGCAGTCCATACTCTCAATCCCCTCTCTCTGTCGGTACTCCCGGACAGCAAGCATGGGCAACATGAGGACGGGCATTATCGTCCATCAGAATGAATCTATCACCCACTGCACCTGCATACAATCTGACGTGGGCATCCAGGATCTCATCAATATACCGCTGAGCAGTCAATGTACTACGGTCAAGGACACAGAGCTCTGTACGTCCATCCCAGCCGATGCCCCCACAGACCATTGTTGACCCTCCACCATAGCGGTCATGCTCAGCAATGTTGGCTGCATGGAATCGCTCTCCTGGTCTTCTCCATACCATAGAACGCCTATCTGTGTTGTCTAGGCAGTACCTTGACTCATCTGTAAAAATGGCAGGTCGTCAATCTTCTCTGGTCCATCAAATGTGACCCATGGCCCATTCATGTCGTGCCTGGCGGTGGTTCTGGGACAGTTGAGTGCGAATACATGGTCTTCTCGGACGGAGAGCACTGTCGTGCAACCTTGCCCGGATAGAGTGCGTCGAAACGTTTACCCCAGATGCATTCTGGAGGTCACTGCGAAGCTGTGTTGCTGTGGCAAAGCGGTTCCCACGGGCCTGAATGATAAAAAAAACTGTCTTTAGCTGCAGATGTTGCCCTGTCTCTGCCACCACCATGTCGTCTGACTGATGTGCCATACTGCTGAAATCTTGCCCGGGCTCTGGTGATCACCGTATGGTGCACACCAAGGGCTTCACCAACTTGACGATGGGTAGCCCCTTGTTCCACCATCTCTACAGCCCACCCCATTTCTGCTTCAGACAAATGTCTTCTTACATTTGCATTCGCCATATTCAATCATTAAATCACAGGGGTTTGTGCTGAAATGAAAACTGAATACCCTACACATCCCATGTACATGTAGCCAGTACACGAAAACATCATGGAAATCAAGGGGTACATGCTTTCCGTGACTGTCACGAAAAGTCTGCCTGTCAAGAAAGCTAATGTAAACACTGGGGACCATCTCAATACATTCCTCAATTATATCCACCAAAAATATTGCAAATGTGTCACAAGAAAATTTCACAATGATGTGTGAAATATGTGGTGCTTAGCAAACTTTGAGTAGTATATATATGGTGTTCGGTATTATCCGGGATAGCGCATGGACATCCGCTACCAGAGGTAGCGGATGCCCATGTGTTTTTCACGGATGATACCGCGTCCCTTATCTCGGTGTATGTAACAAAATTTTAGATTTTAAAAATAGTGGTGAACCTGTCCCCTCCTCCCCGATTCGCCTTTGGAGATTATTACGTGATTATATAGTTTGTTGACGAAAACAAACGCAAAAATCCCACTCTAATCACAGACATACGCATATAGAACACATTGGAACTCAGGGGACGAATTATTAGCAAATTAGTAGAATTTTAGTAAGAAAGCTCTCAGGATCTGACTTCTCGCCCTAATATTGTTGGGTTTTTTTCAACAATATATTATTCATGTTGCTGGTCATGTCTTGCAGATCAGTTTTACAGGTACAGAAATATGGGAAAATTCACCAAGAAGCGACAAGAGAATGTCTGCCTTTTCAATTTTTTTCGCAACTCACAAGAGAAGCATTTCTCCCCCCTCCCCCTCACACACACACACTTCCTATGCAAGATATGAGTGTTCCGTGTGAGAAGGTCATGTGGGATAGATATCTATCTCTCATGACCCACGTGACCGGCTTATTTGCATATTTAATGAGCGCAAGACCATTCAACCATCGCACGTTCTTCTATAATAAACAACATGGTGTCACGTTTCGAAATATTAGCAGACGAACGTTTGTACTATTCAAAAACAGTAGGGGATTTCCAGTATGTTACCAAGTTCAGTGTGGACCATGAATGTCACCAGCCCACGAGAACTTCGTGCAGGTTTTTCGCACGAGCTACTCGTTAATGTCTGTCGGGTACGTTTTGAAATTTTCATTTGTACTGGACGGGCGTTTTCGGAGGTCTCATCGTTCTTTTCTTGGTATAAACTCGTTCATCAATAGTTTCTGGTCGAAACGTAATTTTGAGGTATGCGAAGACTGACACGTGACGAACGTTTATGTGCCGTGCTATGTTGGAAGCTGACAACAGAGCGACTGCTGTGGCTCAAATTCTCAACGCTACTCAACCGGTGACTAGCAAGTTGTGATCACTCTACCGTCAGGCAGCCAATGTTGATGACAGACGTCGGTCAGGTAGTCCAAGGGCGACAACTGCTAACCTGGATCGTTTCATCCGAGCCATAGCATTACGTAACCGCCATCAAAGTGCCTCAGAAATTAAACAGCAGCTGTACCGAGCGACAGATGTGCGAGTGAGTGGTCAGACTATCCGAAATCGCCTACACAGCTGGAATCTGTACGCTCGACGACCTCAAATAATTCCATGTTTGACTGAACGTCACATCGCAGCTAGGCGTAATTGGTGTGGAGCACGACAGCGCTGGGACAATCGTCGGTGGAGCAATGTCATGTTTTCCGATTATTCGAAGTTCACTGTCGACTTTCACGACAGGCGAAACAGAGTATGGCGGCGGCGGAACGAACGATACCATGACGTATCCGTTAGTCAGCACGATCGTTTGGGTGGTGGATCGACTAGGGTGTGGGGAGGCCTAACCGCGACAAGCAGAACAGCATTGCATGTCATTCAATGGCGTGTCACAGGGCAGTACTACCATGGCAACATGTTAGCAGCTCATGCGGTGCCATTTGCGCGACGCCACGGCCGTCGATTCATTTTCTTCACAGGGGCCGTCGCTACAGAGTTCCGCCAGGACCAGAACATCACTACACTGTCTTAGCCAGCACTCAGTCCAGACCTTTCACTAATCGAGCACGTCTGGGATATGCTTGGCAGGCGCCTACGACAACGCCAACAACCCCCTGTCGTGGAAGTCGGGAGTGAACCTCGATTCATCTATGCAGTTTTGGACCACACGATATCACTGGTTAGAGATGAGTGGGGACCACTATTTGGGGACCAGTGGGAACCAATCTTTGGAACAACTCTTTTGGGGGCTAGTATCGGAGATGTTATCGTCGGTATACTACTGTCTTACTTACACTGACTCTATATTATTGGCTATCACTGTCCCCTGTTACTGATATTAATTCTGTGCTGATAGTATGGCTTCTACCCTACACTGCAAAAATATAGGTTCTCTTTAGAACCCAAACTGGTTCTAATCTTGTCCCTGAAATGGAACCCGTTCTGTTTAAACAGTATTTATTTCAAATCAAATAAATTTATGAAGATTAACATTAAATATTAACAGAATTAAACATAAATTGAGGGGGTTTCAGACGTAAGTTTAGAGCTTATACGAGGTTGTCGCAGATCATTATTAAGCAAAGGAGATATGAACACTTGGCATATCGAACCAGTTTTGGTTCTGTATAGAACCAATATACCAGGTATTTATATTCGCTTTGTTTCAAAATGTTTGGCGACTCCGTTGAATAAGCTCTAAGTTTACTGCTGAATCTACTTCAGTTCATGTAATATTCTGTTAAAATTGAATGCTAATCTTGGTAAATTTATTTGATTTGAAATAAATACTGTTTAAACTAAACTGGTTCCATCTCAGGGACAAGATTAGAACCAGTTTTGGTTCTGAAGAGAACCTATATTTTTTGCAGTGTACTGACTGTCCTCTATTGTCTTCTCCCACCAGCAGCTCCCTATTATCCCCAAACGCTCAAACCACCAGTCAAATTAGTAAACGGATCTGACGCTTTTATTGCCTCGAACCAGTCCAGCCCTCAGATAGTCAATCGCCTATTTTAGATTCAGTCATATTGAATATTTCTGACTGACTTATATTCCAACTACATCACCAAGTCATGACTTCGCAGAAGGCATGCCTTAATGATGTAGTTGGAGTATTTTATTAGCCGAGACTTGAATCATTCCAATCGGGACAAATCAGGTTTACATCCCCATAATCGGTGATCTTCGCGGCGTCCCTGGTTACCAGAAGATTTTCAGTAGGCCAAACATACGTCTTCATTTCAGGGCTGCACGGTATATCGATAAACCGATATATACCGGTATTCAAATCAATATCGATTGAATACCGGTGTAATTACAAAAATATCGGTGTATCGTCATCATTTATTTACCCACAATTTAATTTTCAAGATGTCTGGAGTTTTAACTGTAGCCTCGAATGAATAATATTATCCCTTTAAGGAATCATAGCATTGTGCCGCGTAATATACAAATTCAGCAGTTGAAAAAATAATTTTCAAATATTTTAACAAAACTATATCATGTGACCACTCATTGGAACGAGCTCGCTGAGCTCGTTCCAATGAGGGGTCACATGCTATTGTTTTCTAGAAATTTTTGGAAAAATCTGCTAAACTATTATTCAAAATAATAAATTTTGATATCGTCTGCGTTGGGTAAAGGTGTTACGAACCGCACCATCAGGGCATGCTGATTCGTTTCGACTGTGATGCCTCAAGTCTCGATTGTGGTACTTATGTTCAGATATCTGAACAGTTGTCGATATACCGGTGTACCGTGGTATTTCTTTGAATACCGATACCGGTATTCAGTTATGAATATCGTGCAGCCCTACTTGATTTCAAGCCCGGATATTTCCGACCAGTGATTGATCACACCCATTATTGGACTTTATAGGGGAGTAGAAGATACGCGCGATCATTCATTCCCTTACCTCCCCTTGAATGCCCTGAATTTAAAAATACCACAAACATTCATGTTCTTTGAATCAACGCAAAAATGTTTCTCAATCGAGACTTGATTTGACCGAATCTTTAATGACATTACCATTATAAATAAAAACTCACAACGGCTGTAGTTTTATAATTGCGCTCCGCAGTTCCACGAAAAGTGTTAGTATCTAGAGCCCCGCGAATCATACAATTTCGATTCGAATCGAATCTAGAATCAAATCACGTCTGTTATTCGAAATCGAATCGAACCTCGAAACGAATCAGAGATTCCATGAAGATGACCGATGAAGGTTGGTGGTGCTATAAACGTAACTTGTTCCGACTGTGAATGCTCAAGTCCCGACTGATAAACTAATCCAACTACATCATCAAGGCATGCCTGGTGTAGTTTTATAATTTAACTAGCGGGTGATACCCGGCGTTGCACGGGAGAACATGGTTATATCAGCCGTTTTCGAAATAGAAGGTAAAGGTCACCAATTTGAAGTCCAAGATCACCCCCGCGCGAGCAGCCCGATAAAGTCAAAATGATCGATGGGTCAATATACCCGCACAAAATTTTAGCCCGATCGGCCCATCCGTTTTCGAAATAAAAGGTCAGGGTCACAATTTCAAGGTCAAGGTCACCCCGCACGGGCAAACCGATGAAGTCAAAATGATCGATGGCTTAATATCCCCGCACATATGAAATTTTAGCCCTATCGGCCCAGCCGTTTTCGAAATAAAAGGTTAAGGTCATCAATTTCAAGATCAAGGTCACCCCGCACGGGCACGGCACCCATCTCATGTTACTCGCAGGGACGAACTACCCCCGTGTAGCAAATTTGAGATTGATCGGTCGAGAAACGGATGAGTTCACCCGGAACAAACATAGAGAGAGAGAGAGAGAGAGAGAGAGAGAGAGAGGGGGGGAGAGAGATACAGACATTCGCATTTATATATTAGATTCCACTAATTGTGTTAATAGCTGGATGATTTCAAGGCGAATTAAACTTTTATTGATTGGAATATCTATAACTGGAGTACGGACGATCATCTGTAAATCTCTAAGTGAAGATATGTCGCGCGATATCCGCGGTATTCTGCTCGCAAACTCCACGAACAACGGCTGAAGTTTATACCAGCGTATAATTCCTTACAGAATTTGACTGGGGCTTGCGAGCTTGTGTTATCCCTTCTATTGCACTCTAAAGAGTGGATGTTCGTACCACCGACGGCTCATCTGGGAAGTGAAGGATCACTGCGAATAGCTTTCACTTTCAATACTTTGTTTAGTAAATGCTCGCTGCGCGTAAACGATGTGCAAATATTTATTTATTGGTGTTTAAGGTATCATATTTCTGGACAATGGCTAACTGTGACAACAGTGAGATGAGGAAAAGTTTGGTCAATCGTTTATACCGATGTTGTCCATTTTAGAGAAGTACCACCCCCAAGCATTGGTAGTCTTTCGATTTTGAAAATGGGGTACGCGCTATATACTGTTCGCTACCATTTGAAGTGAAATGCGCTAATGTTGAGTCCCGGCTTCTGGAAATGTTTTCAAGAAAATCGCCAACGAAAACCTGCAAATCATTTACTCCATTGGTGCACAGTAAATAAGGGTTTCAAAAATATTACCCGATTTTTCGAATAAGCTTTTCTCCGCAACAATCAAATTTATTTGAGTCTGGTATTATACGTGAAATGCAACTTCAATTGAACATTCGCAAGTCAATCAGATGATTCTCCAAGGAATGGACAGACGAAATGACACCTAGTAGCATTACTGGCCTTTGGAATTTGTGGAATTGCAGTTAAAACTAGAAGTCCTGTCACGAATTGTGCGCTTATCTAGGCTTAATTGCGCGTATGAATTGCGCGGAATTGCCATATCGAATGGAATCCAAAGCACGGCAGGTTCTCCTGGTTACTCATAGCAAACACAGGCAATGTTTCTGCCAATGGACCTCCGGGTTACCCGGAGGTCCATTGGCTGAAACATTGCATGTGCACAGGCCATATGTGCAGAGTTTGATAGGCTTGCTATGGTCATAACACCTAGATTAACGCGCAGATCGATGTGTTATTTGTGCGCATTTCATGACTGAACTTCTAGTTTTAACTGTTTGTTGTTTAAATACCAATTAACAGACAGTGGTTCGATAAGTTGGAAGGTTTGGAATGCTAGAGCTAAAAATTCGTGGTGTATTGTTCACATTTTCGTACACATGTTGTATTATTTGGCCTATTTCCTACGAACAGATTTCTAACTCTTTACAGAAAACACATATCAAAATTTGTGGTTTTAATTTTTTTTCCACCAATTCGTAAAAAAATTAATCAAAACCATATCATGTGACCACCTTATTGGAACGAGCTCGTTCCAATAAGGAGGCCACATGATATGGTTTTGTTGAATTTTATTGATTTTTGTTTTATCTTATTTATGAAACAGGCCATGACCTGGGCATTGTGGACCTTCATCATGTCCAAAACCTTGTGAAGAACTACAAATAGTTTTTACAGTGTTATTATCAACCTTTAAAATTCAGAATTATTGTTGGCAATTTGCAGGCTATTATCGCCGTTTTGCCAAGGATTTTTCCAAAATCACACGACCATTGAATGAACTTCTTCCACCAACATCACAGAAAAAGAATACAAAGACACAGTGAAAAGAATGGAAATGGACACACCATAAGCAAGACACCTTTAGCAACCTCATAGATCTACTCACAAGCCCTCCAATCTCAGCATATCCAGATTTTAAGAAAACATTTGAACTACATGTTGATGCGAGTACACTTGGACTTGGAGCAGTACAAAATCAAGAACAGGCATCAAGAAAAGGGGTTGTTGCATATGCAAGCAGAAGTTTAACAAAATCTGAGAAAAAATACCCAGCATTCATACTAGAATTTTTATGTCTAAAATGGGCAGTTACAGACAAATTCAGCAATTATCTGATTGGAAATCACTTTACTGTTTATACAGATAATAACCCTCTTACGCGTGTTCTCACATCCGCAAAGCTACAGGACAAAGATGAGTTCAGCTCTTGGTGCTTATGACTTTGACATCTTATATCGAGCAGGACTTCGAAATGCAGATGCGGATGCTATGTCCAGATACCCACATCATAATACTGCTCAACGTTGAGCTCGAACCTACGACCCCGAGATTAAGAGTCTCGTGATCTGGGCGCCAGTGAAACAGGCCATGACCTGGATATTATGGATCTTCATCATGTCCAATAGGGCTGTTCCACAACTCACTCAGGCGTACATGCATGCAATATTTATTTAACATCAAATAATTGAGGTAGTCTGAAATACAAAAAAGTATACATAATATACAATTTGTTTACAATAAACACGCTTTCAGCAACCGGAAGGAAGGCAATATTAGTCTAATATTAACAATAATCATGAACAATATCACATACCTTTCCCTGCCAATCACTATTGTTGTGATAAATAAGCACCCAAGTGTAGTACACCATTGTTGAACACAACTGTACCAAGGGACAAGTTAAACACCCAAATGAATCTCCAAATATTGGAGTGCAGTAGCCAAATACTGCACGCTGCCAACTGGATACCAGCATTGATTGAACCTCGTGTATAACCAGATACAAGCAAAGCAGGGACCCAGCAGGTCTGTATCTATATTATTAGTGTTTAATGTCACTTCCAGCATCCATGGCTATAAGAACATATGTACTTACATACAAATGATAATCATCACTAATAGACCCCTCTTTCATTAAAACATTTAATTGCATGTTTAAAACAAATTAATAATACTCCACATTTACTAAAGCCCTTAACACACACTCACAAACACAACTTACTCCCCAAAATACACGTTTCTTACCAGATTGTGGATCTAAGTCCCACTCATCATGTTCATCACCATCTCATCATCCAGTCATCATACCATAAAACCATTCTAACTGTGCTGTGCAAATGAGCTGAAAATAACAATCCCATAACCGTTCATGCAATCTGTTACGTGAGCATTATTTGTGTAATTCGTCACTCTCTTTCAAAAATCCAATAGAACCTAAATACGAAGCAAATAAAGAATAAATAGATAATCGAAATGAAAGTCGAAATAAATAAATAAATCTGAATACATACTAACCAAAAATACCAGAATAAAATCTCGAAGAAAACATAACCTTTTGATAACAACAATCTCTACTGACTTTCTTAAAAAAATTACCGAATCAACCAACCAAAAGTCCTGTTGATATCACATGACCTGAAAACCTGCGAACACCTATGGATGCCTGTAACAACAACCCATAAACTCATTTCTAATCACACACAATACTGTATTCAACATAAAAGGGCTAAGTAAATCGAAACAACATAAAATATAGATTATTTGAAATAACTGTTAAAATCTCGTCTGCTACATTTATTTATTGGTGTTTAAGGTCACATATTTCTGCACAATGGTTAATCATGACCACGACAGTTTTATGGACAGAGGAAGCCGGAGTACCCGAAGAGAACCACCGAGCAACGTCGACGGTGCACCTGTATTCAACTAATGTCAATCCTGCTTTTGTATAGTTACTATGTTGGGGAGTTGACAGTTGCTCGCCGTTGCCAGTGGTTCTCTTCTGATACTCCGCCTTGCTCCACCCTTAAAACGGTTGAGGTCATGATTAACCATTGTGCAGAAATATGTGACCTTAAACACCAATAAATAAATAAATAAATAAATAAATAAATAAATAAATAAATAAATAAATAAATAATCATTTCACAAACTTCGGACGTTTTCCTGCAGAGCTGAGTCACAATGTTATAATTTTATCCCAATCAGTTTGAGCGTTCGGCTATTACTCTCTGCAGATGCCCATTTAAAAACAAGAAAACGGCGTCTTCACCAACTGTTGATGATTCTGTAATCTTTTTTGTTAATTACATCAACAGTGTACAGTCTGAGCATAGTGACATATAATAGATTCTGTTCTTTCGATTAATATAAAAGTCTAGGAGATGAGATTTGCTCATTTTTCCTGAGAAGAATAAAAACTTGCAAATTACTGTAAAAATACATTCGTTAGACAAAGGGCCAAAGTGAGATTTTGTATTGGTTGGTGTGATACCGACAGATATTCTTAATGACGGATTTTCTGTGAACAAATTGTTTCTAATTAGCTCGTCATAAAAAGCCAAGTTTCCCTTTACTACGTTTAATAAACGAAAACAACAGACAGCTTAGAGAGCTGTCTGTTGTTTTCGTTTATTAAAAGTAACAAAAGGAAACTTGGCTTTATTTTCTACTGATGTCATAGGTGTTTTCTCAGCAATTATAGTGATATATGTATCTTAATGAGATGGGTGTGTGGGGGGAGGGGAGTGGCGTTGCTATAACCGGTTCTCGCCAGATCACCGAAGTTAAGCAACGTCGAGCCCGGTTAGTTCTTGGATGGGTGACCATCTGATCGAGTGTCCTTGGGCAAGGCACTTAACCCCGATTGTCCACACGGGGGCACGATGCCGCCGTGTACTGCGGCGTACCGCACGTCGATGGTGCGCACGACTTCAACCAATCTAACCCTGACTGTGCTGCAGTACGGAGTAACGATGTTGGGGAGCTGTCAGCTGCTCGTCGTTGCTCGGTGATTCTCTCCGAGTACTCCGTCTTCCTCCACCCGTAAAGCTCACCGATACGATATGACTTGCTATTAAAGTGTCGTTAAACCTTAATAAATAAATAAATAAATAAATAAATAAATAAATAAATAAATAAATCTTAATTGGATCTTCTTTGCCAGTCTACAATTTCAGGGGAGATAACTTATGGACAGTCGATTTTTAGGACAACATTAGCCAGGGATGGCACCAGTTATGAAATTCGTTTCTCGTTTCATATTATACTCTGTTGACTATAATTTGTTTTCTCAACGATTAATTGCTTCTCAACTGAACACTCCTCGCTCGTCTAATAATTTCAAGTGACATAACTTTATCGAAAGTCTATTTTCCGGACGATATAAGTCAAGGATGATATTTTTGTAGTATTTTTCGTGCTCACTCATTAGATAACCCTTGGTATCAACTTAAAAAAACACTAGATGTCCTCTAGCAAATTCGTGGTTTTATAGCATCGGAAGACAAAGTGATGACGTAGCGTGCCCAAAGTAAGCCAGGTGAATCTCAAAATTTATTTTATTTATTTATTTATTTGAAGGACTCTTCGACAGTCAGGATCATCCTGTCTCGTATCAGACAGTTTTGCGGTTGGGGGAAGCCGGAATATCCACAGTGAACCACTGAGCGGCGGCAAGCAACTGTCAGACTTTACAATGTACCAGGTCTGCACATGCAGGGGTTAGATTAAGTGCACCATCGCCGCGCAGGACGCCCCAGTACACAGCGCCTCCGTGTCACCAGGTGGGTAATCGTGATTACGTGCCTTGCCGAAGGACAAAACAAAGTTACCCATGGCCAGGATCAGGAGTAAGTTCACTCCTTTATAGGAAGCCTGATGATAGAAGTAAAATACAAAAGGGGACACACGGTGAGAACATCTCGACAATTTGAAGAGTTTCGAATCTGAACGACTCGAATCGAATGGCATCAGTGGAAGACATTTCAAAACAAAGTGTTCGAAAAATGATTATTACCAGCTTAAAATAATAAAACCTTTTCTATACCACTCCGCTATTCTAACAGAAGAAATTTCCACGTTTTAAAGCAAGGTTCTCATTTGCACGGTTCTGGGTGCCGGAAGCCCGCGGTTTCAATCCGTGATTATCCTTGGTAAATCTGTTCCGGGTCCGTAGACATGACTGTGGTGTTCCGGGATAAACTCTCGTACTTCCACCGCCTTGTTTTTTTCAGTGGAGCGATTTTCAAAATGTTTGAAAATTAATTCTGTCACCAAGCGTAAGAGACCGTAGAAAACGGTAGACACCGGAACACAATCGTAGCATATCCGTAGCCGACCCGTCATTAACCGTGGTCAGAAGTGGGGGCCCGGTTGAAAAGCGCTGGATAGACTATGAATATGCTACGGTTGTGACCCGGTATCTATGGTTATGTTACCGTGAATCCCGACATAACCGTAGAAACCGCAGAAGAACCGTAGCATGACCGTGACTAATCAGGACAAACCGTACGACAACCGTGGCTTGTCTGTAGCGCTTCCTGTGGCGCCGTAGCAAAGCCGTAGGAAACCCGTCATATAACCATAATAATCCTCAGTGAACCCTTTGTATTTCCTTAGCACAACCTCAGTATATACGTAGCGCTTCCTTAGATCTCCTGCCGTAGGCGCCGTGGCCACACCTAGTGCCACCCTAGAAATTGTCTACTTTGACCAAAACTCGCCGGTTTTACCGCGGTTCAAAACCGTAGACGTGAATGTGAGAACCCCGTATAATCTGGTAGCCATCGTGGAAGAGCAATGCTGTTCTATGTGTTAGCTTCCATAATAATTCGAGCTTGACAAAAAATGGAATAAAAGCAAAAATGAAAAGTCTCAGCACACATAAAACGACACGAACGTTTAATACACACACAATTGCACACAAAATTAAAGGTAAGCCCAAAACCAAACATGAACAATATGTCTGAAACGAACATTTTGTAGTTTTAATCTCCCAACAACAATTTATCAACAAATGTTTACCAAAGTGTCATTTCTTTATTAAAAGGAAAGTTGTATTTCACTTCCATCTTTACCATGGCCAATGTTCAAGCGACAATGGAGGCTTATCACGTGGGCTGGCGCAGAAGTCGCACACGAACCATGGATTCTGACGGAATTTTCAGTGCTAAAAATTCGTACGAGAATCAGATCTATTGCCAGAAATGATTCTCACAAGCCAAACAATGAAAATATTAGTTAAAACTAATCAAGTAATAATATTAATTATCCTTGTGGTTTCCAGGGTGTTTGGGAATTTACACCGGTTTGGGAACTCATACACCCTGAGGCGAAGGGTGTATGAGTTCCCAATCCGGTGTAAATTCCCATACACCCTGGAAAACACAAGGATAACGGATTTATTTCCAAGAATTTTGGTGTACTTAATACTTTAACCCACATTGTTGGCAAAAACTGACAGAAAATTTGTACTTTGCAAGTTTCTTAAATAAAACCAGACAAATATGGATGTCATTAGAACTGGCTCAATGAGCCAGTTCCAACGACATCCATATCTGTAATGTTTTAATGCACAAAAATATTAAATTTCCTGTATTTTTATTTTTGTTCTAACATAACCGAGCTGAAGGTATGAATTAATAATTAAAAATGGGTTCTTTTTAGCCATATAGCTTGCTCTTGTATATTCTTGTTTTTACACCGTGGTTAAACACAGTGTAAAAAAAAACACCATGGATTGCAAGTTACACCGTACTTCTCAGCCAATCAAAATGCAGTATTTTGTTTCATCTGGAAATAATTAACTTTGATTCTGTCAAAATGTTTATTTTATTCTTGTTCTCGATTCTGAAAGTGCCCTCAAAGGTCTGAGGAATTTTTTTGCTTCCGCATGAGATAACACCTTGACTTCATTGACTTCAATATGGCCACCGTGGACTGGTCACTTTCAACAGACGCAATAATATTAGATTCCAAACACTAATTACAGGAATAATCATCACAACTTTAAACAATGAAGCACCGGGTACAACCCGGTGCTTCATTAATTAAAATTTTGTCGCTGATTATTTTTATTACGTGGTGAGCGCATGCGTGGACATCACTGCCCACGCGTGGATTACTACCTATTCACGGCGGCTGCTCTACAAGCAGTGATGCATTGTGAAGTCTTTACTGCCAACACAGACAGCCACGACGTCACCTGAAACCACTACCAAAGTACTGTAACCTCAGTCAGCAAGGTCACCAAAAAGCCTGTTTGTCAGGACATGACTTCAACATGTATTTGCAAGACAAGAAACCCACAAAAATTGAAACTGGTCCTTTCGAATTAAACCTTATTAATTATATAAATAGGAGGTTACTTTTGCTGCTAGTATGGCATATGTACTTGTTGCACTCTTATTGGAGTAAACGTATCCGTAAATTCCAAATTAGTTAACCCTTTACCTAACATTGAAAGCAGACGACACTTGCAAACAAAATTCTTGAATAACTAATTTTTTTCATTTTTGTCTCAAAAATATTGGATATGACCCCTCATTGGAACGAGCTCGTTCTAAAGAGGGGTCATAACCTATGTTTTTGAGACAAAAAATGAAAAAAATAATGAAAATTAATAGGCAGTTTTTGTGACGAGCGCTGGCCGGTTTTGGCCGTTACGTTGGGTAACGGGTTAAGAACGGCAAATTGGTTGTCGCACTACGAGTTCGCCGCGAGAATTAAAACTGATTCTTGAAAATCGGGACGAATTGAATTTTAAGGCCTCTTTTTAGAGGTTAACAAATAACTGTGAATTACAAAACGACTAAGATATCAATCTCATTTACGATTTATATCATCGCAACGACACAGGGGCGTAGCCATGAGGTGAGGTGGGGTGTGGGGGTGGAGAGGGCACATGCCCTCGAATTTGTCCCCCCCCCCCTCCCCCCTCAGGTGATGCGGCATAATTATTGATGCCATTCACAACTTATAAATTATGTACACTAACGGTTACAGAGTCTTGAAAGTTGCGTTTTTATTTGTCTAGAATTTCACAATTTTCCCCAGGGGAGCCCCCCCCCCCCCCCCCCCGCTCCAGCGAGAGGGGATGTCCCCTCTTGTGCTCGCCCCCATCTTGTGCTCGCCCCCATCTCGCCGCTAAGTGGCTCGGATGATGCTGCGCATCCTATTCTGTATGTCCCCAAGTAGTTCAGCAATCTGAACGTAGCGGCTATACACTCTTGCTAGGGGGTAGTCAGATCACTGAACTAGCCCCCTAGATATTACTCTTGCCCCCCCCCCCCCCCCCCCCACCCCCTAACTTAGATATCCTGGCTACGCGCCTGAACGTGACAGGGGCTGCCTGGGCCAAGAAAGGGTACCGGTAAATGCATTAAGGGGGCCAATGACTCGGAGAAAATTTTGATTTTTCGAAATGAACGAACGGCGCTTCGTTACATCTCAGCGATCAATAGCAGTCCACATAGAGGACTTTTCAATGGCATCGTTTTTGTTTCATCTTCATCGCTCATTCGGCAAAAATGATTGTACCGGTAGGACCATAGTTCGGCCCAATGGGTGAAAATTTTGATTTTACAAACTAAAAGAACGCCGTTTTCTTACATCTGAAGGATCAGTGGCAGACTAGACTACTGGTATTTATTTATTTATTTATTTATTTATTTATTTATTTATTTATTTATTTATTTATTTATTTATTTATTTATTTATTTATTAGTGCTTAACGCCACATCATACGGCCATACGGCCAGTTGACTCTGCAATGAGATTAAAACTATTTCAGTAGTTTGGTAGTCTATAGTTATTTGTTACCAGCATAAAATGTACTTATCCAGAATCTACAGGCTTTTCAGGCTTTCGCCCGAGAAAGAAAATAATATTATGTATAACTTGACCTTTCATGGGGGCGCGTTGGCTTAGTAGGAAGAGGTGCAGGCTGTAAGCCGAAAGGTCCTCGGTTCCAATCCCACCTGCGGCAAACGCGCTGTGTCCTTAGGCAAGACACTTCACCCCCATTGCCCACGTGAGGGGGGGGGGGGGGGCACGGTGGCGTTGTGTACTAAGGCGTACTGCACATCGATGGTGCACTTGTATTCAACCAATGCTAACCCTGCTTGTGTGGAGTTAGTATGTTGGGGAGCTGAACGTTGCGCCCGTTGCTCGGTGTTTTTTTCGGGTACTCCGGCTTCCTCCACCCGTAAAGCTGTCGTGATCATGAGTAGCCATTGTGCAGAAATATGTAACCTAAAACACCAATAAATAAATAAATACATTCTGGGGGAAAAAGGGGAGATTCTCACAAATGCGTTGGAACTCCCATGGACCTCGCGCACTCGTGTTTGTACAACGTCCCTCACCTCTCATGAATTATTTCATGTAACCAGTCCAGTCAAGCGATTACTCTCTATATATAACTTGAAGAACGGTGAGTTTCGATTCGATTCGCTTCATCTGTCTGATTCGATTCAGATTTCTATTCGACCTTAACTATTTAATTATTTATTAGGGCTTAACGACTCATTAACAGCCAAGGTCATATCGTGTCGGTGATAGTTTTACGGGAAGAGGAAGCCGGAGTATCCGGAGAGAACCACCGAGCAACGACGAGCAGCTGCCAGCTCCCCAACATCGTAACTCCGCACACTGTAAAAGATTACCGTAATTTTTTACGGTCATATGACCGGCAGCTAGTTTCCAGGCATATGACCGTAAGCATTACGGCAAACCGTAAACAAATTTTAACTGTTATTTGCCGTATATTCCCGTATTTTTTTTCACGGTTTGCCGTTATTTGTACGGTCATATGCCCGGAAACTAGCTGCCGGTCATATGACCGTAAAAAATTCAACTAGCATTTGCCTTATTTTCCCGTAAAAATTACCATCATAATAATTACGGTCAAAATGACTGGAGGCAGAGTTCCAGCCATATGGCCCATAATCAACTGAAAATCATAATTTAATTCCAGCCATCATTAACCACATTTTACCTTGAACCAATAAAAGCATTCAGCGGAGATCCGTGGCCACAAGCCATAAGATCCATCGAATATCGGTGACGCAGTACGAACAGTCTGCTATTCTGCATGATTGCCGAAAAAATTATACGCACAAAAAATTTACGTTATTTGATTTTCATGCCCAAGACTAAAATCAACATGATTCACTTGGCCACAAACTTACAAATTGATAGTAATACGTTGTTGTTCGTCTTCAAAAGCATCGGGCGTCCTTCTTGGAAATGGCGACTTCCAGAGTGGCATATGGCAAGGCCGATCCCATAATTCACCATTTTGACGGGAGAAATACGTTCATTGGATCAAATTCGCGTATTTTTCTACGGCAACACCGTTAAAATTAATTTACGGCCTCGAGACCGTTGTATTTGACAGTCACCTGACAGCAGTTAACCGTAGAATTACGGTAAGTTTTTACAGTGCACTGCAGCACAGGTGGGGTTAGGTTGGTTGAAGACATGCACCCCATCGACGTACAGTAAGCCTTAGTACACGGCGTCATCGTGGCCCCATGTGGACAATCGGGGTGAAGTGCCTTACCCAAGGACACAACGCGGGAGTCCCAATCGATCGCTCAGACGGTCAACATCCAAGGACTAACCGGACTTGACGTTGCTTAACTTCGGTTATCTGACGAGAACTGGTTAATGCAACGGCAACGCGCCCCTATTCGACGTTAACTGTGAGATTCGTCGTGTGGCCTCACCTGAAGAAGTTTAACCATTTACCCCAAATAATGGAGAAAACCGGCTAGCGCTTTTCACAAATATAACCATTACATTTTCATTATTTTTTGTCTCAAAACATAGCTTATGACCCCTCATTGAGTTCGTTCCAATGGGGGGGGGGGGGGGGGCGGGGGGGAGGCATAAGCTATGTTTTCGACGTAAAAAATGAAAAAAATTAGTTAAGATTTTGGTTTGCAAGTGTCGTCTGCCATTCGTGTAAGGTAAATGGTTGATGAAAAGAACCCGACACAAGCCAAGAAGCCTCAGCAAAATATCAGGAGGACACTTTTATGCCCTGTAGACCAATGGAGGAAATGGGTGCGAGCAGTCGGCAGATGTCCCCACAGGGTATAAGGTACCAACTCCCCCGGCGGCTTCACTAACAGAACATGATTCTATTGACCGAAATTTTGACTGGGTTTCTTATGCGTTATTTCACAGATTTTAAGATATTCCCCTCGTGGTATTTCCATACCGTCAGGGCTTGGGGGTAATTGCTAATATTTTTTCTGGGGGTGTTTTAACATTCAAGATTATCAAGAGGCGCAATTCCACTTCAATATGTGAGATTCATCTGAATATGAGCAGGCAAATCAAGGAGAATAATTCTTTTCTCTGTGAGTGTGTGATTTCCCGTGAGATGCTCAGGTGTTGGTGATCAAGCAGCTGGCTGTGTGGACAGATTCAGAGAAAAGTAATCGGAGGCATCTTCATCATTCATAATACATAACAAATTTAAGTTTAACGTTTAAAAAAATAATCCACCCTCAAAGTACTGCTCACAATGTATACTCTTTTTACACTGTACAAGAGCTATTTTATGTCTATTCCTCCCAGTGAAGACTCAGTGATCTGTGAGGCCCGTCGGGGTAGCTGAGACAGGAGCCCCTGAATCCAATGACTGAACATTTTTTTTTTCACTTCAGGGGCAAAGGTGCCAAATTCTCGATAGAGGTACAATTGAAACGTCTGAATTTTGAATATATTTTCTTCCATCAGGCCCTTCTCACGGATCAAGGTTGGGGTTCCATCGACTAGGTAATTATTACACATGACATCCTCAGTGTTCCTTTGCCTTAATGTCTCTTCCTGCCACGCACTTTTGCCTCTTTCCTGAATCGTCCACTCTTCGTTTGCTGGAGGGCATTTACATATGACCCTGTACCAAATATTGAGCCCCCACTCCACCCACCCCCCCCCCCCACCTCCCCACCCCCGCCTGGACCTGGACTTATTCTAGTCACTCCCAATGATTCCTTTACAGTGCAGGGTCATCCAGATTCTGACTTAAGAGGGGGAGGGGCGCGACACATTTCAAGGTCTATGATGCGATGCATCCCCAGGACGCGTATCAATGAGTCGGGAGGCGGAGGGTTGGTACGAGAAAGGTCCCACTCTCGTCCGTAGTTTTCTGCGGGGATTTGTTTTTAAGTCAGTGTGACCACCTCTCCCCCCCCCCCCCCATCCCTCAGGTGGCTTCTTCGCAGAAGTTATAGATGTATGTATTTGGTACGGTATTATCCCCGCGGTAGCACACGCTTTTCCAGATAATATACCGTACCTTTCGTCTCCACGAGTGTGAAAAAATGGGTTACTAAAAACAGAGGGGGTGGGCAACACTGGATCCGTCCATGTTCTATCAGATAATTAAATAGAGGATATCTATGTATCTCGGAAGTTCTCAGCCCATCCCAACAAGTTCATTCACGACAAATCAACGTAACTGGATGTGTCAGTATGTAATATCATTATATATTTTGTGAATTAGCTGCAGCCTCTTCGTGCCCGCAAGGCCGTGGCCTTGCATAAAATTCTCCTCACATGACATGGGTGTTCGCGTTCGAGTCATAGCATAACGGAAGCAATCTTCTGCGAAAAAGTCACGTAAATCTTTTCCCGCGCAGGTCTCAACAAACCGCCGGAGTGGCAGAATGTGATTGGTTGGTGCTTCCCACTTTGCCAAAAAGTCCTCTGGAATAAAATGATTTCTGTCGGCTTTGGGTAAAACGCGGTTGTAATCTTTATTCTTCATTTGTTCAACTGAAAAATAAATTAAATAAATCTTCATTAATGAATGAGAAAGCTGGTCATAAAAGGTGTAATGTGGTCCTCGTTTGGTGGCCCCAGCCATTTAGTTATAGCATAATGAAGGATGGAAGGCAGCCAGTCTGGCTGAATTATCTCCTTGCAATTCGGGGAACAGCTTGGCCTCTCTCTGGTATTACATAAACATTTGAAACATCGAAAGTTCGTCAAAGAGACGTTAGAATTTGCAATAAGTAAAAAGAAACAACAAACATATGACGGTATCACCGGAAGTAGTGTCATCAGTTTAACCCTTTACCTAACGAATCGCCCGTATCCACCCGCGTAATATGCAAATTGAGTAGTCGAAAAAATTAAATGTTTCAAAATATTTCAACAAAACCATATCATGTGACCCCTCATTGGAACTAGCTCAATGTGCTCGTTCCAATGAGGGGGTCACATGATATGGTTTTGTTGAAATTGTTTGAAAAATGTAAAAAAATGATATTTAAAATAATAAATTTTGATATCGTCGGCGTTGGGTAAAGGGTTAAGCCATCACCAATGTGGAGTTATCAGTGCGATGCATTATTTTAACTTATTCGCTTTTATAGGATAGGTAGCATACTGTGCTCTGTATGTACTATTTGTGTTACTATTTTATGGTTTGTAGACATTTTTTGGTCAGTACCGTACGGAATTTTACTGAATTCAAAATTTCTAAAATCAATAACAAAAGGGGAATACTATCTGTTGTGGAGTTTAAGAAAGCCCACGGATTATTATTATTCATTATGATTTATTGCGTCGGTGACACAGCTGGTGACGTGACTTCCGAAAATGACATCATTGCTGGCGATTACGTAAATGATGCCGTCTTAATACATCCCGTTACTTTAGCAACCAGTACAATAACAAAATATGCTAAGCAATTGATAACCACAGGTACCATAATAATAAACCATACCAATCATTATGACGTCTTGAATGATGTAATTGGTGGTCTCATTGATGTCGTCAATAGTTACATCACTGATGGCGTAACACACGGACGTTACCATTACAACCGACGTGACGTCAATACTGACTTGATTTATGACGTCAATTCTGATGTGTACCAAAGAAGGCCATCTATTAAGGGACTAAAACCAAAGTACATATCACTTCGGGAGCTGAAAGATTGACGCTTTCCTAAAAGATGGTGAAGTTTCATATTTCGTTCATCTGGCGGCAACAACATGACGGAGGACCCAGGGTACGAGTTCAAATAACAGGATGGTCGTGCTTGGAGAAAGGTTGTTCAAGTTGACATCTGCGACCCTCATTTTCCCCTTAAGCACAGCACATGCATAGAGGCATGCTCTTTCGCAAGCGATACGGTTAAATAACGAATATGTCGTCAACAGAGACTCAACCTAAAAGACAAACATGTTTCGGTTTTCTAACATCGGAACTGTATACACATTGTTCTTTGAGGCAGATGACAATACAATCTTCCGAAGGCAACATCGCAACCACTTGAAGAAGAAAGACTACGATAAGGGAGGACGCTATTGAAGAGGTTTATGCACGTGTTTCATAGGGGACCAATCGTCATTTAACCCTATACTCTTTGAGTATTCCTACTAGTTGCCGGTGTTTGTGGGAAATTAGGACTCGACAGAAATGTGTACGCCAGCGTCCCCAAAAACGCAATGCAGAAACTACCTGGTGTCCTTAAAACGGAGTTTTAATATCCGCATAAAAAATCTCCTTTTAATAATTGACCTAAACTTAGCCTCTCTATTATCAGCTAGAGGTTTTGTATAAAACTGGTTTCTCACCTGTTGGAAGAGTCTTGTAAAAATAGAAAGCTGGATGCAAGAAGTTTGACTTATGAGCTTCCTGCGGAGCAGTTGTTGCCCTATCCTCATCGAATACGTCTGTTCCAACTAAAGAGAACGTGGGACCACACTGAAGAACAACAGCAATGATTCGACCAACTTCATGACCTGTTAGCTTCTGCATATCTGGTAAGGACCGAACTGGAAATTCTTCTATGTAAGTTGCAGATAGACCATCTCTGTAAAATTTACATTTTCATGGTAATTATTTTTCACTAATATATTCAGTGTATAAAAATAACACAGTTCAAGAGGGTGGACTGGTAGACTGGCACTCCTAAATCGGTTCGAGTCCCTGACTATTGAAAGTGTCACTAAACACCAATAAACAAACAAACTAGTCCGGTAGATATTAATGTCGGTCTGTCTACCAAAGAGCGAAGATATGAGGAAAAGTATATAAGTTTTGAAAATAGGAGGCATATCATGCCCAGGAATGTCAATGGGTACCTCTACCGGCTCGGAACCGCCGGTTCCCTCATGCTCAAACCGGTACTGGAACTGACGCTTTTGTCCCGCCGGTACCGGCACAAAATTATTTTATGGGTAAAATCCTAACTGAACGAGGGTAAACGGGCTGATAATCGCATATGGCACACTTGCGGAACAAACTTTCAACTTATTTGTGAAAGAATATATCAAAACACTCCAAACGTACATGTTCTGTCTGCACCACTACCTCGATAAGGCCGACCATTTTGACTTTTCAAACGTGCATCAAAGACAATGAAAGGGCAAGCATTGGCTACTTCAAAGAAATTATTCTGTGGCGACATCAAAGAAATCATAAAGCACAACCTTCGTGCTTTATTATGCCATATGACTGATTATGCCATATGATTAAAACAGAGTTAACTTTATCCAACTCGACTACCAGACGACAGAGGTAAAAACTTGACCATCCCCTGACTTATATCGTCGTGAAAACCGACATTCGATAAAATGATCTCCCTTAAGAATATCAGACCTGCGAGGAAGGTCGAATTAAGAAACAAGCAATAGTTGAGAAACCGCCTACGTCATCGGTAGAAATTAAAGCCAAGATTTATTTTGTTACTTTTAATGAACGAAAACAACACAGCTCTCGGAGCTGTCTGTTATTTTTGTTTATTAAAAGTTACAAAAGGAAACCTGGCATTTTATGTCAAGCTAATTAGAAGCAAATGTTTCACAGATAATCCGTCATTTAGAATATCTATCAGTATCACACCTACCAACACTAAGTAATTATCCACTTTGTCTCTTTCTTCAGCGGATGTGTATTTACAGTAATTTGCAAGTGTTTGTTCTTACCAGGAAAAAAAATGGCAAACCTTACTTCCTTGACTTTTATATCAATAGAAAGGACAATATCTGTACTATATGTCACGATGCTTCTGTATTAACCCTTTACCTAACGTAACGGCCGAAACCAGCCAGCGCTATTCACAAAAATCGCCAATTAATTTTCATCATTTTTTTCAATTTTTGTCTCCAAAACATAGGTTATGACCCCTCATTGGAACAAGCTCGACGAGCTCGTTCCAATAAGGGGTCATAACCTATGTTTTGGAGACAAAAAATGAAAAAAATTAGTTATTCAAGAATTTTGTTTGCAAGAGTCGTTTGCTTTTCAGGTAGGTGAAGGGTTAAATGTCACAATGTGCACGCTTTTGAGATAATGAACAGAAAAAAGTCATATAACATCAAAAGATGGCGAAAGTGCCGTTTTCTTATTTTTAAATGGGTGTCAACAGAGAATAGTCAAACGTTCCAACTGATTGGGGAAAACAATTCTTAAAACCAGCTTCTGTATTTTAATACGACTCTACAGGAAAATGTCTGATGCTAGTGAAATGACATACACACCAATAATATAACTTCGCTAACATTTCGAAATTAAAATTTTTATATGTTGCCAAAACCTTAGTGTTACATTTACCGACAGCTTTCGAAAATTAAGGGAAGCTAAATTTATTAGTGGTTTATGAGAAGCCGATGATGTAAAGTTCACGCCGGGAGGGACAACGGACGACGGACAAAAAGTGATCACTTAAGCTCCCCCTGACTTTCAGTCAGGTGAGCTAAAACAACGAGCCACTTAATTGGTGTTGGTAGGTGTGATACTGATAGAAATTCTTAACGGAGAGTTATCTGTGAAGTAGATGTTTCTAATAAGCTTGCCATAAAAAAGCCAAGTTTCCGGTTGTAACTTTTAATAAACAAAAATAGAAATATAGAGGATATTCACGAAAATTTGATGAATACCGAAAATATCTCGTGAGTGGCTACAAAGAAATATGAGGATCTTCACGAGCGACGCAAATTTTCGTGAATTTTCTTTTTATTTAATGCTCTACGACTACAAACTCTCCAATTTGTGGCCTTTATTTGCCATTAAGGCGCAAAATTTATGTGCCGAACCGGCGTCCATACAAAAATTACAACAACCAAACTCCAACCATTGGAATGTGTGAATATCCGCACAAAAAGTAGTCCCGTCTTATTTCTCCCCTAACTTTACGATTTACCAAGGCTGGCGAATTGAAATAATCGCAATGTGTTTCGAAGAAATAGAACAATAACAAAAAACACCACTTTCTTATTTTCAATAACAAGACACGTCATTTTATTTTTTTTGAACTCAATGCACTGAAGACGTGTGAAGTTGAACTGAAGAAATTTGAAAGTGATTTCGGCTTTTCGCTGGAAGGTGAATGAGAAAGTCAAACTTTGAAACCGCTGATTTAATGAATTGATTTAGTCACTGTCACTATCAATTATTCGAATTCGTTTGTATTTGGGACTCTGGAATTCATTACTGATGTGCTGACTCGTTTAAAGTACATGTGATTCGTCATCCGAACCTACGATGAAATATCGATTTCTAAATATCATTTTGATATTTCGTTTTGCCGACCGACAGGGGAATATGACTTAATTTTTCAGCGTGAATTGATGCCTAAGCATTAAATAAAAACGTTTATTAAAAGTAACAAAAGAATTCTTGGCTTTATTTTATTTTGATTCTAATTAACCTGCAAAAAAGACAAGATTCCTTTTGTAATTTTAATAAACAAAAAACTACAGACAGCTCCAAGAGCTGTCTATTTTTTCGTTTATTAAAAGTAACAAAAGGAAACTTGGATTTACTGTCTATTGATGTCAAAGGTGTTTTATCAACAACAATAATTGGACCTTCCTTGTTCGTCTAATAATATCAAGGGGAGATAACTTCACCGAACTCCGATTTTCATGACGATATAAGTCGAAGGTGATACATTTAACTGGTTCAGTGCTAGAAGGCACTATTATGTCTCTACAGGCGCGTTTCAAAAAATTGTAACAAAACAATTATCTATGATTAAAATCCTGCTACACTAAGGCACTTGCTGGAAGCATGTTATCTTTGAAAATAAAACTCACCTTACAAATCACCTTTCAAAAGTAATTAATAGAGGATATCTATTGTTTTTGAGTGGAAACCGAAAATTATCTCTTGAGTGACCAAGACAAATGTTTATTTTCAACCTTGATGCATGAAAGTAAACAGCTGATGCGCATTGATACGCGGAAGTGATTTGATCGATACTCGGAACAGGTAGTGTCTTGCCATCTGATTCAGCTGGTGGGTTATCTTGCATCAATTCAAGGTGAATACGTGTTGAATTATTGCTGGGAATTATAGGTATTCACTCAAAAACACTAGATTTTCTTTTCATTATACGTTTTTAGAACAAACTGATCATTTCCAGTGAAATTTTGACGCGTATTCACCTTCAAGTGATGCTTTGAAAGCCGCCATTTTGATTGATACCGTGAAAGTGAAAATTTCTATATCTTCACAGCGGGGGATACGATTTCTATCTTTTCGCAATTTTTTCGATAATCTATCGTTTAGCGTATAATAATGAACTCTATCAGTTAAGTTAATTTCAAGCAGGTTTGCAGTTCTACAGTACAGCCGCTATGGACTGGTCGTAATCAAGGCGTGGGCAATGATGTCCACGCATGCGTTTACCAGGTAATAAAAATCATCAGCAGCAAAATTTTAATTAATTAAATTTGTTATGATTATTTCTGTAATTGGTGTTTGGAATCTATTATTATTGCGTCCGTGAAAATATTGCCCACCCGTGCAAAGTGATCAGTCTACAACGGCTGTACTATAAATAATTAATTTTAAGAGAGATACTTGAGCGCCAGCTTGTAATACAGCAGGGGGCGCGGTGGCTCAGTAGGTAGAGGTGCAAGCTGCAAGCCAAGAGGTCCTCGGTTCGAATCCCACCTGCGGCAACCGCGTTGTGTCCTTGGGCAAGACACTTCCCCCCATTACCCATGTGGGGGCACGATGACGCCGTGTACTAAGGCGTACTGCACGTCGATGGTACGCATGTCTTCAACCAATCTAACCCTGCCTGTGCTGCAGTGCGGAGTTACGATGTTGGGGAGCTGGCAGCTGCTCGTCGTTGCTCGGTGGTTCTCTCCGGGTACTCCGGCTTCCTCCACCCGTAAAACTGTCACGGTCATGATTAGCCATCGTGCATAAATATGTGACATTAAACATCAATAAATAAATAAATAAATAAATAAATAATATTGTAATACAGCATTTGTACCTTAATTGATCAACATTCTTCCTCGCGACCTATCCCACTCTCCAGCCAAAATAACCCCAAAAGCACGCGAAATGAAAAGAAAAAAATTGCTTTGTTTTCAACGCTCTACCTTGCTTTAACGTTGCTCACGATTACAGCAGAATCGCCGTGGACTGGTCGCAATCCACACGTGAGCAGTGATGTCCACGCATGCGTCTACCAGGTAATAAAAGTCATCAGCAGCAAAATTTTAATTAATGAAGCACCGGGTTGTACCCGGTGCTTCATTAATTAAATTTTTGAAGATTGGCATCTAATATTGCGTCCGTGGAAATATTGCCCAACCGTGGAAAGTGACCATACTGTACATTCGCTTTGAAATGTACAGAATTGTGCAAACATAACAGATTTGCGAACAAAATAAGTGTGGGATAAGATTAAAATAACTCGACAGGTGAATGTTTGTAATGTAATTAATGTAGGTGTTTGAGTAACAAAATGCAGGAAACCATTTTTGAAATTTATGGAAAGAATGATATGACGAAATACTCGGTTACATCATAGAGTATACTCTCTCCGCTTTGGTAACATTCAATTGAGGTTTAAGGAAGGGAGATAACACATATTACAAGTTCTCTTTGCTGGGAGCATTTTGAAAAATTTTGTGTTTCAATGTGATTACAATAATTTTCCAATACGACAAATACCTCATGCAGGTCCTTGGAAGGGTACACGACCCCACGGCGGCCTCAATGAGGGGATTTTGAGTGCGTCAAAGAGATGCCCTTAACTTCTGTCACATGTCAATTCTCTGACTTTTACAAAAAAATGCAGACTGATCATAAAGCAACAAGTATGGGCAGATCCAGAGAAAGGGTGCACTCCTCCCCCTCCCCATATTTTTGGTAACTCATTTTTACGCGCATCAAGACCAGGGGACGCGGTGTTAACCACGATAACATATGGACATCCACTTCGTAAGGTCATGTGTCATTGCGGGGATAAAACCGTTCCCTTTGCATATAGCGCGGGTCTGCTGTTGTATGGGCTGTAAACAATTGATTTCCGACGACGAGTGGGGGTTTGCTTGCCTCAAATGTCGATTATGTCGCTACCCGCGACTGTAATGTGGCTGCCTCCAAACTCCAAAACACAGATCAGGCACTAAAAAGGGGGTATGATACAATTTAGTCGCCGTGGACGGGTAACTTTCCACGGGTGGACAATATTTCCACGGACGCAATAACATCAGATCCCAAGCACTAATTACAGGAATAATCATTACAACCCGGTACTCCATTAATTAAAAGTTTTCTGATAATGAATTTTAGTGGCTGGTAAACGCATGCGTGGATATCACTGTCCACGCGTGGATTATGTCCAGTACAAGGCGACTGTTCTGTATCATATGAATCTTAGTGACAGTCACTTTCTGTTGTCATCTAACATAAATGTACTTACTTGCTGATAATTGCTACATCACAGAGATAGGCATTCATCTGATAAATACCAGACGCTTCGTTTATGCGTCGTATAAAGTAATTGTGGAGCTCAGAGATAGGGATTGTAACCGACGGCCATTTCTTTCCTTCATATTTTTTCTCGAGAATTCTATGTAATGTTCTTGCTGAAAAATACAAAATTAAAAAAAATCCAAAGTCTTCCATATTATACCCTTATAAAAAAGTACCATGGTAAACCATGGTAAATCCCAAAATACCCTGGTAATATACCATGGTATTACCAGGGTATTTTGGGATTTACCATGGTTTACCATGGTACTTTTTTTATACGGGTATAATTTAGCATTACAACATTTATTAACACCAGTGGCGCCGGAAGTATTATAGTGGTATTTAGTTTTCAGTGCCACGCGTATATATCTTCCAACTCTCATAGCAGGCCGACTCAACTTTTATTGTCACAGATATTGACTCTTGGGTAAGTTATCTCCCCTTGTAAATAGTGGAGTCCAGCTGTAATCCAATTAACATTGAACCTCTGAAAGGTGTGAATGAAATCTTGATCGCCAGGGAATAGTTGTTGGAAGCGGAAAAATCAGCTGAGAATGAGCCGGCCAGCGCTATACACGAAAATCGGCATTCAATTTTTTTAATATTTTCATTTTTTGCTTCCAAAACATAGGTTTTGGCCCCTCTTGGAACGAGCGCGAGCGCGTCGCGATCGTTCCAATGAGGGTCATAACTTATGTTTTGGAAGCCAAAAAATGATTTTTTAGTTATACGAGGATTTTTTTTACTGGTTGACAAGAAATTAATTAAGACGCTTAGGGGTTAGGGGTTATCGCGCATTTTCATTTGTACCCACGCGGAAACCACTCTGGTATTGTGGACTGCGGTTTTAACTGTTTTTACTTCAATACAATTTTCTTGGTTTTAACATCAAAGGGAAAAAATGGGCAAACGTCAGCTTGTATATTTTTATATGGTTAGATAGGACAATATCTATATTATATGCAAGCAGTAGTGTATGCACGTTTCAGGGATATGAGGTCTAATTTACTACGACTCTTATCCTCATTTCAGAAAAAAAGGGATTCCACAAATGGGATTCCTAAAAAGGGATTCCGCAAATGGGATTCCTTCTGGAGAATCCCTTTTTTGTCAAATGTGGATAAGAGTCGTATTAAAAATCCCTCAATGAGGGATTTTTAATACGACTCTTATCCTCATTTCAGAAAAAAGGGATTCCACAAATGGGATTCTTAAAAAAGGGGTGCCGAAATTGGGGTGCCTGTGAATATGGCCATTGATATAGGTTTTTAATATACAGAAGGGAGATAACTCTGTACGATTAAGTACAGGTTATGGGAATTCAAGCAATCTAATTGGTTAATTATAATTTATATAAATGTTCTAGATAAATGAAACAACAAGAGTACTCGGAATAAGGTAGGATCTACTGGTATTACGTACCACCTTACCAGTAACAGGATGATACAAAGCATTTGGTAGGTTAATACTATCAACGGTTAGGATGGGATCTATAGGGGAATATACCAACCATACTCTGCTGCCGTTCTGTATTACCAGGCATTGACCCCACCCCAGAATACCGCTCAATAATATGAAGCACCTGGTGGATCAGTAGTGCCAAGGTCCAGCAAGAGACCTACAGGGATATATACAGCCTATGCTATACTACCGTTTTAAACTACCAAGCATTACCCCCACCCCCACAAAATCACTAGGTCTACCATAATGTACTACATATACCAGCCATATAATAAAACAAAGCAATCGGTTGGTTAATAGTACCAAGCACTAACGGGGGCCTATAGGTGTATATACCGCCCATACTATAGTACCATTCTAAACTACCAGGCAGTACCCCTACCCACAATACCCCTATGCCTAGCATTGCATACTACCTATACCAGTCATAGGATAACATGAAGCATCAGGTGGATTAATAGTACTAAGGGCCAGCAAGAGACCTACAGGGATATGTACAGCCTATATAGTATCCTCAGATAAGTATCATATAAAAGGTATCCTCGATAGGTATCCTCGATAGGTATCCTCAAATAATACAATACCAGGCCATAGGTATCCTCAAATACCCGTATGTGCCTATGTGATAGGGCGTATTGTGTCACATTGTGCCTTTTCACATAAGCACATATCGGCACATAAAGCATGTGCCTATGTGATAGGGCATATTGTGTCACATTGTGCCTTTTCACATAAGCACATATGACAAAAAGGGATTCCATAGCCACAGGTGTTTTGCAAAAAATGGGTGCTGAATTTGGGGGGTGCCATTGGATATAGTCTTTTATTATACAGAAGGGAGATAACTCTGTACACAGATTATGGGAAATCAAGCAATCTGATTGATTAGTTATAATCTATATGATGATCTATATAAATGAAACAACAAGAGTTCTTGGAATAGGGTTAGAACTAACAAAATAGACCAGACACTGCTAAATATAGTAATAATAAGGTAAACTGTTCCAACTAATAGGCTCTTCTACGCTACTGGAGTATACTCCAGAACAAAGGAACATTGCCAGATAGACGATAATTATTGCATTTATAGATAGAAGCAGAGAATTCTGGAAGAATTCGAAAGAGTAAAAGTTGGGATAGATTTCGGTGATTTGGAAGGATTGTCGGGTTGTTTGTGGTAATTAGATTTACTCTTCTACAAAGGAACACACCCTCTAAACATACCCCGTCTTATTGCAGAAAGGTTGGGTAACATAGCAATCACGTGCTACCATAAAAACCAAGATGGCGGCCTCCAGTATACAAAATGGACGACGGAAACACGTATCACCCTAACAACACGCGCTGCGCATGCGCGCTCACACCACGTATCACTATGGAGATGACGTCACAAGATGGTCGCTCACGCGGGTTACCATGACAACACAACATGGCGCCACTACGTCACGTGACTATGACGTCACATGCGATCCGGCAAACTATCCCTGAAACGTGAATACACTACTACTTATGCAGGTATGCGCACAGCATTGCTAATATGAAGCAAAACAAATATTAACCGCTAAAAATTGACGAAAATGCAATTTTCTATCATTTTACATGGAATTATACAAGAAATAACAGTAGCATTTTAAATCAACGTGGGAAAAAATTGGTCGAATGAAATCGTTCGATAATATCACCAACTGAGAACATATATATTGTTCTTAAAGGATTGATGCGCACAGCGATTATAACTTTCATAGCTTTAAAATAATTTTGAGAAATGCAAAAATTCCCCATTCAATTAGTGTTAATTTTTGCCAGCCAATTCTTAGCAGTCAGGGCAGATAACCTTTTCGTAAGTCGATGTGAATGATGAGAAAAGTTGATGATGTAAATGATTTTCAACGCAAAATGCATGTTAACTGGCAAGAATAACCCCTTATAGATTGGGTGTTGAGGCCGGAATGTAGCCCCCTCAAACATTTCTTCTAAGTTGTGAATGAATCGGCTTTCCTCAGTTTTCAACGCCACTGACCCATCGTCACCACAGATTGAATGTTCCCCATTTTGTGGCGATTGTCGGTATGATAAAATTAGTACAACAGTATACTGGTCTGAGTTGTCACATTGACGAGACTAGGTCAGTCAAATCAAACAAGACGCCCATGGTATCTTGTTTGATCTGACTAATATTGTCTCGTCGACGAGACGGAATATGATAACCCAGATTGATTTACGGTTCTGATGTAATAATTTGTAATATTTGTCTACAGTGTTCACTAGCGCCGGGGATGAGTGTGTGTGTGTGTGTGTGTGTGGGGGGGGGGGGGGGGGGGGGTAAGGGGGAAACTTTCCCGGGATTTGTGGTGTTTTAAAACGCTGAAAGTCGTGGGAAGGCTTTGGTGTGGGCCTCCGACGCTGGTGGAGGTGGCAAGAGTACGTAGCTGCATTACTGGAACAAGTTGGTTTTTTCACCGGACTTTCCTGCATCGTAGAAGTCCTGTCATGAATTGCGCACAAATAGCACCTCGATCTGCGCGTTAATCTACGCGTTATGGCCATAGTAAGGCTATCAAATTTTGTACAGATGGCCTGTGCACAAGCAATGTTTCAGCCAATGGACCTCTGGGTTACCCGGAGGTCCATTGGCAGGAACATTGCCTGTGTTTGCTATGAGTAACCAGGAGAACCCGCCGTGCTTTAGATGCCATTCAATATGGCAATTACGCGCAAGCCTAGATAAGCACACAGTTCGTGACAGGACTTCTAGTTTTAACTGTACAGGTAATAAATTACCTAAACTGTATTAAAATAATTGAGTATAGATATTGTCAAGAGAATGCAGGAGAATGCTTCTCCTAGCTCTAATTTAAAAAAAAAAACTTTTCTCCCAGATCTCCAGCTTATCGCTTCGTGCCTTCGGCGTTCACAGGGCCCGTAGCGCCCGTTATACACATTGCTCCAGGGGCCCATCATCGCGCTCGGCGGTCCTGACAGTGTTCAGCATAAGGGACCCGAGTTTACACTAAGCGTTTTTAAAACTCCCTATAGCTTGCGCAAGTCTATTACGCCATGCGAGCCTCATTTCAGATAACCATGGATTTGAAAAACTTCGTTCGAGACAGGCATAATATGAATTTGAAAAAGTTGAGACTTTCGTTTTCCTGCGAGCCAGAATTGCTAGGCAAACTGCAATGGTGTCGAAAAGCTATTTCTGGAAGACATATGATAAAACAAAAGAAAAGCCTTTTAGAAATTTTCTCGATATCAAAAGTTTACCTGTATATCTGTATCCATGAATAAAACCACCTGCTGATCTTCTGAAATCCAAGTAATGGGAGAGAGCGCCAGCAAAGTATAATCCGGGATAATCAGACGATTCGTAATGGTTGAACATTGTCGGGAATTTGGATCTAGTGTTTTTACCGTATGTTATGTTAGTTGATCTGGAATATGAAAATAATTGAATGAAAATGTGTATACACGCAAGATAAAACACGTTGACAACCAGGGACGTTGCTAAGGGGTCTCGGATGGGAGTGTGCGCCTCTAGATTTCCAATGCACCCCCTCCCCATAGGCAAAATTCCGACTACCACTACATAATTTACAACAGGTGGTTAAATTCTTTAGCATCTCCCCCTCCCCGAGTCAAACGTTTCCAACCATACAGGTTTTAACATTTTACCAAACACCAGGGACGTCGGAAGCACGGGGGCAGCTGTCCTCCCTCCCTTCGGACAACGGGGGCGGAGGGGTTCATTTTTTCCATGCTTTATTCCCGAAGTAAAGTTAAAATACACCCCAAATCCGTTCTGGGAGTATTCAAAATTCAATGGGAGAGTTGGTGGAGTTTGGGAGGAAGCTTCCCCTTCCGATGATCGGAAGGTGGACACCTCCTCTGAAACTCCCTCATCTCAGGCCTTCGGCCTTCGAGACATGCATGCTTCTGCATGTCATGGCGGGGCAGCTAGTGCTAGTAAATGCTTTTTTCCCGGGGTCTGTTTCCCTCCTGCCCTGAAGTGCTTCCGGCGCCCCTGCCAAACGCACACGATACACGGGCGGATGCGGCCGATTCGTTATGTAAGGTTGGTTAAGATACAGAAGATCATTTGTACACCACCACAGACTATTAATTATCCAACAGAGGGCGAATTCTAACTACAAATCAATATTTGGGGAGAAGTTTATTAGTTTTCAATCAATATTTTAGGGAATTCCACTACTTTCCTGTCTGAAAACTCCAGATTAGGGCCAAATTCTAGACAATGTTTGCAAAGGTTCAAGTCTGAAATTTCCAACATTTTCCAATTTATGACTTCCAATTTACCAATTATTCACGGTACATTTGATGAATGATGGGGGGGGGGGGGGGGGACTCAAGAATTCTACGTGTTCATAAGAATGCGGTAAAAAAAACCTGACAACCAGTTTCCAGTATTTCCTCCGACCGTCAATGTGACCGCAAAAATCCCGTCATTTTTGCAATGGTGCATGATGGCTTTTCATTTTCGACCAAGAACCAACACCAAGAAATTGATATTTGGTTCAGCTTCATTAAGCAAGTAGACTGTTTAATTATCCAGTGGAAAAGATCAAATAATGAGGGTCGCGCCAAAGGCAAATGTTATGTCGACAATCGAATCGGGCACAGGATTTGGAATCGAATTCAATCGTGAATTTCACTACTAACCGCCGAGTTATTATTTTCATCTTATCCCGAACCTTTTTTTTGGTCTCTATGGTTCGCAATTTTTTTAAGTTTCCACAATTCTGTACATTTCAAAGCGCACGTACAGTATGGTCATTTTCCACGGGTGGGCAATATTTCCACGGACGCAATAATATTAGATTCCAAACACTAATTACGGATATCATCAACAATTTAATAAATGAAGCACCGGGTACAACCCGGTGTTTCATAAATTAAAATTTTGCTGCAGCAGATTTTTATTACCTGGAGAACGCATGCGGGGACATCACTGCCCACGAGTGGATTACGACCAGTCCTCAGCTACTATACTGTATGCCTTCTTTTTCTCTCTGTTTTGCGACGTATATTGTGGTCGTCAGAAGCCAAATAAGAGTCCAACCTTGACTCTGAAGAAATTGGCAAAGAAACATTTTTGGTGGATGTCATTCGATGTGGAACTCCCCCACCCCACCCCCGGGAACAACACCCCCCCCCCCAACTATACGTGAAACATTCGCGTGTCCCGGGTGAGACAGCAGGGTAGGATATTTCTATCCCACCCAACCAACGTGACATACTCATTTGCATATTTTATTAGGTCGCGGAACTATTTCATCATCGTCTACACAATTGTAAATAAACGGTAAATTGTGTTCGTTCATTACCTATTTATCTCTTCTTTGTTGATATAGACTCAATATTTAATTATTATTCAAATATTAAACTTGATTTGTTTCAACCCCATATTTCTCTGCAGATTTAATAATATCACTGCGCGAATTTATCGGGCACTTCCCGCTGATTTATAATGGATCAAACTCACTGTGACTTTAATGCATCAAATCCGTTCTATTTAAGGTGTGTGCTGATGTATGCAAACTGAAATGATGTACTGTTGTCACTTATGGGCAGAAGCCCACGGTGTGTTTATTCAGTTATTTGAATAAAAAGTTCTATATATATATTTGCCCAAGTTAATCAAAAAATGCGGGATGTTCCAGATCAGAAGTAGTTTCAAAAGGGAACCTCCTCGAATTCTTCAACTAAAATCAGGGCAATTTCGAACCGAATCGCATTTCGAAGCTCTGCATGGTCTCACCTTGCACCTATTGAAACTAGAACCTCGGCTGTTGAGTCTACACACCAAAACTGCAAATGAAATGTTTATTTATTTATTTATTTATTTATTTATCTATTTATTTATTTATTCATTTAATTAATTAATTTATTATTATTTAATTTATTGATTGATTTATCTATTTATTTTATTTATTTATTTATTTATTTATTTATATTTCATTTATATATTTATTTATTTAATTTATTAATTTATCTATTTATTTATTTGTCATTTATATTATTTTATTTTATTTATTTATTTATATTTTTATTTATTTATTTATTCATATATTTTGTTTTATTTACTTATTTATTTATATTTTTATTAGTTATTGGTGTTTAAAGTCACATATTTCTGCACAATGGCTAATCATGACCATAACATGGAGATAAAGCTAAGTTTAATCAATCGTTTATACCCATGTTGCCCATTTTAGAGGACTTCCACCCCAAGCATTGGTGAGTCCTTTTTTACCAGTAAAACATAGCTTGTTTATAACAGTAAACAGGCACTGCTTCACTTCCCGGGGTTTCAACGGGGAATTACTGGTTAGGAACGTTTATCTTTGAAATGATTTTACCACTTTAAATTAATCTATTTTCGGAAATGGGAAAATGGAGTGACGAAGTTTACATCAAGTCTACAAAAACTGAGGTACCGTTCTGTTTTGTTTCAAATTGAAAAAAAAATGTTATTATAAGGTCATCGCTGCGACCGTCACATCGCATCCATTGTAATAGCCTTTACACAATAAAGAAAACCTGTCAACTTACTCATGCCATATACTTTTGTCGAATTCAAATCCTGAACATCGAATAATTTTATCGTACGAATGCCTCAATGCAAAGTTGTCAAACAATTCCGTGTTAGCAGATTGGTGTTCTGGTCGCAAACGAACTTTGAACTTTCCATTTGCCTCCTTGGTAAACATTGAAGAGTCAGCTCCTTCCGTCAGTGCATCCAATGATTTCAGCTGATACGTATCCAACATTTCGTTATTTACTGCCCTGTAAAACAATATTTTATTATATGACTATGTAATTTAACCCTTTACTCAACGAATCGCCGCATCCGCCCGCGTAATATGCAAATTCCGCAGCTGAAGAAATATTATTTTTCGAAAAATTTCAACAAAACCATATCATGTGACCCCTCTTTGGAACGAGCTCGTCCAGCTCGTTCCAAAGAGTGGTCACATGATATCGTTTTGTTGAAATTTTTTGGAAAAAATTAAAAAATGATATTTAAAATAATAAATTTGAAAACGTCTGCGTTGGGTAAAGGGTTAACCTCTGAATATCACAACTGTTTGGAGATCTTTTCCTGGTCCCCGGAAAATCCACAGTGTGGAACCCGATTCCGTTTCACTGTAGTATGACAGATTATTTACGGGTGCGTTCGAATTATAATAATTAGGTTTTCCGGTTGCAGAGTGAACTTTACTCTGAGCTGGAATGGGTGCGCTCGAGCGGCGGTCCGGGTTGACTGAACGCTGACTGTTCACTATGTTACGTATTCGTGCTCATCGGGGGGGGGGGGGGGGGGGGTGTCATCGGACGTGTGCACCTGTTACAAAAATAAGTGTAAACAAAAATAATTCTTTTTTACTTCAACCCAATTCACCAAAAAAGGTTGAACTATCAGTCATATAATAAACCTTCTATCGCCACAGCGAAGAGATCTGGGTCGGTCATCGCATCACGTCTCGTTGAGGAGGTCAGAGCGCCGGATCAACCTCACTGCCTGTGGCAGCTCTTTTGATCCGGCGATCTAACCTCTTGAACACGACGTGTTACTACGACCCAGATTACTTAACTGTAGCGATAAATTCTAAACTACCAGGCAATAGCTCTACCCACAATACCGCTTGGCCTAGAATTACGTTCTACCTATACCAAATATAAGGCAGTTCACACTTTGAGTGGATGAAAAGCACAAAGGGCTAACAGTAGGGCTACAGGGGTACAGACCGTACATCCTATACCACCATTCAAAACTACCAAGGACTACCTAACAGTACCGCACTAGACTACCATGTATTCCCCCAACCATCACACAATACCGACTGGCCTATATTACGTACTACCTATAGCAGTTATAGAATAATATGAAACAAAAGGCGGATTAGTAGCAGTAAGGGTTAATAGGGGACCTACAGGGGAATATACCGCTATTACTATATCTCTCCCTTCGAGAAGCCGACACGCACTTACCCAACAACGTGATGAAGGAACGTGGATAACAGCAGCGGTAGGCGTTTTTATGACGTCACGTGCGCAATATGACGTCACGACGTAAAAAACAAAGTCAACCGTTTCGCGGGCAAAACTTTCAAGAAGAATCACATTTCCCATCAATATTCCATTAGATACCCATACCATACACCCATAGCACTGTGTGTATATCCATGTATCACAAAACATACCATAGCATACTGTATCTGTAATACCTGAACCACTTCCCGGATATCGCCGAAGGGAGTAGAAGTTTTGCACAGGAAAAAGTTACTCAGGCAAAAGTCCGGTTCATATGGGAATTTAACACTAGCTGCTCGGGCAAAAGCCTGGCTAACAGGGTACGATCGGGTACATGCTTTACAGCTACCGCATATACATTTTTAGACAATTATCAAACAGAGGCAGTTACTAAAAAAACTTTTACAGCTGTATTTTCCAGAATTGTTTATCCTTATCATCTATGGCTATAAATCATTGGAATAAATCATTAGCATTTAAAAATGCTAATGATTTATTTCAGTGATTTATATACGCAGGTCGTGAATACAGTTCTGGAAAATAAAACTGTAAAAGTTTTATAGTAATTACCAAACTGTGTAAAGAATTGTTTTTATTGCCAGCCGGAGAGATTAAATAATTTATTTGTGTTTAATGCCTTATATTTCTGCACAGTGGCTAATCGTGACAGCAAAGCGGATATAAAGTCAATTCCAGCTAATCATTTATACCCATTTTGGAGGGCTTCCACGACAGTCATTGATTTAAGATCCCATTTTACCAGTAAAAATAGATATAGAATACCATAGTAGCTTGGTGTACCAAATGTTCACCACAAGAGGTGAAGTGGTGAGCGGTTAACGAGTGGTGAACATTTGGCACATGATCGTCAGATTATTAAGAGTCGCTATTGTTTTTTCTCGATTTTACTGAGCCGCAGACGTACATACGTGCGAATTTGTTTTGGTTTACATGAGCACCGGCGGGCGGTTCTTCCGCTGTCAATTTTATAGCCGAAACGAAATGGAAAAAGAAATGCGCAAATCACGGGGCTTTTTTTTATTTTAATAACATAATAACATGCTATTTCGAGTTATGGATGCCTCATTAACATGAGACAACGCATGTTTGTTAATTGTTGGTATCTTATGAGGTAAACTCATTTAAAAACGTAATAAATAATTGCCCCTTTCATTTCACTCTGCACGAGGTGGAGAGCGATAAATTTAGACAAGTTTGCATTCAGGTCGAGGTCATCAAAGATCAGTTTGGATGTAGTTCCACTGTAGGTGTACTAAAATCCGCTGGCGTGTTCACCACGGTTGGGGTGTAAAGCTAAAATTTATGTCATAGGCTTTTTATATATAGTAGAAAAGGTAATCATGGTATAAAGCTTGTTTACCAACGTAAACAAATACTACTTCATATACCAACGGTGGCGATATATTAATTATCAATGAGATATTGGATTACTCTCCTTGCATTGCTCAACTACTCGTCTGCTTTTGTAAACAAATGAATGCCGATAAGAAAATGTAAGGAAAACATGAAACAGTTTGCAAGCACAACTAATGATGAAATTTGGACAAAATTGGATGACATAATCAAAACGTCACGGAACGTTTATTTGGCGGATACGGTGTCACATGGGGCTCAGAGAGAACAATATTAAGTTCGCATGAAGCCTTGCCCAATACTATTCTCACTTCGCCCAAATAAACGTTCCCTAACTTATAATCTTACAGACTACTTTTTTCTATTAGGTGAACTAGGCAATTGCAGTCAACAAAAAATACCGAGTTCTCACTTCTTCCACGAGAAGCGGAATAACTTAAAAAACTGGCTCGGGGAAGTTGTATATCGACCGGCCCAGTTTTGTTTGGTTGACGAACCTGAGTGTGTGTCATTCCGCCTCAAATTGAAGGCGTATCTACCCAAAGGTGAACTAGTGGGCCGATATAGCGGTTATACTTAATTCAGATGCCACGGAATGTTATTTTGATGCTTAATACATCACATATTATATCGACATGTTCAAAGAAAACATTGAAATTCGATGGACCTGATCCATCGGCAATCTGTCTACTCTAAAATTATCCAGTCTCTCAGCCCACCAGCCCCTCTCTCTTTCTAATGCACCTTAATAATGTAATCGTTAGTATATACTGATATAATTCACAAAATGTTCTAACAAACTAGGACAGTTTGCATTACTTTTCAAGGCCGACCGCTAGGTATGAGGACGAAGGTGGCAATCGCTAATCTTGGAGGATGTTTACATACAAAAAGACATTTTTTTAGAGTCTCGAATAATTTGTTTGCGAAATAGGGGATAAAACAACCATTACTTATTCCCTGTTCCTTATCGGCATTCGTCATCAACCGATAAAATCGGTTGATGACGAATGTCGAATAAAGAACTGGGAATAAGTAACGGTTGTCACGCCCGTGCGAAATAGCCTCAATACGCAGCATTTATGGTGTTATTTTAAAAATTGTTCTGGGAGGGAGATACCCTGGACCCCCCTAGAAGAGATTTGTGCATTCACACCGACACAGAATTTGACTGGGCTTTCCCAGTTTTTGTCTGTTTTCTCTTATATTGGTTACATAATAAGCCGATCCAGTTGACTATGTTTTGACTTCAAAGATTTGTTTTTTTCTCTAGTGAAGATCAGTGGCGTAGGGGATGGAACTGCAGGGCCCGCATTGCGGGGCGCCCCGGCTGGAAGGGGGGGGGGACCGTCTTGAAGGACGTCCCAACGCTGGAAGAAAGAAGGAAAGAGAGAGAGAGAGCGTGTCTGTGTACCAAATACACATAATTTCAAACTCTCACTTCCACACAACGTACTCTTTGTAGTCTTTGTATTATTCTTTTAACCCTTTACCTAACGTAACAGCCAAAACAGGCCAGCGCTATTCTCAAAAATCGCCGATTAATTTTCATTATTTTTTTCATTTTTTGTCTCAAAAACATAGGTTATGACCCCTCGTTGGAACGAGCTCGTCGAGCTCGTTCCAACGATGGATCACAACCTATGTTTTGAGACAAAAATGAAAAAAATTAGTTATTCAAGAATTATTTTTGCAAGTGTTAGGTAAAGGGTTAAGTGAACGCTACATCATTGTAACTGATAGGGGTGAGAAATGAACAATATACATACATGTTGCCTCTCAAGTCCCACATGTTGGGCGTGCATGTGTGTATCGTTGGATGGTGGGGGGGGGGGGGGGTGAAACTTAAAACATGTAATGAAAAAATCTACAGAGTCGTACTTTTAGAATCGATCCTATAGGCTATACCTTCATTTACTTTATGGTGTATGCACTACGTGAAATCCTGTATGCTGTGCACGATAACAACACTAAATGTGCTCCCGTTCTAAGGCAACCACCATCATGAAAGGGCCCCCGTCTCTATCTCGCGGGGGGGGGGGGCACAAGATTTTACTAAAATATATTAATTAGAAGCGCATACCTCACATCTCCGACATAGTGGGTGGCCCAGGCTAATCTTATTCTATCCCTTGAGAGTAGATGGATGAACGCTGTGTTACCATAAATTGAGGATGCCGTCTCGAATGCTGAATTACCTTTTCCTAGAATGTGATGAAAGGTTACAAGTATAGTGAAACATATCCTGTCTCGACACCATTAGGATTGTGTATTTTGATACAAGATAGTGGAGGTACTTGGATTAATGATTCTGGACTGTATAACAATGTTATGTAAGAAACATAGAAGGTGCCCCAATTAGAGCCGAGAACACACACTTCGTTGAAATCTGGCCTACCTGGTGCGTTCACATTAACATTTCGCTTCTGGTGAGAAGGAAGTCGTGTAAACTGAACAGTTCTTTAAAGTTCAGTATCGTCTGGTCGACTAGACAGACGATACCTGACTAAAAATAACTGCTGGACCTTAAGTATTGGTAAGTCTTTTTTACCTTATATAAACTTACTATCACTTTAAATTGTTTTAGAAGTTAAACCCTCATATAAAAAAAACAGTTGACTACAATGTGAGCTTATATTGTTGCCAAAGAATATTACGGATAGGTAGGAATCTTTTGAAGTCAAATAGTTTACTGTTGTCCGATTTGGGACTCAAAAGAAAAAAAACCAGCATAGTGGCAAAATCAAAGATTTTGTCCACAATTGAAAAGGATACGAAGGAGAGAACATTTATCGAGGAGCGCATACACGCACGATGTAAGTTGGGTTTGTGGCAAATAAGGCGTTTGTCTGGAATGTTTTAACGTACACCGTCTGTACACATTTGGACAAATAAACACATTTTGCCATGATGATTTCCAGTCCAATACGTTATGTTTTTTTTTTCAGGTATTAACACTACATGCCGGACAATTCCAGATTTTATTCGCCGATATCACCTTATCCGACTAATTATCGCCTTTTAAAGGAGTTTCCATTGCACCAACGATTTTGGTAAGTTATACGAGACGTGATTATTATAATCCCTGATGGGACGGGTGTGGGATGGGAAAACCTCACCCCAGGACAAGATATTTGGGCCAGACACGAGGCTTGCCGAGTGTTTGGACCAAATATCTTGCCCTCGGGGGAGATTTTCCCATCCCACACCCGTACCCATCAGGGATTATTTTTCTCCCCCATCATACAGCGGTTACGTTAGCCAGAGGTAATCGGCGGTCACGTGCTGATATACTCAACTCATTTGGTATTCGTTGTTTTAAAAAACTAATGACACCATCGGAAAGAGCATGCAAACGTTAAAGATATATACCACGAAATCAATTAGGAACGGTGGCATCTTGGGGTTTGAAGAGTTTTAGAGCATCAAGCTTTGATCACATAGCATTCTGATGACGTCAATATGAATTAGTTGGTAGCAAGAAACTGATACGATATGCATAACGTCATAATAACGTTGTAAATGTATAACGTCACGTGGGTGGGGTGGGATACATCTGAGTAGTAGTGTAGGTACCCGATCGTCCCTTATTACCCGGAGCTTTGGGGGAGCAACTAGTGTTAAATTCCCATAGGAACCGGAGCCGTTTGGGGGAGCAACTTTGGGGGAGCAAAAGTACGGCTCCTTACAGCTAGATCCGCCAAATGGTGTAGGTACTGTATATGTAGTATGCTATGGCATGTATAGTGATATATGTACGCAAGGGCTATAGGTATATATTATGGGTAAGTGGTGGAAAGATGATGTGAAAATTGGGTTTTCTTGAAAGTTTTTCCCGCGAAACGGTTGACGTTGCTATTGACGTCGTGACGTCATGATACGAGAAGCTGACCACTGTTATTGTCCAGTATACAATCTGACATAACGTTATTCGGGTCAGGGTATGCCTGACTTCTCGTATGGGGTGGCGGTGATATGGTAGTAGTGGTATATATGCATGTAGGTCCCAAGTTAGCCCTTAATACTATTAATCCACCTTATGCTTCATATTATCCTATGTCTGCTATAGCTAAGTCAAGCAGTAGGGTGGGTGGGTGGTAGTGTGGTATTGCGAGATAGTCATTGGTGGTTTAGATTGGCAGTACAGGATGAATGATCTGTTGGTCTATTACCCCCCTTAGTACTATTAACCTACTGAATCCTTTGTATTATCTTATGGCTGGTATTGGTAGTTTAGTGTTAGGCCAGGCAGTATTATACTAGGTTTTTTGGAACGGGTGGCATAGGATGCATGGTATATACCCCTGTAGGTCCAGTCCTCGATATTATTAACCAGCCGATTGCTTTGTACTATTCAATGACTGGTATAGGGAGTACGTTATGGCAGGTCAAGTGGTATTGTGGGGTGGGGTGGGGGTAATGCCTGGCAGTATAGAACTGCGGTATAGTATGGACGATATATACCTCTGTGGGCCCCTGCAGGTCCTATGTTAGCCCTTAGTACTATTAATTCACCTGATGCTTCATGTTATCCTATGACTGGTATAGGTAGTATGCAATGCTAGGCATAGGGGTATTGTGGGTAGGGGTACTGCCTGGTAGTTTAGAACGGTACTACAGCATGGGCTGTATATACACCTATAGGCCCCCTGTTAGTGCTTGGTACTATTAACCAACCGATTGCTTTGGTTTATTATATGGCTGGTATATGTAGTACGTTATGATAGATCTAGTGATTTTGTGGGGTGGGGGTAATGCCTGGCAGTACAGAACAACAGTATAGTATGGACAATATATAGCTCTGTGGGCCCCCGGCAGCCGTTGATAATACTAATCGACTTAATGCTTTATGTCACCCCATAACTAATATAGGTAGTATGTAATGTGGGGCCAGATGTTATTGTGGGTGGGTGGGTGTAATGCATGGTCGCCTAGTGTGGTAGTGTAGGATGTACGCGTTCTCCCCCCACAGGTCCCATGTTAGTCCTTAGTACTATTAATACGCCTAATGCTTCATGTTATCCTATAACTTGTATAGGTAGTATGTAATGCTAGGCCAAGGGGTACTATGGGTAAGTGTAATGCCTGATGTCAAAACACGGAATCCAAATTTTACGGCCTCGGCTAGGAATCTCAAGAACAGAATGCCTTATATGTATACAGGGGAAATCTGATTCAACCTTGATCAATGCGATAGTCGAGACTGAGATAGGTATAGCTAGGAAGTAATGGATGAGATATGGGACAGAATAACAGAAGCCAATAGTACTGGTACAAGGCCTCAATGGAACAAGACTGTTGTAGAAGCTAATGATAGGGCAGATAGGCCATAGACCTGTAATGGCCTTGGAGCTTTGGCGACAAGATGGAAGCGGTTGTTAAGACTACATTAGACCCATTGAGGGTTTTTACATAGCCTAAAGCGACAAAAAAGGGATTCTCCAAAAGGTATCCTCGATAGGTACTCTCAATAGGTATCCTCAAATAATACAATACCAGGCCATAGGTATCCTCAAATATCCGTATGTGCCTATGTGATAAGGCATATTGTGTCACATTGTGCCTTTTCACATAAGCACATATGACAAAAAGGGATTATCCAGTAGGTATCCTCGATAGGTATCCTCAAATAATACAATACCAGACCAAAGGTATCCTCAAATACCCGTATGTGCCTATGTGATAGGGCACAATGTGACACAATGTGCCCTAGCACAAAGGCACATGCTTTATGTGCCGATATGTGCTTATGTGAAAAGGCACAATGTGACACAATGTGCCCTATCACATAGGCACATACGGATATTTGAGGATACCTATGGCCTGGAATTGTATTATTTGAGGATACCTATTGAGGGTACCTATCGAGGATACCTTTTGGAGAATCCCTTTTTGTCGCATTAGGCTATGTAAAAACCCTCAATGGGTCTAATGTAGTCTTACCAACCGCTTCCATCTTGTCGCCAAAGCTCCAAGGCCATTACAGGTCTATGGCCTATCTGCCCTATCATTAGCTTCTACAACAGTCTTGTTCCATTGCGGCCTTGTTCCAGTACTATTGGCTTCTGTTATTCTGCCCCATATCTCATCCATTACTTCCTAGCTATACCTATCTCAGTCTCGACTATAACATTGATCAAGGTTGAATCAGATTTCCCCTGTATACATATAAAGCATTCTGTTATTGAGATTCCTAGCCGGGTCCGTAAAATTTGGATTCCGTGTTTTGACATCAGGCATTACACTTACCCATAGTACCCCTTGGCCTAGCATTACATACTACCTATACAAGTTATAGGATAACATGAAGCATTAGGCGGATTAATAGTACTAAGGACTAACATGGGACCTATAGGGGGAGAACGCGTACATCCTACACTACCACACTAGGCGACCATGCATTACACCCACCCACCCACAATAACATCTGGCCCCACATTACATACTACCTATATTAGTTATGGGGTGACATAAAGCATTAAGTCGATTAGTAGTATCAACGGCTGCCGGGGGCCCACAGAGCTATATATTGTCCATACTATACTGTTGTTCTATACTGCCAGGCATTACCCCCACCCCCACAAATCACTAGATCTATCATAACGTACTACATATACCAGCCATATAATGAAACAAAGCAATCGGTTGGTTAATAGTACCAAGCACTAACAGGGGGCCTATAGGTGTATATACAGCCCATGCTATAGTACCGTTCTAAACTACCAGGCAGTACCCCTACCCACAATACCCCTATGCCTAGCATTGCATACTACCTATACCAGTCATACGATATCATGAAGCATCAGGTGAATTAATAGTAGTAAGGGCTAACATAGGACCTGCAGGTGCCCACAGAGGTATATATCGTTCATACTATACCGCAGTTCTATACTGCCAGGCATAACCCCCACCCCACCCCACAATACCACTTGACCTGCCATAACGTACTCCCTATACCAGTCATTGAATAGTACAAAGCAATCGGCTGGTTAATAATATCGAGGACTGGACCTACAGGGGTATATACCATGCATCCTATGCCACCCGTTCTAAACAACCTAGTATAATACTGCCTGGCCTAACACAAAACTACCAATACCAGCCATAAGATAATACAAAGGATTCGGTAGGTTAATAGTACTAAGGGGGGTAATAGACCAACAGATCATTCACCCTGTACTGCCAATCTAAACCACCAATGACTATCTCGTAATACCGCACTACCACCCACCCACCCTACTGCTTGACTTAGCTATAGCAGACATAGGATAATATGAAGCATAAGGTGGATTAATAGTATTAAGGGCTAACTTGGGACCTACATGCATATATATCACTACTACCATATCACCGCCACCCCATACGAGAAGTCCGCCATACCCTGACCCGAATAACGTTATGTCAGATTGTATACTGGACAATAACAGTGGTCAGCATCTCTATGACGTCGCGCGCGTATCATGACGTCACGACGTCAATAGCAACGTCAACCGTTTCGCGGGAAAAACTTTCAAGAAAACCCAATTTTCACATCATCTTTCCACCACTTACTCATAATATATACCTATAGCCCATGCGTACATATATCACTATACATGCCATAGCATACTACATATACAGTACCTACACCATTTGGCGGATCTAGCTGCAAGGAGCCGTACTTTTGCTCCCCCAAAGTTGCTCCCCCAAACGGCTCCGGTTCCTATGGGAATTTAACACTAGTTGCTCCCCCAAAGCTCCGGGTAATAAGGGACGATCGGGTACCTACACTACTACTCATCTGTCTCTCCCTGCTATCTCACCCTGGAAAGACGGATGTTACACATGCAGTGGAAGGAGAAAACGTCATATCCTTAAGCGTGGTATTAAAACTTAGGCGTTACTTTGTAGTATCCGCGTTTGATGCTTGCAAAAAAAGTATCGGGTGAAATATTGAAAGCTGAATCAGGCTGAATGCTGAATTTCGTAAAAATAAAGCCCGGTTAAAATAAAACTGACTGCGGGTGCAGCTTTTTTAAATAAGGGTTAACGTGCTTATTATAAATAAACTTCCGAATATTTTTATCTCATTTCTAAGGGTGAATCTAAGTTCAAAGAACCACGTCAGATTATAAGAATGAAATGGCACGCGGAGGTTATTCAGCTATTAATTTTTTCATTCAGAAAACAATCAACGATATTTCAGAGAGTCGTACTGGTTGGCGCCTTAGTCATCTGCCCACCACAACAAATATCACTTCAAAAACCACCATGAACAACTACTTCACCAGCCACAACTACGTCAGCAACAACCAAAACAACCACTGCTACTTCTACACCAACCACTTTAACCCTTTACCCAACGTAACGGTCAAAACCAGCCATCTCTATTCTCAAAAATCGTCAATTAATTTTCATTATTTTTTCATTTTTTGTCTCAAAAACATAGGTTATGACCCCCTCGTTGGAACGAGCTCGTGGAGCTCGTTCCAACGAGGGGTCATAACCTATGTTTTTGAGACAAAAAATGAAAAACATTATTTATTCAAGATTTTTTTTTTGCAATTGTCGTCTGCTTTTCATGTTAGGTAAAGGGTTAACTACTAAACCAACATCTATACCAACCATCTCACCAAAACACCAAAACCACAACAACTAGTAAACTAATACACCAACAGCGACTATCAATAGTCTCAAACTTCTCGCCCAAAGTCTCCAAATTACCACTATTTTCATTCCCCAAAAGTCCCACGTTCTACCTACAGCACAATGTCAGACCCTAAAACTTTCTCCCCAATAGACTCTGAACCACTATCCTCTGGCATCAGTCAACCAACAGTCCGAATGGCCCCCAGTAGTCCTTATAACAGGTTTCTGTGAAAGGAGACTGGTCCCAATAGTCCACAGATATCCACATTATAGTCAGGTTTGAAACCATAGGGGCCGAAGCAGCTATAATATAGAAGGAGGAAGGCTGTATTCTATATTCTACGAAGGCTCTTTTGCGCTAATGGAGTAAACTACAGAACATTTGAATTGTAGAGAAATAGCACAAGACCCATATGGAGGCACAATGTAAAGCTTTAGACAGCCACCAGGTGTTTCCAAGGATAAAAGGACCCAACGGGTACAGGAAATCCATACTGTGCTATCATATTAGACAACCAGGCATACCCTACAACACCACATGGCAACATATTAAATTGTAATTACAAGGTACTTACTCAATAACTATGTACTAAATTGTCATTACAAATTAGTAGATTGTAATTATAATTTAGTATATCTTAATTACGGTGTGACGTAAATTCAAATTACAAGATTATTTATTTATTGGTGTTTTAAGGTCATATACTTGTGCACAATGGCTAATCATAACCGTGACAGTTTTACGGATGGAGGAAGCCGGAGTACCCGGAGAAAACCACCGAGCAACGACGAGCAGCTGCCAGCTCCCCAACATCGTAACTCCACACTGCAGCACAGGCAGAGTTAGATTGGTTGAAGAGATGGGTACCATCGACGTGCAGTACGCCATAGTACACGGCGCCATCGTGCCCCCATGTGGACAATCGGGGTGAAGTGCCTTGCCCTAGGAAACAACGCGGGAGTCCGAATCGATCGCTCAGATGGTCACCCATCCAAGGACTAACCGGGCTCGACGTTGCTTAACTTCGGTGATTTGACGAGAACCGGTTACCGCAACACCACCACTCCCCCAAAATTACAAGATTGTAGATTGTGATGAGACGATATTGGGCGAAACACTTTAGTATTGCGAATGTCACAATCAAGCCGGCCTAACCTTAACCCACACTCACGACATTTGGTATACAAATCTGAAATAAGAGCGGCTCACCCGGACAATCACTTGTTTCCCGATACTCTATACACAATGAGAGCGATGCGGATTTCAATTTTTTTCATATTTTTCGTTATTTTTTAATCCTTTGAACTCTAGTGGTATCTTCCTTGCCAGTTCACTGGCCGCAATTGGAATAGTCCATATTCATTATTTGGTGTAGACTAATCTATATTTTCAACGTGCAGCCTTGGGGCTGCACATTGAAAATATTGATTGGTCTATCCCACACATTTACTGATCAGCCATCCCATATAATGTCGTTATGACGTATCATGTTCCTGGTCGGAGAAGCGGCCGCTCGTGTTCAAAGGGTTAAGATAAATGCCTGTATCAAACCCCTGTCTTTCAAACTTTGCATATAACATTTCCAGAAAAAAACACGTATAAAAATGTTTTCACTGAAAGGAAATTCGTAATTTCTCAGATGATGTCACAGGGGTCATAAATCGAAAAAAGCCAACTTTGTCCGATTTTCATGAAATTTTAATTTTGTTGTGGAACTCGAAAAATTAAGAGACATCTTTTCTTTTGTTTTTTTTTATTCCACCATTTTTACGTTAATTCAGAATTTCAAATTTCATACAAATCATTCTGGTCATTTGCAGATGTGCAGACTTAAGTTTTAATTTCATATTGAGAGACCCGATGCCAGCGATGCCAAATTTACAATATTTTCTATACCTTTTATTATCAACATCATATTAAGCCTCAGCCTTTCGAAATTTTTGGAAACATAATCAGCACAAAAAAACATATCTAAAAATGTCGTGAAAATTCTCAACCATTTTGGCCGAACGCGGGGGTGACATCATAGAGGGTCATAGCATCTAAAATTAAAATGGTCGGCTTTATGTGAAATTTCAGTATGCTATTGAGCAAAAAAAAATTAGGTGATAGGCGTTTTTTTTTTTTCGAGTTAACGCCATTTTGACGTTTTAACGTCACTTTGAAGTTTAACCTATTTCTGATATATCTCACTAACAATGACCGACGGGCTATGCTTTTTATCGAGAGGCTCAGTACTTTGAAAGGCGACAGACACCTTCTCCTCGTTGTTACGGTGTTCAGCGTTGACCGTGCTTCGTTGGGTGACTTCTGGAAATTCGCTTTGCGATTTCAAAACCGGGGCGCGGTGGCTCAGTTGGTAGAGGAAGCGGCTGCAAGCCGAGAGGTCCTCGGTTCGAATCCCACCTGCGGCAACCGCGTTGTGTCCTTGGGCAAGACACTTCACCCCCATTGCCCAAGTGGGGGCACGGTGACGCTGTGTACTAAGTCGTACTGCACGTCGATGGTGCACATGTCTTCAACCAATGCTAACCCTGCTTGTGGAGTTAGTATGTTGGGGAGCTGACAGTTGTTCGCCGTTGCTCGGTGGTTCTCTTCGGGTACTCCGGCTTCCTCCACCAGTACAACTGTCGTGGTCATGATTAGCCATTGTGCAAAAATATGTGACCTTAAACACCAATAAATAAATAAATAAATAAATAATATCAAAACCATCTAGTTAAGCCTTTGAACTCTGTTGGTATCTTCCATGTCAGTCCCATAAAAACAATTAGAAGAGTCCATATTCATTATACGGGGTATAATTTTCAGCGTGCAGCCGTTGGGCTGCACGCTGAAAATATTGATTGGTCTACCTCATATGTTCACCGAACAGCCATCCTATTTAATAACGTTATGGCGTATCATGTTGCTGGCCGGAGAAACGGCAGCTAGGGTTCAAGGGGTTAAGTCATCTAACGAAGTTAGAATGACTTATTACGATCGCTGTTTTATGCCCCACCCCGACTTAAATCGGGTGGCATATAGTGATTGAAGTGTGCGTGTGGCCGTGTGTCGGTCCAAGCCAATATCTCGAAAACTGTTAGGGCCACAGTCATCAAACTTCTCACAATTATAAAGGACCATGGGAGGATGTGTCACACATCATCGCCGGGTTCGTACCTTCAAGGTCAAGGTCACATTTCAAGGTCACACTAAAAATCGGTCAATATTCGTGTCTCAGCCATAACTCAGAAACGTATCATAGTACAATTGTTAAACTTTTTACAAATGTTAAGGACAGCCAGAAGGCGTGTCGCGTATAATAGTTTCCGCCGCATCTGCAAGGTGAAGGTCACAGGGGGGGGGGGGGGGGGCATGTGTTACCTTAGTAACATTCTTCATGTTCTTTCTTTTTTTCTTTTTCGCCAAAATTTACTTTCCTTTAACCAACATCTCGCCCATTCATCGGTTTCCAGAAATTCTGTCCGCGTTGAGAGTGATGCGGATTTCAATTGTTTCATATTTTTCATTATTTTTTTTATATAAATACTGCACTGCATCAATCCCATCTCTTCCAAACTTCTCATATAATATCTCCAATATCTAAAAATGTGTTTACTGATGAGAAATTCTTAATTTTTCAGGTGGTGTCGTAGTTGTCATAAGTCGGAAAAATTCAGCTTTGTTCGATTATCTAGAAACTTTAATATGTTGTAGAACTCGAAAAATTAAGAGACAGGTGTTTAGGGTTTTTGAGATTCCGACATTTTTTACTTTTTGTTTTACGTCACTTAAAATTTTAACATTTTCTTTAAAAAAAACGCCGATTTTATAACACGCGTAGTTCCATAGTTCTAAAAGATACATCTTTCACATTTCGCACATCTATTTCCAGTTATTTGAAATTTATTCATCCGTTTTTACTCTTCAGCATTTCAACACTTCATTGTAAAGGGCCGGATTCTTAGAATTAAGGATTACAAATTCCAGCTCATTTTAAACCTATCTATCTGAAATCATGGGAATATAAACTCCGAAAAAACACATATCTAAAAATGTACTGCCGTCCTAGCAAATTCTCAAGCGTTATACCTGAAGGCTGGGGCGACGCCATAAAGGGTCATATGGTCAAAAATTAAAACTCGTGGAATTTTTCAGAAATTTTAGTATGTTGTGGAGCCTGAAAAATTAAGAGATATCCGTTTTCTGTGTTTCTATTTGATGTCATTTTGACGATTTTACGTCACTTCAAAGTTTATCCTATTTTTCACATACAGTTAAAACTAGAAGTCCTGTCACGAACTGTGCGCTTATCTAGGTTTAATTGCGCGCAGTTGCCATATCGAATGGCATCCAAAGCACGTCAGGTTCTCTTAGTTAATCATAACAAACACAGGTAATGTTTCTGCTAATGGACGTCCGGGGTTACCCGGAGGTCCACTGGCTGAAACATTGCTTGTGCACAGGCCATATGTATAGAATTTCATAGCCTTACTATGACCATAATGCGTAGATTAACGCACAGACCGACGTGCTATTTGTGCGCATTTCATGACAGGACTTCTAGTTTCAACTTTATTTCATTACAAAAGCGTCATTTGAAATTGTTTGAAATTATTGAAGGTTATTTTTCATTTCAAATTTCGTCACCCGATGCCAGCGATGCTAGTTTTACATTTTTCTCTATATTTTTTATTTTAAATCTCATTTTCAGCCCCAGTCTTTCGATTTTTCGGGAATATAATGTCCGCAACAAAAAAATATATCTAAAAATATATTGCCGTCCCACGACATTTTCAACCGAAACACCCGAACGCTTGGGTGACGTCATAGAGAGTCATGACACCATAGAGGATCATATGATCAAAAATTAAAATTCATCGAATTTCTCTGAAATCTTAGTATGCCGTAGAGCTAAAACAAACTTAAGAGACAACTGGGGTTTTTTTTGTTGGTTTTTCGATTTGACATCAGTATGACATGTTTACGTTACTTCAAACTTTAGACTGTTTTTCACATATTTCATTAAAAACACTGTCTTCTGATTGACGTAACTCCATTAGTACTGAAATGGTTAACCGGATAATCGATTTGAAACCAGTCAGCTAACTAACCGATTAGAAAAACCGTCAATCGGTTATCCGAAATATCGATAGTGACGTCATTCCACGTTTAAAACGTAGTAAATCTGTCGTTTCTCCTTTGGGATAGACTACACTTCGGAACAGCGCTGTACATATTGAGAAATAATCGACTTTGGCGTTCAAGACATCGTTAATGATCGGCAGTTTCCGTGAGTAATGAGAAATCGCAGAAACTATTCCGCAGTGTGTTTACAAAGAATGCCTATTCTTTTCTTTCTGATAATCCCGTGACATATAGGCCAAAATGCCGGGTGCTTTTTGTTATGCTATATTTGAATACCTAAGTACTCAGTGTATGCACATGTCACGTAAATAAAGAACTACTACTACTACTACTACAAACGAACGTTGTCGAGTACTCGACAACGTTCGTTTGTATACACACCACGGAATAGTTTGAAAATACTGCTTTCCAATTTCTATAGTTTTGATCCCACATTCGATGAAATAATGTCCACGGATAACTGGATATTATCCGGTCATAGCACTCAGTTAGTCGGTTACAAAATGAGCCAACCGTTTCAGCCCCAAGCTCCGCATTTATCAAAGATACACCTTCTAAAGTTCGCACACTGTTTTCTAACCATTTGAAAAAGGTTATTCCAATTTGACGGTTTTTTTTATCTATCCTTTATTTTCAACCATACGCTTTCGAATTTTCGGGAATATAAGCTCCGCAAAACCCGTATCTAAAAATATATTGCCGTCCTACGAAATTCTCAACCGTTATACCCGAACGCTGGGGTGGCGTCATAGTGCGTCATATGGTCAGAAATTAAAATTCGTCGGATTGTTCTTAAATTATAGTGTGTTGTAGTGTTTAAAAAATAATAGATAGCTGTTTTTCTGTTTTTCGATTTGGCGCCATTTTTACATCACTTCAGTGTTTAGCTTATTATTGGCATATTTCATTAAAATGAGACGCCGGGCTCTGCTTTATTGAGCGGCTAAGTACGTTAAAAGATGACCTTTTCGTCCTTGCTGGGCCGTTGGTCATCGACCGTGTTTCGTTGGATGTCTTCTGTTTCTAGTCAGAACTTACCAAGAATTAAGACCGATTTCCCTTCGTATTCCTTCGGATCAGTGCTGATAGACTCGTACCCTTCGGCATACTCAATTCCTGGTATATCTGGAATGTGTGGTTTTCCCAGTCCAGTTGATACAATCAGCGATCTGAAGATACAAAATGACATCAGTCCAGGAAATACAATGAGGATAAAATGTATTTCTCAACGACAGCTCCACGAAAGAGAACAGTACTTATTTACTTTGATATAAAGGTGGTTCTGGCTTACAGTTTACTTGGGCACTGTTAAGCGTCGAAATTCGAATCGATTTGAAAACGTCGCGATAATTCGATTCGAGTAGCGGCGATTTGGAAATTTTGCTGGTCAGGATCGAACCGTGGAACTTTCAATTTTAAGTTCAAAGCCCTAACCACTGAGCCACCGCACTCCCGAGTTTACGTTTCTAGCGTATTTTACGTGTGCTAATACCAATGGGGGTGGAGAGACAGGTAAAATGGGGGGGGGGGGGGGGGGGGGGTGGGGGCGTATGAGCGGGATGGTGCACAAATATCCAAGACAATGATTTTCGGTCGTTGTCGTGTTGTTTGCAGCAATCAGATATACTCCCCTTGAATCGAACACACCCTACGAACACCCCTCCCCCACCCGTCCTATTAGAGATTTTTAGGTCACATAGCAACCATGTGACACCATAGAAACAAGACAGCTGGCTCCGGTTAACAAACTGGACGACGGAAACAAGCATCACCCGAACAATCCTAACTATAAGCGCTGCGCATGCGCAATGAGACCGTGTATCACAATGGTAATGGCGCCACAACATGGCTGTTTACGCGAACTACCGTGACAACACAAGACGTTTCCAGGAGCGGTCCGGGTCCGAGCTGATGACGTCACTTCCTAGTTCCTTTCCTTGGACCTGGCAGTGATTCCTGTCCGGGTACATATACAACAACTAACTACGTTTGGGTGATATAGTACCATATAAGGATCAGGAATACTATATTAGGTACACCTAAGTAGGGGCGTCGCGAAGATGACCGATTGTAAGGGCGGATATAAACAGGATTTGCCCAGACTGTGTTGACTCAAGTCCAGACTGATAAAATATGTCAACATCGTCAAGATATACCTTCACAGAAGGCTTGCCTCGATGATGTATATGGAATACAGGCCGGTCGGAATTATAGTTAAAAAGATTTCTTGGAAATTCATTTGTAGATAAATAAAATGCATACGTAGCAGCTATCACGCAACCTCTTATTTAATTAACACGTACCATACTTCAGTTGGTGATACGAAGTTCCCGGCAGCCCGAATCGGGTTCTACACAAACCTCCAGTCTGTTTGACCGAATCTTGTCAGGTAAGAGAATATATGATTTCTAACAAGAGTGAAACTACATATACATATAAGACGCCAATTCAGACGAAGATGCTGCCACTACAAAATATTCTTTAACCCTTTACCTAACACGAAAAGCAGACGACACTTGCAAACAGAATTGTTGAATAACGATTTTTTTTCACTGTTTGTCGCTAAAACATAGGTTATGACCCCTCATTGGTACGACCTCGTCGAGCTCGTTCCAAAGAGGGGTCATAACCAATGTTTTTGAGACAAAAAATGAAAAAAATAATGAAATTTAATTGGCGATTTTTGTGCATAGCGCGGGCCGGTTTTGACCGTTATGTTGGGTAAAGGGTTAAAATAATATTACCTGAACTTTTTTCGTGCACATGATAGGGCTGCACGGTATTCTAAACTGAATACCAATATGGGTATGGAAAAAATACCGCGGTATACCGGTATATCAAAAGACTGTTCACAGATCTAAACACACGTACCGCAATCGGGACTTGAGTCACCACAGTGAAGTGAATTAGCTTGCCTTGATGATGCAGTTCGAGTAACCCTTTACCCAAACGCAGACGATGTAAAAATTTATTACTTAAAATATTAGTTTATCGAATTTTTCCAAAGATTTCCACAAAACAATAACATGTGACCCCTCATTGGAACGAGCTCGACAAACTCGTTCCATTGAGAATAACATGATATGGTTTTGTTGAATTTTTTGACAAAAAATGTAATTGAGATTAGGGTATTTCTGTACAATGAAAATTGTGGTTTCACCAAATGGTATATTGCTTCAATTACCGGCGTTCAAGCGATCAACAATTTTTCCGACGGACAACAAAAATTGCCGACTCAAGGTCACAGGAGCGAAACGCCCCTCCCCACTCCATAAGCTTCGGGGCTGGTCGCATGCAAGCTGCATAAAAGGCTGGTCAAAATCTATATACGGCTAACAGTCAAAAGTGATTTCCTTTTTGGTCATTGATCATCAAAACGTCGTCAGACGTTTAAAAGCATGACTGGAGAAGTTAAAAGCTGAGAAGGCGATGAAGAACCAGAGCACTCTTTTCCTGTGGGTCACCACCACGATTTATAGTGTAAACTGGGGGCGCGGTGGCGTCGCGGTAACCGGTTCTCGTCAGATCACCAAAGTTAAGCAACGTCGAGCGCGGTTAGTAGTTGGATGGGTGACCATTTCAGCGACTGATTCACGCTCCCGCGTTGTGTCCTTGGGCAAGGCACTTAACCCCGATTGCCTACATGGGGGCACGATGACGCTGTGTACTAAGGCGTACTGCACGTCGAAGGTGCGCATGTCCTCAACCAATCTAACCCTGCCTGTGTCGCGGTGCCGAGTTCTGAGTTACGATGTTGGAGAGCTGACAGCTGCTAGTCGTTGCTCGATGGTTCTCTCCGGGTACTCCGGCTTCCTCCACCCGTAAAACTGTCACCGACATGATATGACCCTGGCTGTTAATGTGTCGTTAAACCCTAATAAAAAAATAAATAAAAAAATAGTGTAACCTGCCAAACGGGTAGCGATATAAGCCCTTTATTTCCGGGTCTGTAGTATATTTGAAATGTTCAACAACATTTAACCCTTTACCCAACGTAACGGCCAAAACCAGCCAGCGCTATTTTCAAAAATCGTCAATTAATTTTCATTATTTTTTTTCATTTTTTGTTTCAAAAACATAGGTTATGACCCCTCGTTGGAACGAGCTCGACGAGCTCGTTCCAACGAGGGGTCATAACCTATGTTTTTGAGAAAAAAATGAAAAAAATTAGTTATTCAAGAATTTTTTTTGCAAGTGTCGTCTGCTTTTCATGTTAGGTAAAGGGTTAAAAGACAATTTTTTTAAAGGCTATAAGGTATCGCTGCAGTAAATATTTGAATCAGAGTTACCCGCCTTGAAACGTTGCATTCGGAAATGAAGCAATCTCCAAAAATAAGAAGCTTTGGGAACATATATTGTTTCAATAAGCGTTTGAAGCATTCTACTGACATCTTGCATTATTGTTGAATATTCCAGATAAATAAAGCGGATGATTTGATTAGTTTTTTACCCACAAAATACAATTTACTACTGGTGTGTTTTTGTTGGGAATTCCCTGAAAAATAAAATGGTCATGTGACCGGTACTTCCCTTCCTGTCAGTTTTCTCTCTTATTTTCTGTAGGTCAGAAAAAGTTGTTTGAAGGGCTATACTTGACCAAGATATTTGAATGCCAAAATTGAAGTGATGCGATCCTTTTTTTTCGCCTGAACGTTATAATGGTCTCCTATGGGAAGTATTTAGTTCTGTGATACCTATAGGAAATGCATTCTTGGCCGCCATCCTGATCAGCGGTAACGGTATTGTGTCTCTGGCAAAAACACTTGATCCCGTTCGCCCTCGCTAGGGCGTACTGCACGATGGCGCACTTGCTAACTTTGTTAGTGAAGAGTTAGTTAGTTGAGGAATCTGAAAGTTGCTCGCCGTTGCACTGTGGTTCTCTCCGTGTACCCCGTCTTCCCCCACCCGCAAAACTGTTCAACACGATGTGACCCTGACTGTTAACTGTGTAGTTAAACTCAAGTAAACAATCAACCAAACACGGGTCAGTTAATTCAATGTGGAATTAACTGGCACCCGATATTTACCATATTAGGTCACTAACAAACCATGTACCGGTTGTGTTGTAGCCAAACACAGGTACGAACTTTGTGATGCACGTGGAACTGTGGTCCAAATTATCTCTTACCAAAGATAATAGAGTGAGCTCCCTTGATACTGTTACTGTTAGAATATCGAATAAAGTGATTTTTTTTACAATTCGTTATACAAATATTTCATGCTTCAAAAGCAAGCAAGTTCCATTGTACCCTTCGACACAATAGTACCTAATAGCATTACCCAACTAAATACAATGTATCTCATTTTTATTTTATACAATGATTACCTATTATACCATATAAAAAGCCTATGACATAAATTTTAGCTTTACGCACCAACCACGGTGAACACGCCAGCAATGGGAATTTCAATAGTTAAAATTTACACATACAGTGGAACTACATCCCAGTTGACCTTTGTGTTGTCTTATGTTAATAAAGAAACCACAGCTCGAAATAGTATGTTATTATGTTAATAAAATGCAAAATGTCCCGTGATTTGCGCGTTTGTTCTTTCCTTTTTATTTCGGACATAAAATTGACAGCGGAAGTACCGCCCACCGGATGCTCATGTAAACAAAAACAGATTCGCACGTTGAAGGCCTTGTTTAGAATTGGATATTATATTATTTAACATTTAAATAATCTGACGATCATGGTATAAATAAAATATACCCAAAGTAGCTTGGTATACCAAATGTTCACCACTCGTGGTGAACATTTGGTACACCAAGCTACTATGGGTATATTCTATATATCTACGTTTACCATTGATTGACCTATTTCAGAGTTACATAGCAGCACCTCCACTCCAGTTTAAACTTTAGACAAGATTTATTTATTGGTTTTTATTTATTTATTTATTTATTTATTTATTTATTTATTAATTTATTTATTTATTTATTTACTGGTGTTTTGACGATACTTTCCGCAGCCAGGGTCACCCCATGTCGCACAATTTGAAGGGTGCAAGAGCCCGGAGAGACCCACGGGCGAGCAGCTGTCATCTTCTCCAACTTACTAGCTCCACACAAGCAGAGTTAGCGTTGATTGAAGACGTCGGCGTGCAGTGGTGAACATTTCCAAACTAAGCCGCTATGAGTATAATCAATATATATATATACCTATCATTGATATGGACACGATTTCGATCATCAAATCTCTCCTGCCATATCATACGGAGTGTAGTACGGACAAAACGCAAGTGGTGTTTTACTGCAAAATCCAAAACGAGGCTGGATCGGAATTTTGTCCTCTTCTTACACACCTCGCGCCATAAAATGTGCAAACATAAATTTATTAAGATCTTTTTTTACCGTTGATCGTTGAGCAAATGCATCAAATAACTATTCAACGGATTTTCTCGAACCTTCGTCAGATTTGTGTCATACACACCGAATTAATGAGGTTCAGATACAATGGAATAATAGGGTAGATACAGTCCAGCCAGTCCGGAATGGAGATAAAGAACACACCATTGCAACAACTAAAACAAATAGTTTTACGTCTGCTTTTGTCCAGATGGATTCGCTCTTTCTCACTTCTCTCAAAGGGCATATTATTTAATTATTTTCCGAGGTGGGGGGGGGGGGGGGGGGTATGGAATAAAAAGATTATCAGTACAGTTAATTGTTCTGCTGTGCTGTGTCGTATCTCATTGAGCACCTTGAACCTTGTAGTCCCGCTCGAGTGGGTTATGTATACCGATTCGTGCGATACTCCTTGATTGAAGGCCCTAAACTAGAACCCATATAGAACCCCGGAAATTTCACTTTACTGATGGTCTGTATGTACATTCGTCTTCAGCACAAATTATCTAGAAACATCAAGGGTGATATTCATGAAGCATCTCAAACCCCAAATCTTTCTCAAGTACACTTCGTAAATATTTAAAATTATGCTTTTGCAAATTCTGGTCTTTAACTGGTTGAGGGCTAGATTATTTTGGGTGGTCTCAATTGATTATTCAAAATTGGTTTCATTACAAATTATTGGAGAGTGCCCACAGGCACTCTCCAATAATTTGAAATAAAACAAATTTATAACAACAAAGTTTTATTTGCATTTGGCTGAATATGAAACTTCAGCAAGGAAATTGTTTGCTTTTGATCTGGTATCCTCATTTTTCTGAAAGCCCTGATAGTGGCTTCTAGCACTGAACCAGTTAAGTTTTTCTTAAAAAGGTTATTATAAGTTGCTTAACTTTAAACCTATTCGTTGTCTTATTCTTTAAGCTAGTTACTAAATATACTTTAAAAGCTTCGTTGCTTAAAAATAAAGTGGATGATTGAATCGAACGTTCCATCACCCCGGGTAAGGTTGCATTCATTAAAACTCTAGCGGATATATAGAGGGAGATTAAACTTGCTTGGCATATACTCTATCAATCCACTTGTACATGGGTGAGTGTGGACATCACTTGTAACACAGGTGTTCGTCGTTTCATCAGTATTGAACTTATTTTGTAGTGCATATATCCTATTTATTTATTTGTTTATTAGGGTTTAACGACACATTAACAGCCAGGGTCACATCATCTCCAGGTACCGACCTGGGCATGCGCCAGTGCGTATTTGGTTCTGAAACATCAGGACCTGGCTCTTAGATCTCAGAAATAGGCTTCTCAGTTGGCGCGTAACTTCTCAGATCATATTTTGATATTCTTTCGATGGATAATCGAGAGAGACACTCTTACATGTATTATATATATGATTATCATTTATCATTGTTGTAGAGTGCTTAAGTTAATACTTCAAGTCTTAATTACCAATCATTAATCTTCACTGTGATTTCTGATCAAGTCTTGGCTGCCTAAATAGGCAGCCAAGACTTGATCAGAAACCACAGTGAAGATTAATGTTTGCTATAGTGTACTAAATGAAAATGATGCGAGCTATTACATACTTGCAGTGTGTGTTACAAACAGCAGTGTGACTCCGTAAATTGAAATCTGGCGCATGAATTAAAAAAAATAGGCTCCGAGGCTAGAGCGTATTTTAAATAGTCCTGATCGGTCCCTGCATCATGTCGGTGGCAGTTTTACGGGTGGAGGAAGCCGGAGTACCCAGAGAGAGCCACCGAGCAACGACGAGTTTCTGTCAGTTCTCCAACATCGTAACTCTATTCCGCGGCACAGGCAAGGTTAGATTGGTTGATGACATGCGCACCATCGACGTGCAGTACGCCTTAGTATAGAGCGTCATCGTGGCCCCATGTAGGCAATCGGGGTTAAGTGCCTTGTCCAAGGACATAACGTGGAGCACGATTCAGTCACTGAAATGGTCACCCATCCAACTACTAACCGCGCTCGATGTTGCTTTACTTCAGTGATCTGATGAGAACCAGTTACCGCGACGCCACCGCGCCCCCTAGACGAAGGTCAAACCTGCTTGGCGTATACTCTATCAATCCAGTTGTACAGGGGTGAGTGTGGACACCACCTGTAACACAGGTGTTCGTTGTTTCATCTGAACTGAACTTATTCTGTAGTTCATGTATCTTTCTAGCAGCAACAACACAATGTTCGTTACTCCCTAGGCCGACATGATCAACAAGCTGTAAAACAGTTTATGATTTAATGATCGGGCTCAAACAGGCGGCAAAATAACGTTTAATCATTTATCGTTGAAATATCGGTACCTAGGTTTTCATAAATAAACTTTTATCCTCCATTTCATTTTCAATTTTTTTGTAAAACCGACATCCGTACATGCGACACTCCCATGTTTGTTGATTTAACTATACTGCGTACCGATATCACCACTTTTATGTGAATTCAATTCCATTTTGCTATTTATTTGATTGACATCCTTGACCACACATCTTCATGAAAATCGACATTAGATCATGTCATCTCCCTGGAAGTCATTAGACGGCCCAGGAAGGTCTACTTATGAAGCAAGTAATTGTTGAGAAAACACTTTTGACACCAGTAGGAGATACAGCCAAGTTTCCCTTTGTTACTTCTAATAAACGAAAACTGCAGACAGCTCACAGAGTTGTCTGCTGTTTTCGTTTAGTTAAAGTAATAAAAGGAAACTGGACTTTGTTACTTTTAATAAACGAATACAACACTCAGTTAACGGACAGACCTGGCATTCTTTAGGAGTGCAGGAGTGCTGCACGCCTACTCCTAGAAAAAACTGAGGAGGGCAATTTTTTGCAGCCCTTGATTTTCTAGAATGCCAGATCTGTTTGGGACTGCCTTTAAACTCTATTATCATTTCGTCCCCTGAGTTCCAATGTGTTCTATGTGCCTACTGGCAGCCTACTGGCACATAGAACACATTGGAACTCAGGGGACAATTTGTCACTGTTGTATTGATTCGCAATAATTCATGACCCATTCTGTGTCGCATTTCGATACATTTTGAGTGCAGAAGACGGTCCCAGTAGAATTGAATGCAACATTGTGAATAATTTTTCCACTATGTAGCTGAATGTGGTAGAATTTGTCAGTCACAATATTAACACCTTGAAGTGAATATAACGAAAATAACATACAAGTTTTTGCACCGAACATTTCAGGTGTAATTGCACTCCCAAGCAATCTGTGGAGGACAATTGTTTTGCACTCCTTGATTTTCTCGATTGCCAGGTCTGAACGGAGCTGTCTGTTTTCGTTAAAAAGAAGTTAAAAAGGAAGCGATCAATTCGGACTCCCGCGTCGTGTCCTTGGGCAAGGCACTTAACCCCGATTGTCCACATGGGGGCACGATGACGCCGTGTACTAAGGGGTACTACACGTCGATGGTACACATGTCTTCAACCAGTCTAACCCTGCCTGTGCTGCAGTGCGGAGTTACCATGTTGGGGAGCTGGCAGTTGCTCGTCGTTGCTCGGTGGTTCTCTCCGGGTACTCCGGTTTCCTCCACCTGTAAAACTGTCACGGTCATGAATCATGATTAGCCATTGTGCACAAGTGTATGACCTAAAAAATGAAAAAATAAATAGTTAAAAAGGAAACTTGGCTCTCTATGGCAAGCTAAGTGGAAGCTACTACTTCGCGTAAAATCCGTCATGAAGAATATCTATTAGTATTGCACCTACAAACACTAAGTAACTCATCACTTGCCTCTTTGTTTGCTTCTAGCCTTCCGAGGAAAAAAATAGCAAACCTTACCTCCTAGATTTTTATACTAACTAAGGGGACAGTGTCTGTATTGCGATGCGCACATTGTTGACATAATGAATAGAAAAAAATTTACCGAACATAAAAAAAATGGTAAAAGAGTCGATTTCTTATTTCTAAAAAGGGAATAATTGCCCAGGCTTTCAAACTGATTGGAATAAAATGTTGTAAAAAGCCAGCTTCTGTATTATAATACTACACTAGAATAAAGTCTGGAGTTTATGAAATGATATACACATCAATGATGCAAATTCACTAATATTTCGAAATTTCTATTTTATATGAAATTTCCATACCTTTAGTGTTAAATTAACTGACAGCATTAAAATTAAGTGGAGCTAACTTTCATGTAAATCTCTTCCAATGACGAATGGATTTAGTATTTATTTATTGGGGTTTAACGTCACATACTTATGCACAATACCTAATCAGTGACCATGGCAGTTTTACGGCTGGAGGAAGCCGGAGTACCCGGATAGAACCACCGAGCAACGACGAGCAACTGCCAGCTCCACAACATCGTAACTCCACACTGCAGCACAGGCAGGGTTATATTGGTTGAAGACATGTGCGCCATCGACGTGTAGTACGCCTTAGTACACTGCGTCATCGTGCTCCCATATAGGTAACCGGGATAAAGTGCCTTGCCCAAGTATACAACGCGGGTCGTCCCGGACGGGGATCGAATCCGGGACATCTAGCATAGAAGTCCAACAGTCTACCACTGAGCCACCGCGCTCCCAGTGACGAATGAAGAAAATTGTCAGCCATGGATCAGCAAATCGATATATCATGTGTTTGCAGACTGTGTCGACAAGTGGCTGATTGTTAACCCTTTACCTAAAGCACACGATAACAAAACTTATTATTTAATTATTGTTTTTCAACATTTTTCAAACAAATTCAACGAAACAATATTATGTGGCCCCTCTTTGGAACGAGCTCAATGAGCTCGTTCCAATGAGGGCTCCCATGATATGGTTTTGTTAAAATGTTTTGAATTTTTATTTTATTTTTTTATCTGCTTAATTTGTAATTTACACGAGTGGATGCTACAGATTCGTTAGGTAAAGGGTTAATTTAACGTAACGTCCGCAACCCCCACGTCGTGTCTAATGGGCGAGGGCCATTAGCATACCATGCTTACCTGCATTTATATCCGTTGTCATACTGGTCTTCCATATGGTATGTAAACGCATCGGTAGCTGTACTGTTCTCGACTGCCCGGATGTTTTTCACCTCTGTGTTGAAATTCACCTTCAGATCCAGCTTTTTCTGGTAATCATTGAAGTATCGCACGATGTCATCAGCATGCGGAAACATGTCTTTAGAATAATGTCGGAATTGTAAAGACTCATCATCACTAATAAGAGAATTCCAATCGTGACGCAAGTTGAATTCTTTGTTTTTTCTACCTGTTTGTCGCTTATTTATACTAATTAGGGTTCTGTGTCGAGGATAAGTTTTGAAAAAGCTGGCTGTAATATAAATGAAAATGTTATAGCTTGATATCCTCTATTGATATTATAACACTTCGAATTCTTATTTAACCCTTTACTTAACATGAAAAGCAGACGACACTTGCAAAAATAATTCTTGAATAACTAATTTTTTTTTATTTTCTGTCTCAAAGACATAGGTTATGACCCCTCGTTGGAACGAGCTCGACGAGCTTGTTCCAATGACGAGTAATAACCTATGTTTTAGAGACAAAAAATGAAAAAATAATGAAAATTAATTGGCGATTTTTGAGAATAGCGCTGGCCGTTTTTGGCCGTTACGTTAGGTAAAGGGTTAAATAATATAATTACCGTTAATAATGAAATAATAAACAGAGTAACCGCTTGACTGGACTGGTTACGTGAAATAATTCATTCGAGGCGAGGGATTATATTGTAAAACACTCGTGCGCATTCGTACAACGTCCCTCACCTCTCATGAATTATTTCACGTAACAAGTCCAGTCAAACGATTACTCTCTATGTAAATGGCCTTCAATAATCAAACGTCCAAACTGATTGGTGAAAAAAAGGTAAAAGTCAACTTCTGTATTGTGGTACTGCACAGGAAAATGACTGAAGTTTGTGAAATGATGCGCACGTCGATTATGCAAATTTGATAACAGTTCGAAATTTCAATTTTTATATGAGATTTCCAAACCCTTAGTGTTAAATGTACTGACAGCGTTAGGAAATTAAGGGGATCTAACTTTCGTGTAAATCTTTTCCAATGGGAAAATTGCCACTGATGTGTGATGTCATTTTCACGTCATGAACCGGGGCGTTGCTAGGATTTCCTATTGAGGGGGGCATATTTTTTAGGGGTGCCAGGTCGATATATGTCACAGGCATATCCGAAGGCCGTAGGCCTGAGGTGGGGATGGGGATGGCCCTCCCATTGATGGGGGTTCGGGGGAGCTCCCCCGAAACCCCACCAATGGGAGAGCCATATCCACCCCCACCTCAAGCCTACAGTATCTCCCTCCTATTGGTAGGGGTTCGGGGCTTCCCTGAGAAAATTTTGAACATTCAATGCACTGAGAGTGAATCTGGGGCATGTTGATGCTTTAATTTTCCAATTTTGAGGGTGAGGCGCGGTAATTTTAGGGCATGCCTCCTAGCCACCCCCTCCCCCGGCTACGCTAGTGATTATGCTGATAGAGATTGGTGGATAGTCGGTGACGGTAAGTCAGTCAATAAGTGAGATATCCGATGGTATTGGTATCTGTAAAATTATATCCGATAACTTCATTTCTGGTTCAAAGACATGCATTTTATAGGGCAAATTAACTTTGGAGTCAATGAAGCTGATTTTATCGAATAATTCTAAAGATTTAACATTAACGAGAAAAGATATTGTTAGCCAATGTCAGAAACTGGAAAGGAACTGTGAAAAAGAAATTCCCAGCAACGTGGTTGTAAATGCACGGTTGAATCAAAGAGTCGTACGAGCAATTCTTCCAACGACTCTTTGTCTCAGGGGTCGAAAAAAAGAGAGGTGGTCGAGTGGATAAGTGCGCTGACCTCTCATGCCAGAGGTCCCGGGATCGATCCCCGGTCGATGAAAGTTCTCGAGGTGTCCGAACACTCTCTGTCAGCATCAATTGTGGGGTTGATGCTGTCACGGCGTACCGTCCTATCGGGTTGGGATGTAAAATGGCTGTCCTCGGTACGGAGAGAGACGAACTCCGTGCAGGCTAAAATGCATTCCTAGTATTCGAGAAGAGCGAGGCCACGAAGTTGCCGCTACGAAGGTCATCCCACACACCTGCGCCAAGGAGAGGCGATAATATAAGTTGCATAACTTGTTCGCCAATCCTTGTAAAACAAATAAGATTAAATAAATAAAAAAGAGAGATTTTGTACCTAACACCATAACCAAGACAGTGTTTCTGACAGACCGTCTCTCACCAGAGTTTGAGACAGCTGGTGTTGGACTGTTTCTTGGGAACCTCAACCATAAGACTGATAGAGAGACCACGTTGTATAACTTATAGAAGTAGTATTAGTATTAGTAGAGGTATTAGAGTAGTTAAAGTTAAAGGGTAACAGTCTTGGTGGAAACCCCAGTGGTAGTAGTGATGTAATAGACGATAGCGTTAGCGGAAATTTTCCTTTGTGATGGGTTATAGCTCACCAGTTCGATACGAGTCCTCAACACAGAAGTGTGCACTTGCCCAACAATACCTCGTCGTTGCGTTGTAAGAGCAGTCAGGCCTACTAGGATCGAGTATAGCTCTCACAAATCTTTCCAGCTGTAGTTGGAGCCAACAGCCGGACTAACAAAACAAAGATAGTAGATGCCCCTCGAAAAAGTACTAATGGTGGTGTTGGCGTGAGGGTAGCAAAAGTGCAACACCAGCAACACGCCACCTGTTGGAATAATTTGAACATACAACGACTGATCAGATGGCATTTACCCAGGTAATATAGAGATTCCAATATGGATCGCATTTGAAGGATACGAGCGCCTGAAAGTTCACTCTAAAATCAGTTGGGTTAAAAATTATTCCAAATCAACTGGGTTGAGTGAATAAGAACCCAACAGGGTTCTTATTCACCCATCCTAGTTGATTTAGGTTGCTTTTAACCCAACTGATTACGTAGTGTGACACTGAATATCTGAGTAGCCGATGGACATTACTGAATACAAAAGAGCCCTTTCAGACAATGAACGACTGATGAGAATTACGAATGGGGTACTACGTCACTGGAATTTGTGTTCTTCCTATCAGCTGTTGATTTCACATATCCGTAGTTATGATTACAATTTCTCATTAAAATACGCAAGATACATCATATTGTAAAACGTTTGAGAGCGTTACTCCGCCACTTAATTTGAGGTTTCACTCTCAGATTATGCCCTTGAACTGTAAACGCCATGTGGCCTAAATTTACATCTCTTACTGCTATCAAATCATTCGTCGCCGCGCAACACGAGAAAATTGCGAAACACAAACGAACTCGTAGTCAATTCTGTGAAAAGTGTTTTTGACCGTTCGACGAATTTACTACTGTTAAGGGGCTATATAAGTAATGGAATTTGTTTATTTTAAAGTTTCCACCCGTCATATTCCTTCAATTCAAGTTAAATATAAACAAAGTATACATCAAAAATGAAGGCTGAGATGCATAGAATACGAAACACATATGTAATCAACTCATAGAGTTGACAGCTGGCACCACTGGTTCCTGGAAGTCTGCTACCGTATTCGTACCAGACCTGATAATAAAATAATATTTCATGAGAACAGCTTGTGCCCAAATGTGCTTCACATATCCAAGAACAAAGCTAGGCATTCAAAACATTTTCGAATGCAGCCGTAGGACTGCATTTGGGAAAAGGACAACACTGTCTGCATTTTCATTGAAGATGGATCCATGTTCAATGGACATGCGCAAATCACTCGATACCAGGAATTTCCATAAAAAACAAAATCGTAATTCTAAGAAATTCCACCAGATGTCATGATACCTTGCATTGGATATGGCAACTTTGCAGTCTATATATAATGATAGTATGCTGTATTAAGGCGATCTTTCTCATTATTTGATTTTAGACGGCGTTGTTTTTCGATGCTTTTCCCGTCCGATGATGTAGACCGGAAATAGAAAGTAAGAATATATGAAAACAAAGCAGTCACTTTGAGAATTTACTACCATGCAGCTCTGTCGCTGTGTTTTGAAGGATTTTGATGCCCAAGCTTTGTTCTTGGATATGTGAAGCACATTTGGTCAATATTATTTCTATTTTCAGTTCTGGTACGAATGCGGTAGAAGATTTTCAGGAACCATTGGTGCCTGCTGACAATTTTATGAGTTGATTTCATACAACCTTCATTTTGGTGTATAATTTGTGTATATTTAATTTGAATTTAAGGAATATCAGAGGTGGGAATTTCAAAATAAACAAAATTCCATTACTTATATAGCCCCTTAATCTTTGTAATTTTTATCAGTCGTCAATCATTATGCTAAAAGTGTCTATTGTTGAACATAGATAGTTGTAACGTATTCTCGTATACTGTTAATCCGTTCCCATCGAATATAGCGAGCAATAAATAGAATTATAGAAGCATTACTTACCAGGACAGTTAGATTTTTCGAATATTATATAATCACGGCCAGCTGACTTCAAAAAGTAACCAATCTGCAGTCCTCCAGGTCCCGCTCCAACGATACAGTAATCGTGATACTCCGTGGAAACTGTTATTAGCAGGATTGCTGTCTGAATGAGTAAAAGCACTATGTATCTCATCATTATAAGACGAGGGCTCCTCTTTCTGTTTTGAAGATTTCACTGAGAAAACAGAGAATAAAAAAAAACCATCCAGCAAAAATTAAATTTATGATATGTATGCTGAAAACAAGATATATAGAGATTATTACCATTATGTGGATGTACAAAATATGTATCCGTGTCTCGCTCCGGGTTCTAAGGGTAGATCACGACTGCGACTCGTCGTGATCTGCCCTTAGAACCCGGAGCTCGTCGTGATCTGCCCTTAGAACCCGGAGCGATTCTCCGATATATATTTTGAACATCCACATAATAGTGATAATCAGTCCAAAATTAGAACTGTTGGCCAAGTGCAGGGCCCTATTCACGCGTCAGCTCCCTTCTTAACTGTCAGTACAGGAGTCAGAACCTTGGAAGGCGGGGGTTAATTCCAAACATGGCCTGAACCAGTATTTTAATTTTTTGGTTTGGTACGTCCTTTGAAAGCAAGAACCAAACCAAATAATTGAAGTCTAAACCCAAAATCCTGGTCCCCTAGGCCAAACCCGGTCCCCAAAACTTCCGGGGCCATGGTTACTACCCCGCCCTCTCCCCGGCCCTGCTTAAATGGAGATGACATTTGTGTTTGGTGCTTATAAAAAATTAGGTTTGAAAATTAGGATCTGTCGGGAAACCGGAACCTTTTCGTTATTTTTTTCTCAGTCAAAGCCTCATATCGACAAATTGATTTTTAGGAAGGATCAACCAAGAATGTTCCTCTTGATGGCCCGATTTGAATAAACTCCAATTAAATGCATTTGTTAAAAGAACTTCGCTGCGCTCAGTGTAGCGTGTACTGCCATTATGTAAAATGAACCCCCCAATTAGATTAAACATATTTTTATTTGCAATTCAACAATGCAAATCAGGATTGGAGGACAAGTGCAGAGAGAGAGAGAAATAAAGAAAGAGAGAATAGAGAGAGAGAGAGAGAGAGAGAGACGGGTAAAAGCAGATTGAAATCAAAGAAGACAAACAAACAAAAAAAAAAAAGAAAGAAAAAAACAAAACAGTATACAACAGAAATTCCAGTGATGATGACCCCCCCCCCCCCCCCCACACACACACACACACACACACACACACACCATGACGATGGACACGTTACACTCCCCACAGCACACTTTCCCATATTTTCCTCTTTTCACTACTATTGTCAGCATCACAAATGTTCGACTTTAGTCTAATTTCATTTCAGTATATATCGTTATAAGCGACCAACGGTGCTGATGTCTGAATATAACAATAACATGACTTAGTCTCGGGCCTTTTATAAGCTGTCGGACCGTTATTCACATCTGCTGGGCTGTTAATAAACCACAAGGCCCAACAAAGTCATGTTATTACTATTAACTGGTAGAGTGCCGGAAGCCCATATTTGGGCTTTATTCTCAAGTGCAGGTACCACAGCTTGAAGGCTCATATTTAGTGCATGTGCTTTGTATTATCTTTGAAGTGATATTATTTAGTCTGTAAGGGTTTGCCTTGTTACAATTTATGGGAGAGTGCCCATAGGCACTCTCCCATAAACTGTAACAAGGCAAAGACAGGTGAACAAGATTTGATGGCTAAAAATAATTCAGCACTCTACCAGTGAATACCACTGCTATTCTGAGAAAGTTTTGACTCTGCACCTTACATGGTAGCTACAAACAGCCGATTGGTCTTCATTCAATTCACTTGATTGAGACATTTTTAACGTTTTCAATTTTGGCTGATGATATTATCGTCTGTTCTCAAACAAACAGGTGTCACGTGATTATCACGTGATCGGCACCGGCACTCTTTCAACTACAACGAAGTTAGAAAACTAAAAACAGACCCAATATTTACAGCTTTTAAGTCAGGAATAAAGGCTTAAAATGTCTGCAGACTTATTTACTATATACAGCTGCTTGTTCTTATGGGAGTAGCCTTGCTGCCATTTTACATATTTAATAATTTAAATAAAAATCACATTGTTTACTAGTTGAAACTATTTCTGGAAAATGTTTCCACTTTCGAGTGTCGACAACGAGGAGCAAAAGTCACTTGACGTGTCAGGCTGTTAACGAGATGTTGAACTCATTAACGGCCCGACACATCATGTGACTTTTTAAGTTGAGCGTTACGTTCTTGTAATGCCCTGTTGAACTTTGTTAATGTACTAGGGAACGCTCTATGAAGTGGTAATAACTGAGATGCACATCTGGCGAGTGACACATGTATTGTAATGGAGAACGTTCAAACGTGTATTGTAATTTAGAACGGATTCATACACAGAAACCTAAATCAAAATGGGTTATACGCTGTATTATATTTCAGTACCTCATTTCTGAGGGGCGATGTCGCGCAGGCGCACGCGTCGCGTTTCCACACCCGTGACTCACACACGCTAAAAGTTTTAAAATCAATCCAAATCAACTGGGTTCAGTGAATATGAACCCAAATTGGGTTCATATTCACTGAAGCCAATTAATTTGGGTTGATTTTGAACCCAACTGATTTTCGAGTGCAGCAACAGATTACCTCGGGTCCTATGCTAATTTTTCTAGGGGCCTTTTAAAAGAAATATCATGTTTGAACAAAAGGCGGGGGTGCTTTTGTACTTATCTACAAATAAATTTCCAAGAAATCTGAGGTTTGATCTATTTTTTTGACTGACTAATATTCCACCTACATCATCAAGGCTTTGGACAAAGACATGCCTTGAAGTAGTTTGACTATTTCTGTTGTCAGAGCCTTCAGACGGAACAGTCAGGACAAATATCCTTTAAACATACTTTAAACATATTTTTATTTGCCATAACTATTGAGCAAAAAGGGATAGGAGGACAAGTGCTTTCCACTTAGTAGAAACCTCCGCTCCCATAACATGAATACAGAAAATGTTACAATGGCGAAACAAACAAGTTTTTGAAATTCATAAATGTAAAATAAATTATTTGAATGGGTTTATATATATATATATGCGTATGTGTATAAATAAATATGAATATGTAGCACTAAACAAAGACAGAAAAAGGAAGAAAGAAAGAAAGAAAGAATGAAAGAAAGAAAGAAAGAAAGAAAGAAAGAAAGAAAGAAAGAAAGAAAGAAAAGCTGTTGATGTCCCTTTTGCATTCTGTATCTCTCTCGATTTGAATCAATTAATATTCAAAGCCAAAGGCCGCTTGGGCGCTGTTCTGATTAGGATGTGTTAAAATAATAATAATAATAATAATAATAATAATAATAATAATAATAATAATAATTAATAATAATAATAATAATAATAATAATAATAATAATCATCATCATTTCTTCGCCTTCTGTACTACAGCTTAGGGACGTGTCTCATTAGATCCATGCTGATTCACACAAAAGGTAGGGAAAGCGCCGCGTCAGCGACTCAGGCCACAAACAGCGCAACCGTGACTATCATCGTGACTGCACAATCTGTGTACCGATGCGCTGGCTCAACGTCACCCCGATGACGCGTCCATTCCGTAACCCCTCCATGCGTATTCTATATTGAAGTGGATACCTTGAGTCAGCATTGTTTTACAAATATTACTAGATGGGAAACTCGTTGTCGAACCTCCCAGTGCTACAAATAAATTGTTGCACAAATTTAAAAATCAAAGCGTTAATTTTGGTTTCTAACGTCGGATCACCGTTCAGTAGATTATCCACCGAATTCAGAGTAATATTAAGATTTGATAAATTACCAATAAGAGCCTTACGAGCGTTTGAATAAGATGGACAGACAAGGAAATAATGTTCTGCGTCCTCAACAACAGTTATACAATGTGGACAATATGGACATTCAGAGATGCAATTGAGGAATTTATCACTTTTCAGATCACTACAACCGGTTCTAATTCTACTGTGAAAGATATTGTGTTTTCTAGAACCATGCGAGAAATATGCAGGTGGTCTGCATACGGGGGGCGAAATGAGTTTTTTGAATTCAGTAAGCAATGAGCAATTTCGCACTGATTGGGATAAATTGTTCCACGTTTCCGTGCAAGACGGAAACAATGATCGTTTAAATAGCTCAGTTCGCATGCTGTAAGGCATATAATTTGACGAATTGCGGAGGTTATAAGACGATGTGTCACAAACCCGTGGTGGAAGAAGTTCATAGAGAAAATCTGGCGCATCGTTGTGTATGATTTTGTAAAAGATACACATCTTTTGAACGTGTCTTCTTGTTTTTAGATTATTCCACCCAACTTCTAACAAGAGGCGATCGCGTGATACTGATCGTGTCAGGCCCGATACGATTCGTGCGGCATCGCAGTGTATATCCTCAAGGCGCTTCATTAAATGTTGCGGAGCACCGCACCAAACAGGACTACTGTACTCTAATATTGGTAGTACGAAAGCATTATATAGCGGGGGAGGAATTCGTCACATACAGGTGAATTGTGCACTTGGTGATACCTTCTTGAAATTTGGCACACTGTTAGTGTAGGCTATGAGGTTCTCAAAAACGATCGGCTACAAGTTGACACCGACCGGTGGCGACCAGTAGCGGCACAATCCAAAATGGCCGCCAGCGGCTGAAGGGAACCTCCTTTTCGACGGTCTACCGACTATACATCCGATTGTAAGGGCGCGAAAGTGAACTCTGATCCACGCACGTGTTGGAAACAGACGTGGGAGATGATGTAGAATAAAACGAGATTCTCTATACGGACGCATCAATTTCTTGGAACTTGAAAAGAGCGTTGTTTCTCCGGGATCAGCGTCATTCAGGCAAACCTGAATGACGCTGATCCCGGAGAAACAACGCTCTTTATGAAGCAGTCTCTTTGCCATACAATCTCTTGTTTGGCGTAATTCCGCAAGCAATTCTGATTTGTCTGTCGAAATTAATTCGAGAACGCGATTGTTCACAAAAATCATTCACAGAATGAGTGAGAATCCTCTTCGTGTACGGACTAGTACTGACTGGGAACGTTGTTGCTTTTGCCAGCAAGACAGTTCCAAGAAATTGATGCGTCCGTATAGAGAATCTCGTTTTCATGACGCCTATAAAGCTATTGAGGAAGACATAACGCGCTTCCTAGATAATGGCGTTGAGCTTCCATATAATTTGACCATTGATTGTTTGATGAGAGAGAGTGATGAGTGTATGTCGATGTCACTGTTGACGAATAAGGCAATATATCATAAGACATGCCGTGACAGTATTCGGACTCACATCGTACAGCGCGTGCTACACAAGCGAGAGCGAAATGAGGCAGTGGCATCCTGCTCCACGCTGAGTCCTAAAAGAACACGGACAAGTTTTGAATCTGGCTGTGACAGGAAACTGCCCCAGTGTGTTTATTGTCACAAACGCGAAGGTGACAGCAGTGAGCCTATTTGCAGATCAATGTCTGATAACAATAAACTCAAAATTATGGCAAAGGAAGCCGAGAACTGGGTTGTTTTTTCTCGGGTCAATGCAGCATTTGATTCCGCTGCTAGTGATCTTTACTATCACAAAACCTGTTATTGTAAGCTTGCCAATGAAGCACGAGCGGCTAAATCTAAAAAGTCGAAGAACGCCGAACATTCCGCGTCAGGCCTGCCCTATGACCCTCTCGTTATGGCAGAGCTCATAACATTTGTTGAACACAACGATTCCGCGATGAAGCTTGTCGATCTCAAGAATCTGTACAGTCGGAGGTTGAAGCAAGTCGGTTCTGATTGGCTTAGTGAAGAAATACATTCCACTCGATTCAAAGAACATTTGTTGCAGAAATTGGGCGATGGCTGGGACGCCTTCACACAGGGTAGAGATGTGTTTATTTCAAGTAGGTTTCGAGTTGGCTCCTTGTTGTCCGAATCTTTAACTCGTATAGTGTCTGAGGAAGAGGCAAAAAAGATAGTTGATGTGGGTCTTCTTCTGCGTAAACACATACTCATATCTCAAGCTCCTTTCACGGGATCATTTTCATCTTATTGCTTGAGCGAGCCTGTACCCAACTCACTCCTGACTCTTCTTAGAGTTCTACTTGAGGGCACATGTAGTATACAGAACTTAGGCGATGATGAGACTGTTAATGCCAAGACTCGAGTGGCTTGTACTATTTCACAGATGTTGATCAGCAATTCAGCGAAACGCTCCGAACATGCACATAATGTTCACCAGAGACGTGACAGAGAAACTCCAATGCCTCTTTATGTGGGTTTGAAGTTGCATGCCCATGATCGTATGAAAAATCTTATCAGAGATTTTCATCAAATGGGACTCTCTGTCTCTTATGATCGCGTAATGGATGTTCGCAGGAGTTTCGCGAGAGCTGTTTCACTGCGGTTCAAGAACGAAGGTGTTGTAGTCCCAGCTAACTGCAAACGTAATGTTTTCTCGATAGGAACCACTGATAACATTGATGTATCTGGTAGATCTGATATGCATGGTACGTCCATCACACTCATTGGTCAACTGAGCAGGGACAATGTGGGTACTGATCCCCCACCACTGAGTTTAGATGTTCCAGAAGACACACAAATTGAACTCCCAGACGACTATGCATTTGTTCCTTTCGTTGAAGACTTTGGTGGGGACATCAGGCTTGAATCTCCAGATGAATGTAATGTACGGCCCAATGAATATGCAGATTTGAACGTGGGAGAGAATGACTGGTTGTCTCATGTGTCACAGATCAGCAATAAAGGGAAGGTTGATGGCAGCTGGCAGCTTGATGAAGTCCCTGTGACCTTTTCAGGCTTCTTTTCAAAACATGAAGATCAAGACAATGTCAAACCTCGTGCAGTTATTGGGGTATTCCCTGTTTTCAGTGAGCAGAAAGCGGACTCACTCAGTATGCAGAAGCATGCTATGTATGTGGTCAGGGAAGCTACTGCTTTCGTAAACCCCGGCCAGATACCTGTCATTGAAGGTGACTGTCCGTTGTATGCCAGGCAGAAAAAATGTCAATGGCTGTTCCCAGAGGAGATAGGTGAGGATCGAATGGTGTGTATGATTGGATTCCTGCATCTTGAAATGTGCACCCAAGAAGCTGGTGGTAAGCTTATGGGTGGTTCTGGTTGGGAGCGAATGTTTCACCTCGCAAAGATATTCACACCCGGTGTAGCATCATCCCTACTTGGTGGGAAACATGTCAAGAGGACGCGACAGGCATATCTTCTCACTCTAGCTTGGCTTGAGATCCTCAGAAAGAATGCTTATGAGATTTACTGTCAGCAGACTGGGCCCCATGAGTCATTTGAAATGTGGGAACAGAGGATTCTTTCACAATCTCCAACTGCGCGCTATTGGGGTGAAATCGTTCGGAACTTTCTCTTGACAAGCTGTCAATTCGTTCGGAACCAACGAATCGGTAACTGGCCTGGTACACTGTGTTCTATCGATGAGTTGTGCAGTTACTTTTTTGCCCTAGGACATACAAATTATTGTCGGTGGGTCCCCGTATTTCTGAGAGACATGTCTCAGCTACCCAGGCGGCATCCTTCAATCCACAACAAATTCATGGAAGGCCATTTTGTGGTCCAGCGTAGTGAGAGGAAGTTCAGTATGATGGGTTTAGATCAGAGCCAAGAACATAGTATCCAACTACTCAAAGAAGACAGTGGTCCAAAAGGTCTCTATGGCCAGGCTGAAGAGAAAGTCGTTATTGAGCTTTCAAGGTCAGAAGTTCTGCGTGTTATAGATGAGTATGAATATGCAAGTTTCCACACAACATCATCAGATAACACGGAACACCCGGAAAGTTCGGTATCAGAGCAGAAAAAATTTCTGAATCAATTGAAATCTCTCCTCGATCTGGTGAATCAGGGACTCATTATCAACCCTTATGATGAAACTAGTGGTCAGCTGGTGACATTAGATACTGGTGAATATATGGACCCCGAAGTTAGTAAGAGTTTACGGTCATTACCCGAAAGGGGCAAGCATTTATATTCCACTTTCTTGAAGGAAAGGCTTGTGGAATGCACCGTACCCCTGAATGATGTTATTCCCAAGGCAAATATATATACCTTCCTTAACCCACCCCCAGCCAACCTGGACAAAGGCCGAGACAAACTCATGTCAAGTAAAGCAACTGCCGCAATAGTTACCCAGATGTTCGTTTCACTGCAAGCCCGGCCTGATTCAAACATGGATGAGTTTTTCATGCACGAGAATGCACGTGATCCGCCAGCATTATCCGATAGAGGTAAGCTACGGAGTGGGACAAAATCTCAAATTCTCAATTGTTTACCAGCTATTCCTGCACAAGGGAAGAATTCAGCAGCTAGACAAGCTTCAGTTGTCATCTTGGATATGCCTGCTGTAGTCCATGTAATCAAACCACAGAAAGCGGATCTGTTTGGAGAATATGCTCGATTGCAATTATTGCCATACATCGAATCTCTGATTAACACGAACACCACAAGGGTTGATGCGATCTATGACTGTTACCCCGAAGGCAGTTTGAAGAATCAGACGCGAGCAAAACGCCTCGGTGAGACAGCAGTTAGGTTGATACGGGTGTCCGAGAACGTCCCTTTACCTAAAGGGAAGAATTGGCAGGCATTCTTGAAAGTTAGTGAGAATAAAGACGAATTTTTCAAGTTCCTGTCTGCTGAACTGCTGAAATTAACATCAACATCCGAGTACCAGTTGTTAACGACATCAGGAGAATATGTACTATGCAATAAGGATGTTAGCTTATGTGACATATCTCCATCGAACCACGAGGAAGCAGACACGCGCATGATGCTTCATCTCAACCATGCAGTCTCACAAGGTCACAAAATAGCTTTTCTTCGCACGGTTGATTCTGATGTCGTCATTCTGTCTTTGCACCATTTCGCAACATTCCGTGACCTTGGACTCAGTGAGCTGTGGATTGGGTTTGGAATTGGAAAGGCATATAAAGATATGCCAATTCATGAGATAGCTTCACAACTTGGACCTGATTACTGTAAGGCCCTGACTTTCTTCCACGCCTTCACAGGTTGTGATGTAACATCCAGCATGCTCGGCATTGGGAAGAAGACAGGATGGAATGCATGGATGAATTTTCCCGCATCAACTGAAATGATGATAGAATTGACTGAGAATCCGCAAGTCTTTTCAGAGGATTCCCCTCATATGCAGCATATCGAAAAACTCACCATACAGATGTACAGTAACAGTTGTGTCAGTACACGTGTCAATGATGCGAGACGGCATATGTTCACACATGGCCTTAAGTCTATGGAAAACATCCCGCCCACCAAAGCAGCTCTGTATCAACATGTAAAAAGGGTAATTCTTGTGTCATCTTTCATTTGGCATCGTGCTCTGCAGAAACACTTATGTGTGCCAGACCCATCACAGTACGGATGGGAGTGGAATCCACGTCTCAATATTCTGGTCCCATTTTGGACTCACCTAGGAGACGCAAGTGCTGCATGTGCACTGATGCTCCACTGTAGTTGTGCCAAGGCCTGCAAGGGCAATTGCAAATGCTTGAAAGCTGGATTAAGGTGCACACCTTTGTGTAAGTGTGAAGGTGGCTGTTGTAACAATATTGAGTAGTATACTGTCATGTTAGGACCAGTCATCTCCTATTCTGGTATTTTTTTTTCCATTTTCGGCCAGTTAACACATGTCATGTTTCTAGTTGAGTTGATTTTGCTAACAAATGTTCATCCCATGTGGCTTGCTACATTGTCCGGGGTATAGGAATACAGTTTTAGATTTCGGAAAATAGTCTGTTATTTACTGCACAAGACGGTGTTAATTCATGCATAGCATGATACAATATCCCCAACTATTTTGCCTCTGTACAACAGTTGATACCTTCGTTCACCCGTGTGTTCATCTATGGTATCCTTGTCTTTCTCTGGCCATAGGCCACATGTGACTAGTCAGTTCCTACTCCATAGCAAATCAACTTGGAAATCCTTCATCTTGTAGCGCACTCATGTCTCAATGAATCCATACCTGAGTTGATCTAATAAATCTAACGTAAGGTATCAAATTGCCATACCGGATCATATTTCGATAAGTTATTCGCTAAAACATTTCGACCACTCATCGACATCAAAGGTCATGTTTTGGCTCCCAGTGGTGGCTATATCTCTATATCCCTGGTAAAGTAGCATACCATGAGGGATGGGCATTAAGTGTCGGCAACATTAATCCTGACTTGGAACACACCACATCTTAACTGGCCGAAAATGAAGAATACTACTTGTAGTCAAAAAATATTCCTGTACCTCGAATGACTGCAAACATACACTCACCCCTTCTAGTCCCATTTTGCCAATGTTCTATACTGGCAAGGCAAGATAACATTGTATAATTAACAACGGGAACTAATGCATCCCGAGTTCATTCCAGCACTGCCCTTGCTGGCAGACGTGTCGCTATGGTGTTGAGATTGAACCAGAACTCCTCTAGAAATTTGATAGTTTTATTTTCTTAGAAAATAAATCTATCGAAAATGCCGGAAGTTGAGAATAGACTGTCACTTTAATTGGATTATCAAATGTCCAAGTATCCCCACTGCTGCATACTATCGAGTACCCTTGTTCATGTGTTGACAGGAATCTCTCATACCATGTTCATTTGACCATTGCATTCCCGAGAAACATTCAACACTAATTTATCTACGGACGGACGATCATACTGACAGTCAGACACACAGACGCACACATCGACGGAAATTCTGATCCCATTATCCATTAATCTTCCCCCCAACTTGTTCCAAGGGCTTCACTCCATCATTCACATCAATTACAGCACATGTATGGTGTTAGGTTTGGAGCTTCAGTTGTGCGATCGGCGAAAATAGCTTTTTTTCGATCCGCTTGGCGGCCATTTTGGATTTCGCTGCTAGTGGTGGCTAGAGGATGGTGCCAACTTGTAGCCGATCGATTTTGAAATCTCTGATGCCTACCCTTACATCATGCCAAATTTCAGGAAGGTATCACCAAGTGCACAATTCTAGCGAATTCCTCCCCCGCTAATACATCTTTCCCAGGATCTGTCGGTTAAAAATGTGCTTCAATTTTCTCAACTGAGAAAGTCTTGCACAAGCTTTTTTACAGATATCATCAATATGGTCTTCCCAACTTAAGTTGGATTGAATAGAAAATAAACAAAAACAAATATCCCCCCCCCCCCCCCCCCCCACACTTCCAATAGGCCATCTTAACGACGCTCGAGGCTCATCTGCCATGGTTAAATTTGCAGATACGTAGAAACATTCCGCACATGGTCCTACATAGCTACATAATTCGGTTTGATTCAAAATCTTCTAGTTGACTGCATTCGATTCGATTCGCGTTTACTCTGAAATTTCGAATTGTCGAGATGTTCTCAAAATTTTACCTCCACTATTATTGATTTATTTATTTATTGGGGTTTAACGACACTTTCGTCAGCCAAATTCATCTCGTGTCGAAGAGTTTTAGGCGGGGTGGAGGAACCGGAGTATGTGGAGAGAACCACCGAGCAACGGCGATCGACTGTCAGCCCCCCCCCCCAACGTACTAATTCCACACAAGCAGGGTTAACATTGGTTGAAGACAAGTGCACCATCGACGTGCAGTACGAGTAGTAGGAGTAGGAGATGTAGAAATCGGCCCCTCTTAGAGAAATCTCATGGGGGATCTCATATGTGACGTCAGAGTCATGTGAGCCAGTGGCGCCATGCTTGGTTATCATGGTAATTCGCGTGAGCGACCATCTTGTGACGTCATCCTCATAGTGATATGTGGTGTTAGTGCGCATGCGCAGTGCGTGTTGTCAGGGTGATAAATGTAGTCCATTTTCTATACTGGATGCCGCCATCTTGGTTTCTATGGTAGCTCGTGGTTTCTATTTGACCCAAAGGCTTACAACAAGACAGTGGTATGTTCGGAGCGTGTGTTTCTTTCTTCAAAAGTAATTTCCTGATTCGTAAAATCACCCAAATAAACCCGACAATCCCTCTAAATCACCAAAAACGATTTTATTTATTACGGATTCCCCACCCACCCCCCCCCCCCCCCGAATCCTTTTAGGACCGCCATACCATGGTACCGAGAGGCCCCAGGGGATCCAGGGGTAAGTTGGACTGGATTAAAGTGTTTCTTCTGGTGTGGATTTCCCCCCGAATCCTTTTTAGGACCGTCATACAATATCTTATAATAGTAGCATATAGTGCTGTAGTACTCAGAGGCCCCTTTGGATTATAATCAACTGATAGACATCTTCCATGAAAGCCTATATCATTCCTAATGCTAAGAATCTATCGAGTAGACTGATAAGTCATTGCAGGAACGACTCGAATCCCACCGAGCAAATAAGTCATAGAGTATTTACTCGAGCGAGTGACTCGCACATACGACTCTTAGTCTCATTTCGGTATTTTACATTCATATCCCCTGGTACCCGATTTCAGCACCCCGTTTGGAAAGTGTCTGGCCTTCGCCACCCCTTTTTAGTCGTATGAGGCCACGAAGGCTAGGAGAAAAACTCCCAATGAGGTCTAATTTACTATCCCTCTTAGCATCATTTCGTTTGAGGCCATGAGGGCCATGACAAAATCCATCAATGAGGTCTAATTTACTATCCCTCTTAGCCTCATCTCGGTATTTAACAGTCATATCCCCTGGCACCCCCAATTGCGGCACCCCTTTTTGGAAAAAGTCTGGCCTTCGTCACCCCTTTTTAGTCGCATGCGGCCTTAAGGGCTTTGACAAAAGCTCAAAATGAGTTCTAATTTACAATCCCTCTTAGCCTCATTTCGTTTGAGATGCGGGCCTTGACAAAAATCCCCCATGAGGTCTAATTTACTATCCCTCTTAGCCTCATTTCAGTATTTAAGGATACCTATGACCCAGCTCCTATACAGCTCTTATACATGTTATATGAAGCTTAAAATTTAAAGGCAAAATTCACAGGGCGACATAAATTTTTTTCAGTTCATTTTTTTCATGAGATGATAAATTAAATGGATAGATGGTTGTTTTTGCCCAAATCAGCTTGATGAGATGGGAAGAAGAGGAAAGATTAGTACTGTCGTCAATGGAAAAAAACTGCATTGTAACCTCTAACACCGCCCATAACAACGGAAATGACATCCCAACATAGTCTCACACAGAGTCGAGAGGAAATTTGTCTTTTCTCTTCTTGAAACCGTTATAGAATTAATGGCCCCACCAGTACCAAAGAATATGCATCTCAAGGTCAAGTTTGGTGTTTGAAGAAATGAAAAAAAAGTTCAACAGACAATATATTTTGTCAGAGATCTCCTTGTTTAGTGAGCCAAAGTAACTGGGGGGGGGGGGGGGGGGGGGGGGGTGGTACTGGGGGAACAACCAAATAGAGAAAAATAACTGTCAAGCTTGCTACGGCTTATAAGAGGGACTCAAACTGATTGTACTGGTAGAATGTATAGACAAAGAATTGAACACACGCCAGTCCACTCGAGCAGGCCTGAAACAACATAATATGGCAGTCTTCAGAACGGTTGTTTGTCCGTTAATGTGAGTATTACACTGACAGAATGATGAATATAATACTCCGTTAATGTGAGTATTACACTGATAGAATGATGAATATAATAGTCCGTTAATGTGAGTATTACACTGATATCAGAATGATGAATATAATAGTCCGTTAATGTGAGTATTACACTGACAGAATGATGAATATAATAGTCCATTAATGTGAGTATTACACTGACAGAATGATGAATATAATAGTCCGTTAATGTGAGTATTACACTGATATCAGAATGATGAATATAATAGTCCGTTAATGTGAGTATTACACTGATATCAGAATGATGAATATAATAGTCCGTTAATGTGAGTATTACACTGATATCAGAATGATGAATATAATAGTCCGTTAATGTGAGTATTATACTGATATCAGAATGCTGGATATAATAGTCCGTTAATGTTAGTATTACACTGATATCAGAATGATGAATATAATAGTCCGTTAATGTGAGTATTACACTGATATCAGAATGATGGATGTAATAGTCCGTTAATGTGAGTATTACACTGATAGCGGAATGATGAATATAATGGTCCGTTAATGTGAGTATTACACTGATATCAGAATGATGAATATAATAGTCCGTTAATGTGAGTATTACACTGACAGAATGATGAATATAATAGTCCGTTAATGTGAGCATTATACTGATATCAGAATGATGAATATAATAGTCCGTTAATGTGAATATTACACTGATAGCAGAATGATGAATAAAATAGTCTGTTAATGTGAGTATTACACTGATAGCAGAATGATGAATATAATAGTCCGTTAATGTTAGTATTACACTGAGAGCAGAATGATGAATATAATAGTCCGTTAATGTAAGTATTACACTGACAGAATGATGAATATAATAGTCCGTTAATGTGAGTATTACACTGATATCAGAATGATGAATATAATAGTCCGTTAATGTGAGTATTACACTGATAGCGGAATGATGAATATAATGGTCCGTTAATGTGAGTATTCCACTGATATCAGAATGATGAATATAATAGTCCGTTAATGTGAGTATTACACTGACAGAATGATGAATATAATAGTCCGTTAATGTGAGCATTATACTGATATCAGAATGATGAATATAATAGTCCGTTAATGTGAATATTACACTGATAGAATGATGAATATAATAGTCCGTTAATGTGAGTATTACACTGATAGAATGATGAATATAATAGTCCGTTAATGTGAGTATTATACTGATATCAGAATGATGAATATAATAGTCCGTTAATGTGAGTATTACACTGACAGAATGATGAATATAATAGTCCATTAATGTGAGTATTAGACTGACAGAATGATGAATATAATAGTCCGTTAATGTGAGCATTACACTGATATCAGAATGACGAATATAATAGTCCGTTAATGTGAGTATTACACTGACAGAATGATGAATATAATAGTCCATTAATGTGAGAATTAGACTGACAGAATGATGAATATAATAGTCCATTAATGTGAGTATTAGACTGACAGAATGATGAATATAATAGTCCGTTAATGTGAGCATTACACTGATATCAGAATGACGAATATAATAGTCCGTTAATGTGAGTATTACACTGACAGAATGATGAATATAATAGTCCATTAATGTGAGTATTAGACTGACAGAATGATGAATATAATAGTCCATTAATGTGAGTATTAGACTGACAGAATGATGAATATAATAGTCCGTTAATGTGAGTATTACACTGACAGAATGATGAATATAATAGTCCATTAATGTGAGTATTAGACTGACAGAATGATGAATATAATAGTCCATTAATGTGAGTATTAGACTGACAGAATGATGAATATAATAGTCCGTTAATGTGAGCATTACACTGATATCAGAATGACGAATATAATAGTCCGTTAATGTGAGTATTACACTGACAGAATGATGAATATAATAGTCCGTTAATGTGAGTATTACACTGACAGAATGATGAATATAATAGTCCATTAATGTGAGTATTAGACTGACAGAATGATGAATATAATAGTCCGTTAATGTGAGCATTACACTGATATCAGAATGACGAATATAATAGTCCGTTAATGTGAGTATTACACTGACAGAATGATGAATATAATAGTCCATTAATGTGAGTATTAGACTGACAGAATGATGAATATAATAGTCCATTAATGTGAGTATTAGACTGACAGAATGATGAATATAATAGTCCGTTAATGTGAGCATTACACTGATAGAATGATGAATATAATAGTCCGTTAATGTGAGTATTACACTGACAGAATGATGAATATAATAGTCCGTTAATGTGAGTATTACACTGATAGAATGATGAATATAATAGTCCGTTAATGTGAGTATTACACTGATAGAATGATGAATATAATAGTCCGTTAATGTGAGTATTACACTGATATCAGAATGATTAATATAATAGTCCATTAAGGTGAGTATTACACTGACAGAATGATGAATATAATAGTCGGTTAATGTGAGAATTACACTGATATCAGAATGATGAATATAATAGTCCGTTAATGTGAGTATTACACTGACAGAATGATGAATATAATAGTCCGTTAATGTGAGTATTACACTGACAGAATGATGAATATAATAGTCCGTTTATGTGAGTATTACACTGATATCAGAATGATGAATATAATAGTCCGTTAATGTGAGTATTACACTGACAGAATGATGAATATAATAGTCCGTTAATGTGAGTATTACACTGTCAGAATGATGAATATAATAGTCCGTTAATGTGAGTATTACACTGACAGAATGATGAATATAATAGTCCATTAATGTGAGTATTACACTGACAGAATGATGAATATAATAGTCCGTTAATGTGAGTATTACACTGATATCAGAATGATGAATATAATAGTCCGTTAATGTGAGTATTACACTGACAGAATGATGAATATAATAGTCCGTTAATGTGAGTATTGCACTGACAGAATGATGAATATAATAGTCCGTTAATGTGAGCATTACACTGATATCAGAATGACGAATATAATAGTCCGTTAATGTGAGTATTACACTGACAGAATGATGAATATAATAGTCCGTTAATGTGAGTATTACACTGATAGAATGATGAATATAATAGTCCGTTAATGTGAGTATAACACTGATAGAATGATGAATATAATAGTCCGTTAATGTGAGTATTCCACTGATAGAATGATGAATATAATAGTCCGTTAATGTGAGTATTACACTGACAGAATGATGAATATAATAGTCCGTTAATGTGAGTATTACACTGATAGAATGATGAATATAATAGTCCGTTAATGTGAGTATTACACTGACAGAATGAATATAATAGTCCGTTAATGTGAGTATTACACTGACAGAATGATGAATATAATAGTCCGTTAATGTGAGTATTACACTGATAGAATGATGAATATAATAGTCCGTTAATGTGAGTATAACACTGATAGAATGATGAATATAATAGTCCGTTAATGTGGGTATTCCACTGATAGAATGATGAATATAATAGTCCGTTAATGTGAGTATTACACTGACAGAATGATGAATATAATAGTCCGTTAATGTGAGTATTACACTGATAGAATGATGAATATAATAGTCCGTTAATGTGAGTATTACACTGATATCAGAATGATGAATATAATGGTCCGTTAATGTGAGTATTACACTGATATCAGAATGCTGGATATAATAGTCTGTTAATGTGAGTATTACACTGATAGCAGAATGATGAATATAATAGTCTGTTAATGTGAGTATTACACTGATAGAATGATGAATATAATAGTCCGTTAATGTGAGTATTACACTGACAGAATGATGAATATAATAGTCCGTTAATGTGAGTATTACACTGATAGAATGATGAATATAATAGTCCGTTAATGTGAGTATTACACTGACAGAATAATGAATATAATAGTCCGTTAATGTGAGTATTACACTGATAGAATGATGAATATAATAGTCCGTTAATGTGAGTATTAGACTGACAGAATGATGAATATAATAGTCCGTTAATGTGAGTATTACACTGATAGAATGATGAATATAATAGTCCGTTAATGTGAGTATTACACTGATATCAGAATGATGAATATAATAGTCCGTTAATGTGAGTATTACACTGATATCAGAATGATGAATATAATGGTCCGTTAATGTGAGTATTACACTGATATCAGAATGCTGGATATAATAGTCTGTTAATGTGAGTATTACACTGATAGCAGAATGATGAATATAATAGTCTGTTAATGTGAGTATTACACTGACAGAATGATGAATATAATAGTCCGTTAATGTGAGTATTACACTGATAGAATGATGAATATAATAGTCCATTAATGTGAGTATTACACTGATATCAGAATGATGAATATAATAGTCCGTTAATGTGAGTATTACACTGACAGAATGATGAATATAATAGTCCATTAATGTGAGTATTACACTGATAGAATGATGAATATTATAGTCCGTTAATGTGAGTATTCCACTGATAGAATGATGAATATAATAGTCCGTTAATGTGAGTATTACACTGATATCAGAATGACGAATATAATAGTCCGTTAATGTGAGTATTACACTGACAGAATGATGAATATAATAGTCCATTAATGTGAGTATTACACTGATAGAATGATGAATATAATAGTCCGTTAATGTGAGTATTAGACTGACAGAATGATGAATATAATAGTCCGTTAATGTGAGTATTACACTGATAGAATGATGAATATAATAGTCCGCTAATGTGAGTATTACACCGATAGAATGATGAATATAATAGTCCGTTAATGTGAATATTACACTGATAGAATGATGAATATAATAGTCCGTTAATTTGAGTATTACACTGATATCAGAATGATGAATATAATAGTCCGTTAATGTGAGTATTACACTGATAGAATGATGAATATAATAGTCCGTTAATGTGAGTATTACACTGATATCAGAATGATGAATATAATAGTCGTTAATGTGAGCATTATACTGATATCAGATTGATGAATATAATAGTCCATTAATGTTAGTATTACACTGATATCAGAATGGTGAATATAATAGTCCGTTAATGTGAGTATTACACTGATATCAGAATGGTGAATATAATAGTCCGTTAATGTGAGTATAACACTGATATCAGAGTGGTGAATATAATAGTCCGTTAATGTGAGTATTACACTGATAACAGAATGGTGAATATAATAGTCCGTTAATGTGAGTATTACACTGATATCAGAGTGGTGAATATAATAGTCCGTTAATGTGAGTATTACACTGATATCAGAGTGGTGAATATAATAGTCCGTTAATGTGAGTATTACACAGATATCAGAGTGGTGAATATAGTAGTCCGTTAATGTGAGTATTACACTGATATCAGAGTGGCGAATATAATAGTCCGTCAATGTGAGTATTACACTGATAGAATGATGAATATAATAGTCCGTTAATGTGAGTATTACACTGATAGAATGATGAATATAATAGTCCGTTGTGAGCATTATACTGATATCAGAATGATGAAAATAATAGTCCGTTAATGTGAATATCACACTGATATCAGAGTGGTGAATATAATAGTCCGTTAATGTTAGTATTACACTGATATCAGAATGATGAATATAATAGTCTGTTAATGTGAGTATTACGTATTACACTGATAGCAGAATGATGAATATAATAGTCCGTTAATGTGAGCATTACACTGATATCAGAATGATGAATATAATAGTCCGTTAATATGAGTATTACACTGATATCAGAATGATGAATATAATAGTCCGTTAATGTGAGTATTACACTGATATCAGAATGATGAATATAATAGTCCGTTAATGTGAGTATTACACTGATAGCAGAATGATGAATATAATAGTCCGTTAATGTGAGTATTACACTGATATCAGAATGGTGAATATAATAGTCCGTTAATGTGAGTATTACACTGATATCAGAATGGTGAATATAATAGTCCGTTAATGTGAGTATTACACTGATATCAGAGTGGTGAATATAATAGTCCGTTAATGTGAGTATTTCACTGATAGCAGAATGATGAATATAATAGTCTGTTAATGTGAGTATTACACTGATATCAGAATGGTGAATATAATAGTCCGTTAATGTGAGTATTACACTGATATCAGAATGATGAATATAGTAGTCCTTAATGTGAGTATTACACTGATAGCAGAATGATGAATATAAAGTCCGTTAATGTGAGTATTTCACTGATGTCAGAATGATGAATATAATAGTCTGTTAATGTGAGTATTACACTGATATCAGAATAGTGAATATAATAGTCCGTTAATGTGAGTATTACACTGACAGAATGATGAATATATTAGTCCGTTAATGTGAATATTACACTGATAGAATGATGAATATAATAGTCCGTTAATGTGAGTATTACACTGATAGAATGATGAATATAATAGTCCGTTAATGTGAGCATTATACTGATATCAGAATGATGAATATAATAGTCCGTTAATGGGAGTATTACACTGATATCAGAATAGTGAATATAATAGTCCGTTAATGTGAATATTACACTGATAGAATGATGAATATAATAGTCCGTTAATGTGAGTATTACACTGATAGAATGATGAATATAATAGTCCGTTAATGTGAGCATTATACTGATAGCAGAATGATGAATATAGTAGTCCGTTAATGTGAGTATTACACTGATATCAGAATGATGAATATAATAGTCCGTTAATGTTAGTATTACACTGATATCAGAATGGTGAATATAATAGTCCGTAAATGTGAGTATTACACTGATATCAGAATGATGAATATAATAGTCCGTTAATGTTAGTATTACACTGATATCAGAATGGTGAATATAATAGTCCGTTAATGTGAGTATTACACTGACAGAATGATGAATATAATAGTCCGTTAATGTGAATATTACACTGACAGAATGATGAATATAATAGTCCGTTAATGTGAGTATTACACTGATAGAATGATGAATATAATAGTCCGTTAATGTGAGTATTACACTGATAGAATGATGAATATAATAGTCCGTTAATGTGAGCATTATACTGATATCAGAATGATGAATATAATAGTCCGTTAATGGGAGTATTACACTGATAGAATGATGAATATAATAGTCCGTTAATGTGAGTATTACACTGATAGAATGATGAATATAGTAGTCCGTTAATGTGAGCATTATACTGATAGCAGAATGATGAATATAGTAGTCCGTTAATGTGAGTATTACACTGATATCAGAATGATGAATATAATAGTCCGTTAATGTGAGGATTACGCTGAGAGCAGGATGATGGATATAATAGTCCGTTAATGTGAGTATTACACTGATAGAATGATGAATATAATAGTCCGTTAATGTGGGTATTACACTGATAGATTGATGAATATAATAGTCCGTTAATGTGAGGATTACACTGATAGCAGAATGATGAATATAGTAGTCCGTTAATGTGAGTATTACACTGATATCAGAATGATGAATATAATAGTCCGTTAATGTGAGGATTACACTGAGAGCAGGAAGATGAATATAGTAGTCCGTTGATGTGAGTATTACACTGATAGAATGATGAATATAATAGTCCATTAATGTGGGTATTACAATGATAGAATGATGAATATAATTGTCCATTAATGTGAGTATTACACTGATAGCAGAATGATGAATATAATAATCCGTTAATGTGAGTATTACACTGAGAGCAGAATGATGAATATAATAGTCCGTTAATGTGAGGATTACACTGATAGCAGAATGATGAACATAATAGTCCGTTAATGTGAGCATTATACTGATATCAGAATGATGAATATAATAGTCTGTTAATGTTAGTATTACACTGATATCAGAATGATGAATATAATAGTCCGTTAATGTGAGTATTACACTGATATCAGAATGCTGAATATAATAGTCCGTTAATGTGAGTATTACACTGATATCAGAGTGGTGAATATAATAGTCTGTTAATGTGAGTATTACACTGATATCAGAATGATGAATATAATAGTCCGTTAATGTGAGCATTACACTGATATCAGAACGATGAATATAATAGTCCGTTAATGTGAGTATTACACTGATATCAGAATGATGAATATAATAGTCCGTTAATGTGAGTATTACACTGATATCAGAACGACGAATATAATAGTCCGTTAATGTGAGTATTACACTGTTAGCAGAATGATGAATATAATAGTCCGTTAATGTGAGCATTACACTGATATCAGAATGCTGGATATAATAGTCCGTTAATGTGAGATTACACTGATATCAGAATGATGAATATAATAGTCCGTTAATGTGAGTATTACACTGATATCAGAATAATGAATATAATAGTCCGTTAATGTTAGTATTACACTGATAGCAGAATGATGAATATAAAGTCCGTTAATGTTAGTATTACACTGATATCAGAATGGTGAATATAATAGTCCGTTAATGTGAGTATTACACTGATAGAATGATGAATATAATAGTCTGTTAATGTGAGTATTACACTGATAGAATGATGAATATAATAGTCCGTTAATGTGAGTATTACACTGATATCAGAATGATGAATATAATAGTCCGTTAATGTGAGGATTACACTGATATCAGAATGATGAATATAATAGTCCGTTAATGTGAGTATTACATTGATAGAATGATGAATATAATAGTCCGTTAATGTGAGTATTACACTGATAGAATGATGAATATAATAGTCCGTTAATGTGAGTATTACACTGATAGAATGATGAATATAATAGTCTGTTAATGTGAGTATTACACTGATAGAATGATGAATATAATAGTCCGTTAATGTGAGTATTACACTGATATCAGAATGATGAATATAATAGTCCGTTAATGTGAGCATTATACTGATATCAGAATGGTGAATATAATAGTCCGTTAATGTGAGTATTACACTGATATCAGAGTGGTGAATATAATAGTCCGTTAATGTGAGTATTACACTGATGTCAGAATGATGAATATAATAGTCCGTTAATGTGAGTATTACACTGACAGAATGATGAATATAATAGTCCATTAATGTGAGTATTACACTGACAGAATGATGAATATAATAGTCCGTTAATGTGAGTATTACACTGATATCAGAATGATGAATATAATAGTCCGTTAATGTGAGTATTACACTGATAGCGGAATGATGAATATAATGGTCCATTAATGTGAGTATTACACTGATATCAGAATAGTGAATATAATAGTCCGTTAATGTTAGTATTACACTGATATCAGAATGGTGAATATAATAGTCCGTTAATGTGAATATTACACTGAGAGAATGATGAATATAATAGTCCGTTAATGTGAGTATTACACTGACAGAATGATGAATATAATAGTCCGTTAATGTGAATATTACACTGATAGAATGATGAATATAATAGTCCGTTAATGTGAGTATTACACTGATAGAATGATGAATATAATAGTCCGTTAATGTGAGCATTATACTGATATCAGAATGATGAATATAATAGTCTATTAATGGGAGTATTACACTGATAGAATGATGAATATAATAGTCCGCTAATGTGAGTATTGCACTGATAGAATGATGAATATAGTAGTCCGTTAATGTGAGCATTATACTGATATCAGAATGATGAATGTAATAGTCCGTTAATGGGAGTATTACACTGATAGAATGATGAATATAATAGTCCGTTAATGTGAGTATTACACTGATAGAATGATGACTATAATAGTCCGTTAATGTGAGGATTACACTGATAGCAGAATGATGAACATAGTAGTCCATTAATGTGAGTATTACACTGATATCAGAATGATGAATATAATAGTCCGTTTATGTGAGGATTACGCTGAGAGCAGGATGATGGATATAATAGTCCGTTAATGTGAGTATTACACTGATAGAATGACGAATATAATAGTCCGTTAATGCGAGGATTACACTGATAGCAGAATGATGAATATAGTAGTCCGTTAATGTGAGTATTACACTGATATCAGAATGATGAATATAATAGTCCGTTAATGTGAGGATTACACTGAGAGCAGGATGATGAATATAGTAGTCCGTTGATGTGAGTATTACACTGATAGAATGATGAATATAATAGTCCGTTAATGTGGGTATTACAATGATAGAATGATGAATATAATTGTCCGTTAATGTGAGTATTACACTGATAGCAGAATGATGAATATAATAGTCCGTTAATGTGAGTATTACACTGAGAGCAGAATGATGAATATAATAGTCCGTTAATGTGAGGATTACACTGATAGCAGAATGATGAATATAATAGTCCGTTAATGTGAGCATTATACTGATATCAGAATGATGAATATAATAGTCTGTTAATGTTAGTATTACACTGATATCAGAATGATGAATATAATAGTCCGTTAATGTTAGTATTACACTGATATCAGAATGATGAATATAATAGTCCGTTAATGTGAGTATTACACTGATATCAGAATGGTGAATATAATAGTCCGTTAATGTGAGTATTACACTGATATCAGAGTGGTGAATATAATAGTCCGTTAATGTGAGTATTACACTGATATCAGAATGATGAATATAATAGTCCGTAAATGTGAGCATTACACTGATATCAGAATGATGAATATAATACTCCGTTAATGTGAGTATTACACTGATATCAGAATGATGAATATAATAGTCCGTTAATGTGAGTATTACACTGATATCAGAATGATGAATATAATAGTCCGTTAATGTGAGTATTACACTGATATCAGAACGACGAATATAATAGTCCGTTAATGTGAGTATTACACTGATATCAGAATGATGAATATAATAGTCCGTTAATGTGAGTATTACACTGATATCAGAATGGTGAATATAATAGTCCGTTAATGTGAGTATTACACTGATATCAGAATGATGAATATAATAGTCCGTAAATGTGAGCATTACACTGATATCAGAATGATGAATATAATAGTCCGTTAATGTGAGTATTACACTGATATCAGAATGGTGAATATAATAGTCCGTTAATGTGAGTATTACACTGATATCAGAGTGGTGAATATAATAGTCCGTTAATGTGAGTATTACACTGATATCAGAATGATGAATATAATAGTCCGTAAATGTGAGCATTACACTGATATCAGAATGATGAATATAATAGTCCGTTAATGTGAGTATTACACTGATATCAGAATGGTGAATATAATAGTCCATTAATGTGAGTATTACACTGATATCAGAGTGGTGAATATAATAGTCCGTTAATGTGAGTATTACACTGATATCAGAATGATGAATATAATAGTCCGTTAATGTGAGTATTACACTGATATCAGAGTGGTGAATATAATAGTCCGTTAATGTGAGTATTACACTGATATCAGAATGATGAATATAATAGTCCGTAAATGTGAGCATTACACTGATATCAGAATGATGAATATAATAGTCCGTTAATGTTAGTATTACACTGATATCAGAATGGTGAATATAATAGTCCGTTAATGTGAATATTACACTGATAGAATGATGAATATAATAGTCCGTTAATGTTAGTATTACACTGATATCAGAATGGTGAATATAATAGTCCGTTAATGTGAGTATTACACTGACAGAATGATGAATATAATAGTCCGTTAATGTGAGTATTACACTGACAGAATGATGAATATAATAGTCCGTTAATGTGAGTATTACACTGATATCAGAATGATGAATATAATAGTCCGTAAATGTGAGCATTACACTGATATCAGAATGATGAATATAGTAGTCCGTTAATGTTAGTATTACACTGATATCAGAATGATGAATATAATAGTCCGTTAATGTGAGTATTACACTGATATCAGAATGATGAATATAATAGTCCGTTAATGTGAGTATTACACTGATAGAACGATGAATATAATAGTCCGTTAATGTGAGTATTACACTGATATCAGAATGATGAATATAATAGTCCGTTAATGTGAGTATTACACTGATATCAGAATGATGAATATAATAGTCCGTAAATGTGAGCATTACACTGATATCAGAATGATGAATATAATAGTCCGTTAATGTTAGTATTACACTGATATCAGAATGGTGAATATAATAGTCCGTTAATGTGAGTATTACACTGACAGAATGATGAATATAATAGTCCGTTAATGTGAGTATTACACTGACAGAATGATGAATATAATAGTCCGTTAATGTGAGTATTACACTGATATCAGAATGATGAATATAATAGTCCGTAAATGTGAGTATTACACTGATAGCAGAATGATGAATATAATAGTCCGTTAATGTGAGCATTACACTGATATCAGAATGATGAATATAATAGTCCGTTAATGTGAGCATTATACTGATATCAGAATGATGAATATAATAGTCCGTTAATGTGAGTATTACACTGATATCAGAATGATGAATATAATAGTCCGTTAATGTGAGTATTACACTGACAGAATGATGAATATAATAGTCCATTAATGTGAGTATTACACTGATAGAATGATGAATATAATAGTCCGTTAATGTGAGTATTAGACTGACAGAATGATGAATATAATAGTCCGTTAATGTGAGTATTACACTGATAGAATGATGAATATAATAGTCCGCTAATGTGAGTATTACACCGATAGAATGATGAATATAATAGTCCGTTAATGTGAATATTACACTGATAGAATGATGAATATAATAGTCCGTTAATTTGAGTATTACACTGATATCAGAATGATGAATATAATAGTCCGTTAATGTGAGTATTACACTGATATCAGAATGATGAATATAATAGTCCGTTAATGTGAGTATTACACTGACAGAATGATGAATATAATAGTCCATTAATGTGAGTATTACACTGATAGAATGATGAATATTATAGTCCGTTAATGTGAGTATTCCACTGATAGAATGATGAATATAATAGTCCGTTAATGTGAGTATTACACTGATATCAGAATGACGAATATAATAGTCCGTTAATGTGAGTATTACACTGACAGAATGATGAATATAATAGTCCATTAATGTGAGTATTACACTGATAGAATGATGAATATAATAGTCCGTTAATGTGAGTATTAGACTGACAGAATGATGAATATAATAGTCCGTTAATGTGAGTATTACACTGATAGAATGATGAATATAATAGTCCGCTAATGTGAGTATTACACCGATAGAATGATGAATATAATAGTCCGTTAATGTGAATATTACACTGATAGAATGATGAATATAATAGTCCGTGAATTTGAGTATTACACTGATATCAGAATGATGAATATAATAGTCCGTTAATGTGAGTATTACACTGATAGAATGATGAATATAATAGTCCGTTAATGTGAGTATTACACTGATATCAGAATGATGAATATAATAGTCGTTAATGTGAGCATTATACTGATATCAGATTGATGAATATAATAGTCCATTAATGTTAGTATTACACTGATATCAGAATGGTGAATATAATAGTCCGTTAATGTGAGTATTACACTGATATCAGAATGGTGAATATAATAGTCCGTTAATGTGAGTATAACACTGATATCAGAGTGGTGAATATAATAGTCCGTTAATGTGAGTATTACACTGATAACAGAATGGTGAATATAATAGTCCGTTAATGTGAGTATTACACTGATATCAGAGTGGTGAATATAATAGTCCGTTAATGTGAGTATTACACTGATATCAGAGTGGTGAATATAATAGTCCGTTAATGTGAGTATTACACAGATATCAGAGTGGTGAATATAGTAGTCCGTTAATGTGAGTATTACACTGATATCAGAGTGGCGAATATAATAGTCCGTCAATGTGAGTATTACACTGATAGAATGATGAATATAATAGTCCGTTAATGTGAGTATTACACTGATAGAATGATGAATATAATAGTCCGTTGTGAGCATTATACTGATATCAGAATGATGAAAATAATAGTCCGTTAATGTGAATATCACACTGATATCAGAGTGGTGAATATAATAGTCCGTTAATGTTAGTATTACACTGATATCAGAATGATGAATATAATAGTCTGTTAATGTGAGTATTACGTATTACACTGATAGCAGAATGATGAATATAATAGTCCGTTAATGTGAGCATTACACTGATATCAGAATGATGAATATAATAGTCCGTTAATATGAGTATTACACTGATATCAGAATGATGAATATAATAGTCCGTTAATGTGAGTATTACACTGATATCAGAATGATGAATATAATAGTCCGTTAATGTGAGTATTACACTGATAGCAGAATGATGAATATAATAGTCCGTTAATGTGAGTATTACACTGATATCAGAATGGTGAATATAATAGTCCGTTAATGTGAGTATTACACTGATATCAGAATGGTGAATATAATAGTCCGTTAATGTGAGTATTACACTGATATCAGAGTGGTGAATATAATAGTCCGTTAATGTGAGTATTTCACTGATAGCAGAATGATGAATATAATAGTCTGTTAATGTGAGTATTACACTGATATCAGAATGGTGAATATAATAGTCCGTTAATGTGAGTATTACACTGATATCAGAATGATGAATATAGTAGTCCTTAATGTGAGTATTACACTGATAGCAGAATGAAGAATATAAAGTCCGTTAATGTGAGTATTTCACTGATGTCAGAATGATGAATATAATAGTCTGTTAATGTGAGTATTACACTGATATCAGAATAGTGAATATAATAGTCCGTTAATGTGAGTATTACACTGACAGAATGATGAATATAATAGTCCGTTAATGTGAATATTACACTGATAGAATGATGAATATAATAGTCCGTTAATGTGAGTATTACACTGATAGAATGATGAATATAATAGTCCGTTAATGTGAGCATTATACTGATATCAGAATGATGAATATAATAGTCCGTTAATGGGAGTATTACACTGATATCAGAATAGTGAATATAATAGTCCGTTAATGTGAATATTACACTGATAGAATGATGAATATAATAGTCCGTTAATGTGAGCATTATACTGATAGCAGAATGATGAATATAGTAGTCCGTTAATGTGAGTATTACACTGATATCAGAATGATGAATATAATAGTCCGTTAATGTTAGTATTACACTGATATCAGAATGGTGAATATAATAGTCCGTAAATGTGAGTATTACACTGATATCAGAATGATGAATATAATAGTCCGTTAATGTTAGTATTACACTGATATCAGAATGGTGAATATAATAGTCCGTTAATGTGAGTATTACACTGACAGAATGATGAATATAATAGTCCGTTAATGTGAATATTACACTGACAGAATGATGAATATAATAGTCCGTTAATGTGAGTATTACACTGATAGAATGATGAATATAATAGTCCGTTAATGTGAGTATTACACTGATAGAATGATGAATATAATAGTCCGTTAATGTGAGCATTATACTGATATCAGAATGATGAATATAATAGTCCGTTAATGGGAGTATTACACTGATAGAATGATGAATATAATAGTCCGTTAATGTGAGTATTACACTGATAGAATGATGAATATAGTAGTCCGTTAATGTGAGCATTATACTGATAGCAGAATGATGAATATAGTAGTCCGTTAATGTGAGTATTACACTGATATCAGAATGATGAATATAATAGTCCGTTAATGTGAGGATTACGCTGAGAGCAGGATGATGGATATAATAGTCCGTTAATGTGAGTATTACACTGATAGAATGATGAATATAATAGTCCGTTAATGTGGGTATTACACTGATAGATTGATGAATATAATAGTCCGTTAATGTGAGGATTACACTGATAGCAGAATGATGAATATAGTAGTCCGTTAATGTGAGTATTACACTGATATCAGAATGATGAATATAATAGTCCGTTAATGTGAGGATTACACTGAGAGCAGGAAGATGAATATAGTAGTCCGTTGATGTGAGTATTACACTGATAGAATGATGAATATAATAGTCCATTAATGTGGGTATTACAATGATAGAATGATGAATATAATTGTCCATTAATGTGAGTATTACACTGATAGCAGAATGATGAATATAATAATCCGTTAATGTGAGTATTACACTGAGAGCAGAATGATGAATATAATAGTCCGTTAATGTGAGGATTACACTGATAGCAGAATGATGAACATAATAGTCCGTTAATGTGAGCATTATACTGATATCAGAATGATGAATATAATAGTCTGTTAATGTTAGTATTACACTGATATCAGAATGATGAATATAATAGTCCGTTAATGTGAGTATTACACTGATATCAGAATGCTGAATATAATAGTCCGTTAATGTGAGTATTACACTGATATCAGAGTGGTGAATATAATAGTCTGTTAATGTGAGTATTACACTGATATCAGAATGATGAATATAATAGTCCGTTAATGTGAGCATTACACTGATATCAGAACGATGAATATAATAGTCCGTTAATGTGAGTATTACACTGATATCAGAATGATGAATATAATAGTCCGTTAATGTGAGTATTACACTGATATCAGAACGACGAATATAATAGTCCGTTAATGTGAGTATTACACTGTTAGCAGAATGATGAATATAATAGTCCGTTAATGTGAGCATTACACTGATATCAGAATGCTGGATATAATAGTCCGTTAATGTGAGATTACACTGATATCAGAATGATGAATATAATAGTCCGTTAATGTGAGTATTACACTGATATCAGAATAATGAATATAATAGTCCGTTAATGTTAGTATTACACTGATAGCAGAATGATGAATATAAAGTCCGTTAATGTTAGTATTACACTGATATCAGAATGGTGAATATAATAGTCCGTTAATGTGAGTATTACACTGATAGAATGATGAATATAATAGTCTGTTAATGTGAGTATTACACTGATAGAATGATGAATATAATAGTCCGTTAATGTGAGTATTACACTGATATCAGAATGATGAATATAATAGTCCGTTAATGTGAGGATTACACTGATATCAGAATGATGAATATAATAGTCCGTTAATGTGAGTATTACATTGATAGAATGATGAATATAATAGTCCGTTAATGTGAGTATTACACTGATAGAATGATGGATATAATAGTCCGTTAATGTTAGTATTACACTGATATCAGAATGGTGAATATAATAGTCCGTTAATGTGAGTATTACACTGATGTCAGAATGATGAATATAATAGTCCGTTAATGTGAGTATTACACTGACAGAATGATGAATATAATAGTCCATTAATGTGAGTATTACACTGACAGAATGATGAATATAATAGTCCGTTAATGTGAGTATTACACTGATATCAGAATGGTGAATATAATAGTCCGTTAATGTGAGTATTACACTGATATCAGAATGGTGAATATAATAGTCCGTTAATGTGAGTATTACACTGATGTCAGAATGATGAATATAATAGTCCGTTAATGTGAGTATTACACTGATATCAGAATGGTGAATATAATAGTCCGTTAATGTGAGTATTACACTGACAGAATGATGAATATAATAGTCCATTAATGTGAGTATTACACTGACAGAATGATGAATATAATAGTCCGTTAATGTGAGTATTACACTGATATCAGAATGATGAATATAATAGTCCGTTAATGTGAGTATTACACTGATATCAGAATGGTGAATATAATAGTCCGTTAATGTGAGTATTACACTGATGTCAGAATGATGAATATAATAGTCCGTTAATGTGAGTATTACACTGACAGAATGATGAATATAATAGTCCATTAATGTGAGTATTACACTGACAGAATGATGAATATAATAGTCCGTTAATGTGAGTATTACACTGATATCAGAATGATGAATATAATAGTCCGTTAATGTGAGTATTACACTGATAGCGGAATGATGAATATAATGGTCCATTAATGTGAGTATTACACTGATATCAGAATAGTGAATATAATAGTCCGTTAATGTTAGTATTACACTGATATCAGAATGGTGAATATAATAGTCCGTTAATGTGAATATTACACTGAGAGAATGATGAATATAATAGTCCGTTAATGTGAGTATTACACTGACAGAATGATGAATATAATAGTCCGTTAATGTGAATATTACACTGATAGAATGATGAATATAATAGTCCGTTAATGTGAGTATTACACTGATAGAATGATGAATATAATAGTCCGTTAATGTGAGCATTATACTGATATCAGAATGATGAATATAATAGTCTATTAATGGGAGTATTACACTGATAGAATGATGAATATAATAGTCCGCTAATGTGAGTATTGCACTGATAGAATGATGAATATAGTAGTCCGTTAATGTGAGCATTATACTGATATCAGAATGATGAATGTAATAGTCCGTTAATGGGAGTATTACACTGATAGAATGATGAATATAATAGTCCGTTAATGTGAGTATTACACTGATAGAATGATGACTATAATAGTCCGTTAATGTGAGGATTACACTGATAGCAGAATGATGAACATAGTAGTCCATTAATGTGAGTATTACACTGATATCAGAATGATGAATATAATAGTCCGTTAATGTGAGGATTACGCTGAGAGCAGGATGATGGATATAATAGTCCGTTAATGTGAGTATTACACTGATAGAATGACGAATATAATAGTCCGTTAATGCGAGGATTACACTGATAGCAGAATGATGAATATAGTAGTCCGTTAATGTGAGTATTACACTGATATCAGAATGATGAATATAATAGTCCGTTAATGTGAGGATTACACTGAGAGCAGGATGATGAATATAGTAGTCCGTTGATGTGAGTATTACACTGATAGAATGATGAATATAATAGTCCGTTAATGTGGGTATTACAATGATAGAATGATGAATATAATTGTCCGTTAATGTGAGTATTACACTGATAGCAGAATGATGAATATAATAGTCCGTTAATGTGAGTATTACACTGAGAGCAGAATGATGAATATAATAGTCCGTTAATGTGAGGATTACACTGATAGCAGAATGATGAATATAATAGTCCGTAAATGTGAGTATTACACTGATATCAGAATGGTGAATATAATAGTCCGTTAATGTGAGTATTACACTGATATCAGAATGATGAATATAATAGTCCGTTAATGTGAGTATTACACTGATATCAGAATGGTGAATATAATAGTCCGTTAATGTGAGTATTACACTGATATCAGAATGGTGAATATAATAGTCCGTTAATGTGAGTATTACACTGATATCAGAATGGTGAATATAATAGTCCGTTAATGTTAGTATTACACTGATATCAGAATGGTGAATATAATAGTCCGTTAATGTGAGCATTACACTGATATCAGAATGATGAATATAATAGTCCGTAAATGTGAGCATTACACTGATATCAGAATGATGAATATAATACTCCGTTAATGTGAGTATTACACTGATATCAGAATGATGAATATAATAGTCCGTTAATGTGAGTATTACACTGATATCAGAATGATGAATATAATAGTCCGTTAATGTGAGTATTACACTGATATCAGAACGACGAATATAATAGTCCGTTAATGTGAGTATTACACTGATATCAGAATGATGAATATAATAGTCCGTTAATGTGAGTATTACACTGATATCAGAATGGTGAATATAATAGTCCGTTAATGTGAGTATTACACTGATATCAGAATGATGAATATAATAGTCCGTAAATGTGAGCATTACACTGATATCAGAATGATGAATATAATAGTCCGTTAATGTGAGTATTACACTGATATCAGAATGGTGAATATAATAGTCCGTTAATGTGAGTATTACACTGATATCAGAGTGGTGAATATAATAGTCCGTTAATGTGAGTATTACACTGATATCAGAATGATGAATATAATAGTCCGTAAATGTGAGCATTACACTGATATCAGAATGATGAATATAATAGTCCGTTAATGTGAGTATTACACTGATATCAGAATGGTGAATATAATAGTCCATTAATGTGAGTATTACACTGATATCAGAGTGGTGAATATAATAGTCCGTTAATGTGAGTATTACACTGATATCAGAATGATGAATATAATAGTCCGTTAATGTGAGTATTACACTGATATCAGAGTGGTGAATATAATAGTCCGTTAATGTGAGTATTACACTGATATCAGAATGATGAATATAATAGTCCGTAAATGTGAGCATTACACTGATATCAGAATGATGAATATAATAGTCCGTTAATGTTAGTATTACACTGATATCAGAATGGTGAATATAATAGTCCGTTAATGTGAATATTACACTGATAGAATGATGAATATAATAGTCCGTTAATGTTAGTATTACACTGATATCAGAATGGTGAATATAATAGTCCGTTAATGTGAGTATTACACTGACAGAATGATGAATATAATAGTCCGTTAATGTGAGTATTACACTGACAGAATGATGAATATAATAGTCCGTTAATGTGAGTATTACACTGATATCAGAATGATGAATATAATAGTCCGTAAATGTGAGCATTACACTGATATCAGAATGATGAATATAGTAGTCCGTTAATGTTAGTATTACACTGATATCAGAATGATGAATATAATAGTCCGTTAATGTGAGTATTACACTGATATCAGAATGATGAATATAATAGTCCGTTAATGTGAGTATTACACTGATAGAACGATGAATATAATAGTCCGTTAATGTGAGTATTACACTGATATCAGAATGATGAATATAATAGTCCGTTAATGTGAGTATTACACTGATATCAGAATGATGAATATAATAGTCCGTAAATGTGAGCATTACACTGATATCAGAATGATGAATATAATAGTCCGTTAATGTTAGTATTACACTGATATCAGAATGGTGAATATAATAGTCCGTTAATGTGAGTATTACACTGACAGAATGATGAATATAATAGTCCGTTAATGTGAGTATTACACTGACAGAATGATGAATATAATAGTCCGTTAATGTGAGTATTACACTGATATCAGAATGATGAATATAATAGTCCGTAAATGTGAGTATTACACTGATAGCAGAATGATGAATATAATAGTCCGTTAATGTGAGCATTACACTGATATCAGAATGATGAATATAATAGTCCGTTAATGTGAGCATTATACTGATATCAGAATGATGAATATAATAGTCCGTTAATGTGAGTATTACACTGATATCAGAATGATGAATATAATAGTCCGTTAATGTGAGTATTACACTGATATCAGAATGATGAATATAATAGTCCGTTAATGTGAGGATTACACTGAGAGCAGGATGATGAATATAGTAGTCCGTTGATGTGAGTATTACACTGATAGAATGATGAATATAATAGTCCGTTAATGTGGGTATTACAATGATAGAATGATGAATATAATTGTCCGTTAATGTGAGTATTACACTGATAGCAGAATGATGAATATAATAGTCCGTTAATGTGAGTATTACACTGAGAGCAGAATGATGAATATAATAGTCCGTTAATGTGAGAATTACACTGATAGCAGAATGATGAATATAATAGTCCGTTAATGTGAGCATTATACTGATATCAGAATGATGAATATAATAGTCCGTTAATGTTAGTATTACACTGATATCAGAATGATGAATATAATAGTCCGTTAATGTGAGTATTACACTGATATCAGAATGGTGAATATAATAGTCCGTTAATGTGAGTATTACACTGATATCAGAGTGGTGAATATAATAGTCCGTTAATGTGAGTATTACACTGATATCAGAATGATGAATATAATAGTCCGTAAATGTGAGCATTACACTGATATCAGAATGATGAATATAATACTCCGTTAATGTGAGTATTACACTGATATCAGAATGATGAATATAATAGTCCGTTAATGTGAGTATTACACTGATATCAGAACGACGAATATAATAGTCCGTTAATGTGAGTATTACACTGATATCAGAATGATGAATATAATAGTCCGTTAATGTGAGTATTACACTGATATCAGAATGGTGAATATAATAGTCCGTTAATGTGAGTATTACACTGATATCAGAGTGGTGAATATAATAGTCCGTTAATGTGAGTATTACACTGATATCAGAATGATGAATATAATAGTCCGTAAATGTGAGCATTACACTGATATCAGAATGATGAATATAATAGTCCGTTAATGTGAGTATTACACTGATATCAGAATGGTGAATATAATAGTCCGTTAATGTGAGTATTACACTGATATCAGAGTGGTGAATATAATAGTCCGTTAATGTGAGTATTACACTGATATCGGAATGATGGATATAATAGTCCGTTAATGTGAGTATTACACTGATATCAGAATGGTGAATATAATAGTCCGTTAATGTTAGTATTACACTGATATCGGAATGATGGATATAATAGTCCGTTAATGTGAGTATTACACTGATATCAGAATGGTGAATATAATAGTCCGTTAATGTTAGTATTACACTGATATCGGAATGATGGATATAATAGTCCGTTAATGTGAGTATTACACTGATATCAGAATGATGAATATAATAGTCCGTTAATGTTAGTATTACACTGATATCAGAATGGTGAATATAATAGTCCGTTAATGTGAGTATTACACTGACAGAATGATGAATATAATAGTCCGTTAATGTGAGCATTACACTGATAGAATGATGAATATAATAGTCCGTTAATGTTAGTATTACACTGATATCAGAATGGTGAATATAATAGTCCGTTAATGTGAGTATTACACTGACAGAATGATGAATATAATAGTCCGTTAATGTGAGTATTACACTGACAGAATGATGAATATAATAGTCCGTTAATGTGAGTATTACACTGATATCAGAATGATGAATATAATAGTCCGTTAATGTGAGTATTACACTGATAGAATGATGAATATAATAGTCCGTTAATGTGAATATTACACTGATAGAATGATGAATATAATAGTCCGTTAATGTGAGTATTACACTGATAGAATGATGAATATAATAGTCCGTTAATGTGAGCATTATACTGATATCAGAATGATGAATATAATAGTCCGTTAATGGGAGTATTACACTGATAGAATGATGAATATAATAGTCCGTTAATGTGAGTATTACACTGATAGAATGATGAATATAATAGTCCGTTAATGTGAGCATTATACTGATATCAGAATGATGAATATAATAGTCCGTTAATGGGAGTATTACACTGATAGAATGATGAATATAATAGTCCGTTAATGTGAGTATTACACTGATAGAATGATGAATATAATAGTCCGTTAATGTGAGCATTATACTGATATCAGAATGATGAATATAATAGTCCATTAATGGGAGTATTACGCTGATAGAATGATGAATATAGTAGTCCGTTAATGTGAGTATTACACTGATAGAATGATGAATATAATAGTCTGTTAATGTGAGGATTACACTGATAGCAGAATGATGAATATAGTAGTCCATTAATGTGAGTATTACACTGATATCAGAATGATGAATATAATAGTCCGTTAATGTGTGGATTACGCTGAGAGCAGGATGATGGATATAATAGTCCGTTAATGTGGGTATTACACTGATAGAATGATGAATATAATAATCCGTTAATGTGAGGATTACACTGATAGCAGAATGATGAATATAGTAGTCCGTTAATGTGAGTATTACACTGATATCAGAATGATGAATATAATAGTCCGTTAATGTGAGGATTACACTGAGAGCAGGATTATGAATATAGTAGTCCGTTAATGTGAGTATTACACTGATAGAATGATGAATATAATAGTCCGTTAATGTGGGTATTACAATGATAGAATGATGAATATAATAGTCCGTTAATGTGAGTATTACACTGATAGCAGAATGATGAATATAATAGTCCGTTAATGTGAGTATTACACTGAGAGCAGAATGATGAATATAATAGTCCGTTAATGTGAGGATTACACTGATAGCAGAATGATGAATATAATAGTCCGTTAATGTGAGCATTATACTGATATCAGAATGATGAATATAATAGTCCGTTAATGTTAGTATTACACTGATATCAGAATGATGAATATAATAGTCCGTTAATGTTAGTATTACACTGATATCAGAATGATGAATATAATAGTCCATTAATGTGAGTATTACACTGATAGCAGAATGATGAATATAATAGTCCGTTAATGTGAGCATTATACTGATATCAGAATGATGAATATAATAGTCCGTTAATGTGAGCATTATACTGATATCAGAATGATAAATATAATAGTCCGTTAATGTGAGTATTACACTGATAGCAGAATGATGAATATAATAGTCCGTTAATGTGAGCATTATACTGATATCAGAATGATGAATATAATAGTCCGTTAATGTGAGCATTATACTGATATCAGAATGATGAATATAATAGTCCGTTAATGTGAGCATTATACTGATATCAGAATGATGAATATAATAGTCCGTTAATGTGAGTATTACACTGATAGCAGAATGATGAATATAATAGTCCGTTAATGTGAGCATTATACTGATATCAGAATGATGAATATAATAGTCCGTTAATGTGAGCATTATACTGATATCAGAATGATGAATATAATAGTCCGTTAATGTGAGCATTATACTGATATCAGAATGATGAATATAATAGTCCGTTAATGTGAGTATTACACTGATATCAGAATGGTGAATATAATAGTCCGTTAATGTTAGTATTACACTGATATCAGAATGATGAATATAATAGTCCGTTAATGTGAGCATTACACTGATATCAGAATGATGAATATAATAGTCCATTAATGTGAGTATTACACTGATAGCAGAATGATGAATATAATAGTCCGTTAATGTGAGCATTATACTGATATCAGAATGATGAATATAATAGTCCGTTAATGTGAGCATTACACTGATAGCAGAATGATGAATATAATAGTCTGTTAATGTGAGTATTACACTGATATCAGAATGATGAATATAATAGTCCGTTAATATGAGTATTACACTGATATCAGAATGATGAATATAATAGTCCGTTAATGTGAGTATTACACTGATATCAGAATGATGAATATAATAGTCCGTTAATGTGAGTATTACACTGATATCAGAATGATGAATATAATAGTCTGTTAATGTGAGTATTACACTGACAGAATGATGAATATAATAGTCCGTTAATGTGAGCATTACACTGATAGCAGAATGATGAATATAATAGTCTGTTAATGTGAGTATTACACTGATATCAGAATGATGAATATAATAGTCCGTTAATATGAGTATTACACTGATATCAGAATGATGAATATAATAGTCCGTTAATGTGAGTATTACACTGATATCAGAATGATGAATATAATAGTCTGTTAATGTGAGTATTACACTGACAGAATGATGAATATAATAGTCCGTTAATGTGAGTATTACACTGATATCAGAATGATGAATATAATAGTCCGTTAATGTTAGTATTACACTGATAGCAGAATGATGAATATAATAGTCTGTTAATGTGAGTATTACACTGATATCAGAATGATGAATATAATAGTCCGTTAATGTGAGTATTACACTGATATCAGAATGATGGATGTAATAGTCCGTTAATGTAAGTATTACACTGATAGAATGATGAATATAATAGTCCGTTAATGTGAGTATTACACTGATATCAGAATGATGAATATAATAGTCCGTTAATGTGAGTATTACACTGACAGAATGATGAATATAATAGTCCGTTAATGTGAGTATTGCACTGATATCAGAATGATGAATATAATAGTCCGTTAATGTGAGTATTACACTGACAGAATGGTGAATATAATAGTCCGTTAATGTGAGTATTACACTGATATCAGAATGATGAATATAATAGTCCCTTAATGTGAGTATTACACTGATATCAGAATGCTGGATATAATAGTCCGTTAATGTGAGATTACACTGATATCAGAATGATGAATATAATAGTCCGTTAATGTGAGTATTACACTGATATCAGAATGATGAATATAATAGTCCGTTAATGTGAGTATTACACTGACAGAATGATGAATATAATAGTCCGTTAATGTGAGCATTATACTGATATCAGAATGATGAATATAATAGTCCGTTAATGTGAGTATTACACTGATAGCAGAATGATGAATATAATAGTCTGTTAATGTGAGTATTACACTGATATCAGAATGATGAATATAATAGTCCGTTAATGTGAGTATTACACTGATATCAGAATGATGAATATAATAGGCCGTTAATGTAAGTATTACACTGACAGAATGATGAATATAATAGTCCGTTAATGTGAGTATTACACTGATATCAGAATGGTGAATATAATAGTCCGTTAATGTGAGTATTACACTGATATCAGAATGGTGAATATAATAGTCCGTTAATGTTAGTATTACACTGATATCAGAATGATGGATGTAATAGTCCGTTAATGTAAGTATTACACTGATAGAATGATGAATATAATAGTCCGTTAATGTGAGTATTACACTGATATCAGAATGATGAATATAATAGTCCGTTAATGTGAGTATTACACTGATATCAGAATGATGAATATAATAGTCCGTTAATGGGAGTATTACACTGATATCAGAATGATGAATATAATAGTCCGTTAATGTTAGTATTACACTGATAGCAGAATGATGAATATAATAGTCCGTTAATGTGAGTATTACACTGATATCAGAATGGTGAATATAATAGTCCGTTAATGTTAGTATTACACTGATATCAGAATGATGGATGTAATAGTCCGTTAATGTAAGTATTACACTGATAGAATGATGAATATAATAGTCCGTTAATGTGAGTATTACACTGATATCAGAATGATGAATATAATAGTCCGTTAATGTGAGTATTACACTGATATCAGAATGATGAGTATAATAGTCCATTAATGTGAGTATTACACTGATATCAGAATGATGAATATAATAGTCCGTTAATGGGAGTATTACACTGATATCAGAATGATGAATATAAAGGTCCGTTAATGTGAGTATTACACTGATATCAGAATGGTGAATATAATAGTCCGTTAATGTGAATATTACACTGATAGAATGATGAATATAATAGTCCGTTGTCAGCATTATACTGATATCAGAATGATGAGTATAATAGTCCATTAATGTGAGTATTACACTGATATCAGAATGATGAGTATAATAGTCCGTTAATGTGAGGATTACACTGATATCAGAATGATGAATATAATAGTCCATTAATGTGAGTATTACACTGATAGCAGAATGATGAGTATAATAGTCCGTTAATGTGAGGATTACACTGATATCAGAATGATGAATATAATAGTCCGTTAATGTTAGTATTACACTGATAGCAGAATAGTGAATATAAAGTCCGTTAATGTGAGTATTACACTGATATCAGAATGGTGAATATAATAGTCCGTTAATGTGAATATTACACTGATAGAATGATGAATATAATAGTCCGTTGTCAGCATTATACTGATATCAGAATGATGAGTATAATAGTCCGTTAATGTGAGGATTACACTGAGAGCAGGATGATGAATATAATAGTCCGTTAATGTGAGTATTACACTGATATCAGAATGATGAATATAATAGACCGTTAATGTGAGGATTACACTGAGAGCAGGATGATGAATATAGTAGTCCGTTAATGTGAGTATTACACTGCGAGCCGAATGATGGGTATAATAGTCCGTTAATGTGAGGATTACACTGAGAGCAGAATGATGGATATAATAGTCCGTTAATGTGAGGATTACACTGATAGCAGAATGATGGATATAATAGTCCGTTAATGTGAGTATTACACTGATATCAGAATGGTGAATATAATAGTCCGTTACTGTGAGGATTACACTGATAGCAGAATGATGAATATAGTAGTCCGTTAATGTGATTATTACACTGATAGCAGAATGATGAATATAGTAGTCCGTTAATGTGAGTATTACACTGATATCAGAATGATGAATATAATAGACCGTTAATGTGAGGATTACACTGAGAGCAGGATGATGGATATAATAGTCCGTTAATGTGAGGATTACACTGAGAGCAGAATGATGGATATAATAGTCCGTTAATGTGAGGATTACACTGAGAGCAGAATGATGGATATAATAGTCCGTTAATGTGAGGATTACACTGATAGCAGAATGATGGATATAGTAGTCCGTTAATGTGAGTATTACACTGAGAGGAGAATGATAAATATAATAGTCTGTTAATGTGAGTATTATGCTGATATCAGAATGATGAGTATAATAGACCGCTAATGTGAGGATTACACTGAGAGCAGGATGATGAATATAGTAGTCCGTTAATGTGAGTATTACACTGATATCAGAATGATGAATATAATAGACCGTTAATGTGAGGATTACACTGAGAGCAGGATGATGAATATAGTAGTCCGTTAATGTGAGTATTACACTGATATCAGAATGGTGAATATAATAGTCCGTTACTGTGAGGATTACACTGATAGCAGAACGATGAATATAGTAGTCCGTTAATGTGATTATTACACTGAGAGCAGAATGATAAATATAATAGTCTGTTAATGTGAGTATTATACTGATATCAGAATGATGAGTATAATAGTCCGTTAATGTGAGTATTACACTGATGTCAGAATGATGAATATAATAGTCAGTTAATGTGAGTATTACACTGATATCAGAATGGTGAATATAATAGTCCGTTAATGTGAGTATTACACTGACAGAATGATGAATATAATAGTCCGTTAATGTGAATATTACACTGATAGAATGATGAATATAATAGTCCGTTAATGTGAGTATTACACTGATATCAGAATGATGAATATAATAGTCCGTTAATGTGAGTATTACACTGACAGAATGATGAATATAATAGTCCGTTAATGTGAATATTACACTGATAGAATGATGAATATAATAGTCCGTTAATGTGAGTATTACACTGATATCAGAATGATGAATATAATAGTCCGTTAATGTGAGTATTACACTGATATCAGAATGATGAATATAATAGTCCGTTAATGTGAGTATTACACTGATATCAGAATGATGAATATAATAGTCCGTTAATGTGGGTATTACACTGATAGCGGAATGATGAATATAATGGTCCGTTAATGTGAGTATTACACTGATATCAGAATGATGAATATAATAGTCCGTTAATGTGAGTATTACACTGATATCAGAATGATGAATATAATAGTCCGTTAATGTGAGTATTACACTGATAGCGGAATGATGAATATAATGGTCCGTTAATGTGAGTATTACACTGATATCAGAATGATGAATATAATAGTCCGTTAATGTGAGTATTACACTGATAGCGGAATGATGAATATAATGGTCCGTTAATGTGAGTATTACACCTTGTGTGGTAAGAATGTTAGTCTAGCCTAATTTCGTTATGTGTTGATGATAAACGTAAACTTTCACACATGCGTGCATCAAAGCTGAAAGAGTTTTTATGCAAAAAAAGTATTTTACCCAACCAGTAAGGGTAATCGGCTGAAATCCATACGACATGACTTTCTCCCATCCATTGACTTTCGGTTCCAGTCGGGTTGAACCTCTTGAGAGGCTTTAGATTATTTACGTCATAATTTTGAGAAATTTGATAAATTTAGAAACCCTGTTTGTCGTGTATGTATGGATAGGTACATGTGACTTGACCTGAAAAAAACCGATAAATTTTAGGAATCCGAGATTATGATAGGAAAGTGAACTGACCTGTTTCGATGTCGGACTTCCTCTATATGATACGTGAACATATCTGTATCAGACAAAATAGTGTTATTATCAACGCATCAGAAAATAAAAATAAACAAGGCACCATGCGTTCGACAAATTGTGTGTTCTATGTACGGATGGGTAAACTGCGATTGTTTAAAGGCAACAGATTTCGTGACATTGAAACTCGAACGCGACAATTTTAACCTCTTCATGCACTAAAAAATCCAGAATGGAGTTGAATACCAAGATAATAATATTATGTTCAACATTGTGTGTGTCTGAAAAATAACACAAACGGACCGGAAGTCAAGAGAAAATATTTATTTATTTATTTATTTATTTATTTATTTATTTATTTATTTATTTATGGAGTTCAGGAAGAGGTCCTGAAGCTTGGAGTCTAATCAATATTGCCTCAAAATATTATAGACTTTCAAACACCGGAGTATTGCCTTGGTTAGTCAGGGTTTTCTGGGACAGGACACGGTATACTCAGACACTCTTTTATGGAAGGCTCTCTCTTGCGTTCAGTTTCATTTCCTTGCTTGCTTTTATGGTGCTATATAAGAAATGTAATTTTGTTTATTTTGAAGATCCAACCTCAGATTTTTCTTAAATTCAAATTAAACATACACAATATGTACATCAAAATGAAGGTTAGGAGGTTTAGAACACGAAAAATGTATGAAATCATCTCATAGAGTCGACATTTGGCACCATTGGTTCTTGAAAGACAGCTACCGTATTCGTACCAGAACTGATAATACAATAATATTTCCCGAGGACAACTTGTGGCCAAATGTGCTTCACATAGCCAAGACCAAAGTTAGGCATTCAAAACATGGTTTGAATGCCTAGCTTTGTTCTTGGATATTTGAAGCACATGTTTGGCCACAAGTTGTTCTCAGGAAATATTATTGTATTATCATTTCTACGAATACGACAGCAGACTTTCAGGAACCAGAGATGCCTGTAGTCAACTCTATGAGCTGATGTCATATATTTTTCGTGTTCTATACCTCCCAACCTTCATTTTGATGTATAATCTGTGTACATTTAATTTGAATTCAAGGAATATCAGAGGTGGGATTTTCAAAATGAACAAAATTTCATTACTTATTTAGCACCTTAAGGTTACTGGAATTTTGGAGGTATCAGAACAACACTTTTCAAATAGAAGTAAAGATAGGTGACGATACGGGATTTTGGGTCGGGAGTTGGGTGGTGTTGGATGCTACATTTCAAATACAGATAACGGTGTTTTGGGGCATGCATACCCTTCGAAAGGCAATTTATAACGCCTCAGACAACAGAAGACCCACAAAGGGGCCAAAGATATGTTTACATAGTGTACGATATGATCGGATGTCCATGTGCTATCCGGGATAATATAACTTCCCTTGTCTGGATAGTTGTAAAAAAATGAGATTTTAAAAATAGTGGAGAGCCTGTCCCCTCCTACATGGTGCGTGGTTATTACGTGGTTATTTAGTTTATTAAAGAAAACAAACGCACAAATCCCACACTAATCACAGACTTAAGCACTTATTAGCAAATTAGTACAATTTTAGCAAGGGTGCACTCCGGGTCAGATTCCTCGCCCGAATGTTGTTGGGTATTCAACAACATATAATTCTTGCTGGTCCTGTCCTGCAGAACAGTTTTACAGTTACAGAAATAGGGAAAAAAGCACCAAGAAGTGACAAGTGAATGTCTGCCTTTTCAATATTTTTCATTGATTACAAGGGAAGCCTGAACCCCATTATCTCAGTGCTCCGAGACTCCCATTAAAATCTGGTGTATCTTAACACCTCCGCGATCGACAAGAGCAAGTTTTTCTTACTTGTTAAGTGGTAGTAACCCAATATCATGCTGAAAAGAAATGCACTGACACCTGAACTGAAAGCCTTCATATCGACGGTGTACATACGGGCGGGTGGGGAGGGATTAACTCCCTGCAGGTCCCCACCAAAAGCATTGTTGGAAAATCTTCTGCTCGTCGAAAATGTTTTAAGCCTTCTCCTAAAATGATTCAAAATGGAAGGAAAATTATCGATATTTGGGTAAATCATATTTGATAACTGACTCGTCTGAGGTGCCCAAATGGCCGAAATTCGGTTTTGCAAAATTTGGGGCTTACTAAACGCGGCCCCCATATACGCCCCTGCTTCGTTTACCATGGATGTGTTTCCTAATTCTCCTCGAAGTAACAATTTTCTGTTCCCATGGCCTTGTCTCGACACATTTTATTGGCGAGTACCAATAGGCAACCCAATATAAATCAACTCTAAGAACCCAAATTAATTTAGAGATCTTTTAAGTGTCCTACTCTGTTTTACAACGCATGGGACCCTGTTTAATCTCGAACTCACGTCCTCTCCATCCTCGTAGCGCCTTCCACTTTAGGGTCGATCTTTTACCCCAAGAACATTAGGTTTCACTAGGGAAAAAATCGGACAAAGCTGATTTTTACAGGGAATGTCGAGTACATGTCACTGAACGATTAGACAAAAGTCCCCTAAAATCCCAGTTGAGCTTTTTTTTCTACAGCCTTTTTTCGAAAACGCGTTTGAAAAAAATCAAAAAAAATCGCACGAACTTTGTAACCTCGAATTGATCCAACTGTATTTTTTGTTTACGCGTATTTCGAGCTACATAATGTCTAATATACATTTACCTAGAGGAAAATGTGCATTCTGTGACAATTTCTGCGAAAAATTATTGAAAATTCACAATAAAATTATCGGATTTACGCAAAAAATGACGATTTTCCTAACGGATTTGCCCAAAGGGTCGTAGTACAGAACGGGATGTTAGTTGGACAGACGATAAAAAATCCACCACCATTTGAAGACTTTTATCATTGCTTACAAAATAGACATTATGGAAGACCCCCTCTGCTTCTGGCCGAGTTCCCCTTTTGGCATAAAATTCGTCAGCATGAGAACTCAACTATTTTCGGGCTTGGGACCGAACAGACACGTCTGTGTCTGGCAGCATTAGATCAATAAATAATATTTACAGAATGTACAAAAATCAATAAATAATATTTACAGAATGTACAAATCAATCAACATGGATTAAGTTACATTGACTATTATCAACGCTATATACAGAAATGACATGACCTATATACATATTATTCATCGAACTCAGAAATTTCCGACAGGACAGTGTTTCTGTGGTTGTTACAAGAATCCGAACTGCAATTACACAAACCTGAGCAAGAGAGTCCTGCCTTCTTACACCCACACCTTTTTGTACAAGCACTCTTGCAACCACAACTGATCAGATTCAGTAGGTTATCGGGGGCACATGGCTTTGTGGCTGCAGTCGGTACAAGAAGTCCATTGTCTAGCGACCACCCCCAATCCGTCGGAGGAAGCGAAGTGCCTAGCCATTGTTGGACCTGGAGATAACATCTGTAGACATGTTGTTGTGCAGCATCGCTGCTTGGTGGGAGTGAGGCTAGGACGATGGGTTTATTCAGTTTAGATTTTGCTACATAACGCTTGTAAGTGACATATCTATATTGGTCGAGGGAGGAAACAGTTTTACTCCCGTATAAGATCAGGAGAAGTTGTTCCCCGGCAGCGGCTACTGCACTTGGTGTACTGTCATCCGCCAAAATTGTGTTGACATACTGTTGTGAGTCGCTAGTAACATCGGAGACAATTGTACTGAATACTTTCTTCTTACCAACTCGAAAGAGTGCAGAAGTAGTGTCACAACCACTTATAGAATGTGCTACAAGGAGGTTGCTTCTATGGTCACCCATTTTGGTTGCTATTTCACTAACTGAAACTAGTAAGTTTGGGGTAATGGAATACATCATGTGAATATTACATCCCGGTTGAACTCGAGAGGTAAGAATGACTAACAAGTCTGTGTCTGTTCCCACAACGACAACATTGTTGTCATCTTGAGCGATGTCAAGTGCAGTTTCGGCTATCAGTACATCAGCATCAGCCTCGGCCTGCTTGGACTGAATATTGATAGCAGATAGCTCCTGCATTAGAAGATCGGTCAGTTGGGTTTTGTTCTTGGCATTTGCAAGGAAATCGGATTGGGGTGTGGTGGCTGGTAACTCGGGTGAGATATTGATATCAATGGAATACCTGTCTTTAGATCTACGGGCTTGTTCCATGCCCTTTGTCGACATTGTACAAGCATAACCATCAAAAACAACCACGACGTTCGCCCCAAAATGTCTCACTAGATAATTGGAATATGATGTACACATGTCCTTATATGACGACTGTTTAGGCCATACAACTGCCCTCAATAAAAATCCACCATCTACAACAAACAGAGAATGTTCTGGGATTTTAGTTTGCTCGGAACCGTATGTTTTGAGGATCTTACCGAGCGTGCTTTTCTGTGTCTTCCTCATTCCAGCAGAATTAAACAATGCTGGTGGTTTCGGGGCGAGTTCATATTTGAGATACTCTTCCATCTCTGCTTGTGACTGAATAACACATGTGATGCGGTTGAACAGAATTGTGGGGTCAATCACTACCTTACTTCCACGGACTTTGATGCTATTTGCCATCGATGCGAAAGACTTCACAGTGTCAACACGTCGTAGTTTGATGCTGTTGAACGTTTTGCTTACAACATTCGATACGCAACATTCACCAATTTTGCGAACTTGGTCACAGTTCACAGTTTCGTCGGCCACAAGAATAATTGTAGTGGATCTCTATTCTGAAAGGGGGAATGCACTCTGAGCCAGTTCAATAATTTGGTGATATCATTGGCATCAGTCAATTGTGAACTTTGACGGAGATCCCGATGTTGTTCGCCATGACCAGTGTGAACACGAACAAAATTTTCGAGAGCATTACATATCGGAAGGCAAAGAGGTAGTCCATGTACCCATTTCGCAACAGTGCTATCGGTTATTCCCCTGCCATGTGTGAGACCACCAGGGAGCTTGAACATTCTCATTAAACACTGCTCTATGGTCTGATCAGAATATATCCCGTCCCAGAATTTATCTGAGCGCCTTATGGTAAAGTAACCTTTCTCAGTGAACAACTTCAAATCATCCTGTTGCATTATTTCTGTTAGCTCATTCATCTGCTGCAAATAGAGATGAGAACTTTTTGCGTATGCAAAATGACCACCTGCGTGAAATACTGGAATCATATTGCGAACACAATATGTGTGGAGTTCCCAGTCGCCTGTGCGCTCTGCTCTCAAGAACAACTGGAGAAGACCTATTTGCTCGTAGTATTATGAGTACACATCAAGGGCGTGCACACATTACATGCCAATGCATCTTGAGTGTAGGCGAACACCACATTATGTGATTTAATCGAACATGGAAATTAAAACAATGATGCTATAATACGGTATTTGAATGAGAAAAGTCAATGCCGTTTGAATTTGAGTTTAGGGGGTATGGTTAATATTTCACACGTTTCACCAGTTCATTATGGAATAAATGACTATTGTTATATATCATTATAAAGCCACTGCTTTTCTGCAATTTTTTATATATAATTTAACTCCCAAAGTAGTCGTAGATTTGATTTAATGGACGTTGTGTACCGTTGTGTGTACGAAAACAATAAATTTTTTTTCGTAATTTTGTACATTTTCGTGAATATTTCACCATTGAGTGTGAGGATTGGTACAAAGTTGGCATTTTCTGTTGGGGATATGTATTCTCAATATAATTCAGTACGATATTTATGATTCTCACCCTACTAAGGCGAATAAGAATGAGAAATATGGAGCTGGGTCGAATTTTTTTTTAAATTTTTTTTTTCATCAAAAAAACGCTATAACTAAAAAAGCTCAACTCGGATTCGCGGGGACTTTTCACACTTTATCCGCAATGTGTGTCCCGGAAACATATAAAAAATCAGCTTTCTCCGATTTTTTTCCTTACTTTCTCATTTTTTTGTCTAATGTGCCTGGACTATTTAGGGATTATCTCCCATATGTGATTTGAAAATTTGGATAAAATGGGATGACCTTCCTTACTTGGATACGTCGTTCTCTCTGTGGCTTAGCCACAGAAAGAACGATGTATCGGGGTAAGTGGTTTTGAAACATGAACGTCCTCGTTTGCATGTTATTTCTGTGAACAGCACAATTTATTTATTTATTAAGGTTTAACGACACTTCAACAACCAATGTCATATCGTGTCTGCGACAGTTTTACGGGTGGGGGAGGCGGAGTACCCGGAGAGAACCACTGAGCAACGACGAACAGCTGCCAGCTCCCCAACATCGTAACTCCGCAATGCAGCTCAGGTAGGGTTAGATTGGTTGACGACATGCGCACCATAGACGTGCAGTACGCCTTAGTACACGGCATCATCGTGCCCCCATGTGAACAATCGGGGTTAATTGCCTTACCACAGGACACAACGCGGGAGTCCGATCCACGGACTAACCGGTCTCGACGTTGTTTAATTTCGGTGATCTGACGGGAACCGGTTACCGTAACGCCACCGCGCCCCCGTGAAACGCATAAGCACTTCGTGTACTTTGGTACATTTTTATAGCCACGACTATACAACAAAAGTATCAAAGTGCCTTCACAGCAACTAGTGTTACAGGTCCTGGTGTTACAGGCTCTGCATGTTACACCAAGCTTAACCCTGTTTAATTTCTGCCAGAATCATCAGAATTACATATTTATATATAATATATATCAGGAAGATAAAATGTCAGGACACCTGAGGCCCCGTAAGGCCTGGGCTGACGGGGGGTTAGTTAGTCCCGCTGATGAAATTGCGGGAAAATTAGACCGACATGGAGAGTCGGAATCCTAGTGCAGCGAACTCGGCGCTGGGAGCTGAGTTCGACCGGGGCTGTGATTTCTCCTCTGCCAAATTGGCCTCAGATAGGTTCGATTTCCGTTAGGTGTGATTCCCAATCACTTCAGGCTGCGTAATGGAAAGAATGAGTTAAAGTAACAACGATTCTTTTATTTACACATAAAAATAAAGCCGTTTCAATATTTCAATAATCAACAATTCAATTCTTTTCACAGAAAATGGGTTGCTCGGTTTAAATAACTCTCAACAACTATATAGTCATTCTATAGCCCTGTACTGGCACTATAGCCTACACACTGGAAATGTTACTACCGTGAGCTCGCCATAAGAGCTTCACAAATCTGAAATGTTATTACCGTGAGCTCGCCATAAGAGCTTCACCCGCTTAGGCTTGAATGTCAACGCCTGGGCGTAACTGTACCTCTGGCTGTCGGAGGGTTCCGACCAGCAATGTTTGTCATCTATAAAGCCACCGTACTTCTGATTTGGGTCAGATATTGTCTACTCATACCTTATGTGCCTTTTGCAAGTCCTCCGTGAAAGTCCTATTGAAATATTCACCGTTCCTGGTTGAATTCACGATTCACAAATGCCCCTTTTTGTGCTAGGGCGAAAGTATCACTCACACCGATCTCCAGTCGGTATTACGATGCTTCGACAGCAAAACAAACTACTCAGAACGCAATCAGTCTGACGCTTCAAAGGGTTAATACGCACAATACAATTAACCTACACTTCTGACTATTGCAGGCTGATACCTGCTACTCGACAATCTAAACTTTAACGTACCACCTGGGTTTTCTTTCTCAACAAATTTGGCACTCTAGCCGCCTATCAACCTTAAGCTAAATCAATCGTGGAATGCCCTCTCTGGCGATTCCAGCCGTTTCAGGGTCCTGTGATCGAAGGTACCCCTATGCCAGGAAACAGAGTCCGCCTGGCCTGGACTTCACCAACGTGTGTGTGACCCCAAGTGTGTGTCTAATGCTCTGCTCTTCAAGGTATATATACTTTTTACCCTAAACTGTCAGGTGGACCGACGCTCATCTGTCCATCTGTCAAAACGGTGTATATCGAGGCAGAATCAATACAAGTCATCTCGCGCGTGACTTAACGGTGATTTCACTTGTCGAGAAAACCGATTCGTTCCTGCCATTCATTGCTAACTAATGATCAGGTGACGATACGATAGACATTTCTATCTTTTAGAATCCCGTTTCTCAATTGGCCGTGACGATATCCTGCCACCAACCGATTACGTCTCGTAAGACTCGCGACTACTCTATAAATTAAATGAGATTAGACCTTATCTAACATACCGTTTCTCCCCTGGGTCCCTGCGCTGAAGCTGGATATACACCACGTGTGTTTTTTCCATGTCCAGCTTCACCGAGAAGTGAAATTCACGTAGGTTTTTCGCCTTGATGCGGAATATCTTTTGAACTTACAATATCTTTTTATATGAGGCCCCCTTGCCCCTATATTTAGGCTTTTCTTTGCCCTGACATAAAATACGCTTATCAACTTTATCGATTTATTTTATATGTAATTTTCCTCAGACAGTAGTGTAAAATGTTTATATTTTAGAACCAAAATTTCACATAATATTTGCCCAGATGCTACCACAAAGCTCCATTTGTTAATCATTTTTCACAGTTTTCTTCTGTGATCGTCAATTGTCATTGCGCGAACCTACCCAACAAAATTCCTGGCTACGTGCCTGAGGGCTCAAAATAAGTGGTTTCGCATCGATATTTGCTATGCAAAACATGCTACAAGCTACACAATTTTCAATTATGTATAGCATTTTGCGATACAATATATTCAACTGCAGCCTAATAGTTGAATATCTTGTATTGCAAAATGTAAAAATGAAAATTTGCAAGAAAGCTAGATCATTGATGCTTTACTCCTGATATAACATTAACTCTCCGTCTCGCATTAGCAACTTCATATGTAACGTGAATTTTATTGGTTTAAATTCATCCTGCATTGTTTCTGCATTTTGCATAAAATACCCAGTCAAAATAACTTTAAGCCCATCAAATTAAGAGATGTTACGCATTTGGAAATATCCAAGTCCATGCAGTTGTTAAAGGCAGTTCAGTTGAAAAACACAGCTAGTGCTTCATGTGTTGCAGCTCATTTGAAAAAGCACAGAAATGGATGGGCATTATTCTATCTGCTCAGAAGAGTTCAGTACAAAACGGTATGGCATAACTCCGGTACACAAGAACTGCTATGCAATTTAAACAAAATGCTATTCATTTTTTGGAAATGTGTAGCATTTTGATACGCATAGCAAAAAAGATATTTTGAGCCCTAACGTGGCTGCACTCAATCCATACTCTAACGCATTAACCCATGAGCCATTATGCACTAAGAGTTTCATAATAATCGGAATTATCACTAAGAATAATTCCCCGTTATAACAGGAATTAAAGTTACTTTTGATGCACGGGGCCCCGATAAAAGAAAAAAAGAAAAAAGGGGGAAAGCACTTGCTGTATTTCTGACAGGAACACGGGCGTAGTGATCGTTATTGTATTGCCTTGTGACAACATGGTTAATTTTCGCATGCGCAATCATTTTCTTTCTTCAGTGAAATTGAAAGGTTTGGGAAATTTTGAGCGTTGAGGTAATTATCAAATTAAATAACAAGGCTAACTGATTTAAATTACCCACTCTCCCCTCCCATTAGCAGTTACTGCTGGCGGCTTTATTGTTTCTTTCAGATCCTGATGGTACTGTTGGGATGGATGAGTGTTTCCTAGAGCTGACAAATGGTTACAGTTACGTTCGGCACGGCACAGCTGCTGCTTTGGTTCATGTGGTGTTTAGTGAGAACGGCGTATTACGCGGACCAAAATGACTTTGTGAAACCGCTGATTTACACAGGGTTTCCAAATTGAATATTGTAGTAAAACTTCCATGCTGTTTGCCGTGTCCAAAAATTCGCCAAACGAATAAAAATACAGTTTTCTTTATTTCGTCTTAACCCTTTACCCAACGTAACGGCCAAAACCGGCCAGCGCTATTCTCAAAAACCGCCAGTTAATTTTCATGATATTTTCATTTTTGTCTCAAAAACATAGATTATGATCCCTCATTGGAACGAGCTCGTTGAGCTCGTTCCAATGAGGGGTCATAGCCTATGTTTTTGAGACCAAAAATGAAAGAAATTAGTTATTCAAGAATTTTTTTACAGGTGTCGTCTGCTTTTCATGTTAGGTAAAGGGTTAAATTATCTGTTATAAAGGAAATCATCTCAATTTTAATCGGAAAATGTTATGATTTTCAGTAAATTTCACTTGCTTTGCCATCCACTGTACGCTAAAAACTAAAGTGTCAAAAACTGCAAATGAAGTGCTGTATTTAACACTTACTAAGTGCTGAACTAGCACTTTGTTCAAGTGTAGATATCCCAGAACTTGACAGGTGTTACAATAATACCACTTGACAAGTGTAATGTCGCGACACTTGAAAAGAAACAACGCAGATGACGCGGATCAGGCTCGAACTCTCGAGCTTGATCCGCGTCATCTTCGTTGAGTCCTTTTAATTATGTACCCACCAAGCGCAAATCAAACTATGGACGATTCTGGAAGAACCACCCAATGCTAGACACTTGGGAAGTGCCATCCATTCAAGTTTCAGATGTCTGACGATTATAATGTCTAAGTGCTTAAAGCATTTTACTTTGAGTGTTACTATCAAACCCTAAGAGTAAGAATGGGTTAAACACCTTGAAAGTGTCTGTTTTAACTCTTTAGTTTTTAGTGTGTGAGAACAGAGTAGATTCATTTATCCACCATTTTAAATGTTCACGCGGATGAGTTGCAATTGCGCGGAACTGCTGTGTTATCTGTACAATCGATACCCAGATCAATGAGTACAACAATATCAGAACTACACTGCTGCCAGAGGGGATTTCGAAAATCGACCACGAAAACGGCGTACATATGTTGAGATCAGAAGGGCAAGAGGAAGGTGGGCACCCCTCCAGGAAGAACTTTGTCGGACATATAGAATTCAATCGGACTTGTTTTCACGATGACCCAGTAACATGCTAATCCATTCACGCTAAAAAAAATATTAACTGTCAATCAAACAAATTGTCCTTTGAGTGCAACAAGGAGTTGCCTGCAATGCTTTAGCATTGCAGATAGTGCCTTGTTGCGCTAAAGGGACGCAGTTACTCCTTTCGGATTTTTTAAAACATTTCCACAAACCTTTCTGATATGAGAGGGCGATCGAGATAATAAAACTTCCGACAGAAACCAGGGTTGGGAAGCATTGTCGCGTTACGATGTCTAAAGCGATGGTATTTATCTTTAATTGTTTTCTAAAATTCTATGGTTTCCAGAGGCAACTCCGGGAATTCCTTTGTATGTGAGTATGGAGGGGAGATACCGCTAATATCATTTGGATGCTCAGGGCAAGTACGTTGCGTTAGTAGTGTGGCATGACCTGGGGAACTACATCATAATCACATGGCCACTAACGTGATCCTGTCGTCATAGTGGCCCGCATAAGCAGCCATCTTATATGTATTAGTGCGCTTGCGCAGAATATGTTGTTTTCGTGACACGTGTGTACATCATCCATTTTGTACTATTCACACAGTGTTTTCATTAGCTGTTGTATTGCTAAGAGGGCGTCGTCTTCGAATTCAAAGGTGTCACACTAGCATTTTACAACCACAATCGCCCGGTTATTATGGATAGCATTTAGTTCAATAATGCTATTCGCGTGTTTTGAAATGTGTGCTCCATTTAATATCACAGCGTGACGATTTACAATCATAATGTGTTGTATTTTGTATACGAGCGCATGAATTTGAGGCTACTATGTTCAACTTGGGGGAAAGCACCTGCTTGCGTGCACATATTGCTATACATCCGCAGGGGTATAGATCTGCCACATGTAGCTTCCATAGTATGGGCAATAGAAAGGAAGGGGTGTTTCCCTTCGAACAAAAGAGTGGTGTTTCCCTTCAAACATAAGAACAAGATAGTAAATTAACTCTTGAAATACTGCCCCCTGGTGCACCCTGGAGTTGCAAATGGTCACATTATGTATTTTGGAAGAAATGAATGAATATTCATCGGTATGATCTCTCTATTCTGGTAGAATCGTGTCGACATAGTAGCACCCACTTTCTGTGTCTGTCGACGAATTATGTGAAACTTATGGTCCGTTTCCAGGAATCATTGGTTGCATGATGTAGGGGGAAGAGTGTCAACAACGGGCTCCTTGTGGTTACTTTCAATTAATTATAACACAAGTATAGGGAATACATTCTACTCATTCTCGCTTCGCTGACACCAAATACACAAAATAAAATAACAAATAATTCGGTCTATGTGTGGTAGAGCTGAATTACATCACAAATGGCAAGAAAACAGTAACTTAGATTCCTTTATTACAGGTGTTTCTTTTGCAGGTTAATCCTTAAATAATATCTTGGATCAAGATTATTGCAGCTCTTTATTTCAATTGATATTGATATAGCCTGCACTTCTTAACACTTTACTCAACGTTACGGCCAAAACAGGTCAGCGCTATTCACAAAATTCATCATTCGATTTTTTA